>LJPI01001889.1:2010-37992 GCA_001430955.1 Chrysosporium queenslandicum | reverse complement strand
CTGGACGCCGCCGGTGACGGCGCGGTGCGGTCGCTGCAGATGCTGCGAGAGCCGCAGGCCGGCCTGGCGGGATCGATGGACGTCGCGCGCATGGCTTTCCAGGTGCTCAGCGACGCCGCGGCGCTGGCTCTGATGCCGGACGATTCGCCCACCCGCCTGAAGGGGCAGCCGAACGGCAGCAAGCGGGTGGCCTGGTGCGAGCCGGTGCCGCTGGACGAAGTCAAGGCGGTCGGCAAGGCGCTGAACTGCTCGATCAATGACGTGCTGCTGTCCTGCGTGGCCGGGGCCATCGGGGAGTACCTGCGCAGCTTCGGCGACGAGACGCAGGGCCGCGAGATCCGCGCGATGATCCCGGTGAACCTGCGGCCGCTGGACCAGGCCTGGAAGCTGGGAAACCGCTTCGGCCTGGTGCCCCTGGTGCTGCCGATCGGCATCGACAACCCGATCGAGCGCGTCTACGAGGTGCGCCGGCGCATGGCGGCGCTCAAGGGCAGCACCCAACCGCTGCTGGCGTTCGGGCTGCTGACGGTGGCCGGCCTGCTGGTGAAGCCGGCCCAGGACGCGATGCTGAACCTGTTCGGCCGCAAGACCACGGCCGTCATGACCAACGTGCCGGGCCCGCGCGAGAAGCTGAAATTCCTGGGGTCCACCCTGGAGCAGACCATGTTCTGGGTGCCCCAGTCCGGCGACATCGGCCTGGGCGTGTCGATCCTCAGCTACGGCGGCAACGTGCAGTTCGGCGTCATCACCGATGCCGCACTCTGCCCGCAGCCGCAGAAGATCATCGACGAATTCGTGCCCGAATTCGCCAGGCTGTCGGTGGTGACGCTGATGCTGCCGTGGGGGGACGGCAACTGAAGGTTGTCATTGCGGGCTTGACCCGCAATCCATCCCCCGCTCCCCGTACATGCACGCTGCCTTCCGGTGATGGATCCCGGGTCGAGCCCGGGATGACATCAGTGCTGCTGTTCCTTCGCTTCGTTCTCTTCCTTCTCCACCAGCCGCTCGTGCTCCTTGCGGTACGGCTCGCCCAGCGATTTCTGCTCGCCGCGCGAGAGCACCTCGCGGGCCTGCGGGAAGAACTTCTGCTCTTCCTCGTCCAGGTGGTGGCCGACCTTGTGCACCAGCTTGCCCAGCACTTCCAGCCATTCGGCGGAGCCGGGGTCGGCCTTGTCCAGGTCCTCCACCATCTCGTCCATCTCGTGGTGCTCGGCAATCCCGTGGCGGGCAGCGTCCACCGTCTCGTCGTGGGCGATGAGGGGGACGTAGAAGGTGCGCTCCTCGGCGGTCTCGTGGGCCGCCATCTCGGTCTTGAGTTCCTCCAGCGCGGCCTGGCGTTCTTTCGCGTTGCCGACCCCGTCCAGGAGGCGGCGGCAAATGGCACGCTGGCGGGCGTGGCTCTGGAGAAGTGCTTCGAAGATATCCATGGCCGCGAGTCTGGGCGGCGGGCAACCGCTGGGGTGTAGGCCGACGCCGCGCCGTCCGGCCGGGCAGCGCTAATCCTGCAGCTCAGCCTGGGCCAGGGCGACGTCCAGGCGCTGCGTCGCGTCCAGTGGTTGCAGCGCCGCGGCCTTTTCGTACAGCGCGGTGGCGTCGGCCATCTTCGACTCCCCCTCCAGCATCAGGAGGCCGTTGGCGTACTCGATCAGGGCGATGGCCGACTCGGGGTTCAGCTTCAGCGCGTCGCGAAAGTGCCGCAGGCCGGCATCCTTCTTGGCTCCGTACGTCATGCCGCCGATCAGTGCGCCGACCTTGTCGATCACCTCGGCATGGAAGGCACCCAGGGCGATGTGGGCGTCGGCATGGCGCGGGTTGAGCTGGATGGCGCGTTCCAGCGATTCCTTGACCTTGCTGCCCAGGCCCTGGGCCAGCGCCTTGGCCACGCTGATGGCCTGGCTGTAGCGCCCCAGTGCATAGCCGTGCAGGTGCCACGCGGCGGCGTTGCCGGGGTCGTGCCGGGTCTGTTCCTCGGCGCGCTGGGCGACTTCCAAAAACAGCTCCAGCCGGGTCTTTTCCTTCTTCTCGAGGTAGGTGGCGTGGATGCAGGTGGCCTTGTTGGCCACCGTGAGGCCGGCCCCGCCGGCCTGCAGCCCGGCTTCGGCGGCCTTCTGGAATTCGCCGCGGTGGAACAGGGTCCACGCTTCCAGCACCGCGGGGTCCTCGGGCAGGGGCTCGGCATCGCCGGCGTGCAGGCGCGACCATTGGCGCCGCACCTGGCCGGCATCGAAGTCGAATTCCCCCAACTGCGGGAACGCCGCCCACTTGCCCAAGTTCGTCTCCTGCCTAGTTGTGCTGGCCGCCGCTGGAATACGCGCCGGCCAGGGCCAGCAGGTGGGCCCGCTGGCTCGGTTCCAGATAGGGTACCAGCAGATGGAGCACGTGGTGCGCCCCTCGCAGCAGCGCGGCCTGCGCGCTTTCGGGTTCCAGCGCGTGGCGCGGGTCCCGCACGTACTCGAAACTCAGCCAATAGGTCAGCACGACCACCATGCTGGTGGCGGTGGCCTCGACTTCGCGCGAATCGATGCTCACCGCGCCGCCGCGCACCATGCCCTGCAGCAGCGCCCGCACGGCGATGGTCTTGTTCTTCAGGACGGTCTGGAAGTGGGTCTCCAGGCGCCGGTTGCGCGAGAGCAGGTCGTTCAGGTCCCGGTAGAGGAAGCGGTGCTCCCAGATGCGCTCGAAGAGAGAGTGCAGGAAGAACCAGGCGTCCTCGACGTCGCGCACCCCGTCGGCCGCCTGCAGCAACTGCGTGATCGCCAGCTCGTAGCGGTCGAACAGCGAGTTGACCAGTTCGTCCTTGGCCGGGTAGTGGTAGTAGAGGTTGCCGGGGCTGATGCCCATCTCGGCCGAGATCAACGTGGTGGAGACGTTGGGCTCGCCGAACCGGTTGAACAGGTCGAGGGTGACCTCCAGGATCCGTTCGGCGGTGCGGCGGGGGGCTTTCTTGGCCATGTGCCCCAGTGTAGGAGGCCGGATGAGCCAGGCGTGCTGCGACGCAACACGCCCTTTGCGTCAGGCCGCCTTGCGCGCCGCGCGCTTCTTCGCGGGCGCCTTCGTGGCCTCGGCAGCACCCTGCGGACGCGTGGTCTTGGCGGCCTTGGCGCCAGCACCACCGACTTTCCGCTCCAGCGCCTCGATGCGGGCCACCAGCGACTGCAAGTCCTTGGAAGCGGGCACGCCCAGCTTGGCCATCGCGCGGGAGACGCGCTCCTCGAAGATCGACTCCAGCTTGTCCCACTGCCCCGACGCGCGCGAGGAGATGTCGGTGGCCATGCTGGCCATCCGGTTGGTGGCCTCGGAGATCTTCTCCTCCGCGGCCGCCTGGGTCTTGCGTTGCATCGCGGTGCCCTCACGCACCAGCGCGTCGAACACCTTGCTGCCTTCCTCCTGCGCCTTGGCGAAGGCGCCCAGGCCCGCCAGCCAGATCTGGCCGGCCGATTCCTTGACGGTCCCGGCCAGCTTGGCATCGGCCTTGCGGTCGGTGGTGCTGCCGGTGGATTGCATCTTCTTGACCATGTGGGGCTCCAGGGGTGGTGATGGTGACGGGCAACTGTACGGCCGCCCGCGCGGAGCTGGCTAGGCCGCCGCTCCTAATCCGCAGGCGGGTTTGTGCGGAATGAGCCCCCCGGAGTGTTGCCACAGAATCGTCCGCAACCGACATCCCCGGAGGATCCATGCACTACTTCGTCACCGGCGCGACCGGCTTCATCGGCAAGCGCCTGGTCGGCAAATTGCTCCAGCGCAAGGACGCGGTCGTGTACTTCCTGGTGCGCCAGGAGAGCGCCTCCAAGGTGGCGGACCTGCATGCCTTCTGGGGCGTGCCGGCCTCGCGCGCCATCCCGGTGGTGGGCGACCTCACGGCCAAGAAGCTGGGCGTCTCCGCAGACGAGGCGAAGAAGATCAAGGGGCAGGTGGACCACGTCTACCACCTGGCGGCGGTGTACGACCTGGGCGCGGACGAGGAGAGCCAGGTCGCGGTGAACATCGAGGGCACGCGCAACACGGTGGACTTCGCCAAGGTGATCGAAGCGAAGCACTTCCACCACGTGTCATCCATCGCGGCCGCCGGCCTGTACGAAGGCGTGTTCCGCGAGGACATGTTCGACGAGGCCGAGAACTACGAGCACCCGTACTTCCTGACCAAGCACGAGAGCGAAAAGATCGTGCGCCAGGAGTGCAAGGTTCCCTGGACGGTGTACCGCCCCGCGATGGTGGTGGGCGACAGCACGACCGGCCAGATGGACAAGATCGACGGGCCGTACTACTTCTTCAAGCTGATCCAGCGCATGCGGCAGGTGCTGCCGCCCTGGATGCCGGCCATCGGTTTGGAAGGAGGGCGCGTCAACATCGTGCCGGTGGATTTCGTGGTCGACGCGCTCCACCACATCAGCCACCTGCAGGGCACGACTGGCAAGTGCTACCACCTGGTCGACCCCGTGGGCTACCGGGTGGGCGACGTGCTGGACATCTTCAGCCGCGCGGCCCATGCGCCGCGCATGAACCTGTTCGTCAACGCGGCGCTGCTCGGCTTCATCCCCAAGAGCGTGAAGAAGGGGCTGATGGCGGTGGCGCCGGTGCGCCGCATCCGCAACGCGGTGCTGAAGGACCTGGGGCTGCCGGAGGACATGCTGACGTTCGTCAACTATCCGACACGCTTCGACTGCCGCGAGACGCTGGCCGCGCTGAAGGGCACCGGCATCGCCTGCCCGAACCTGAAGGAGTACGCCTGGCGGCTGTGGGACTACTGGGAGCGCCACCTCGACCCCGACCTGCACATCGACCGGTCCCTGCGCGGCACGGTGGGTGGCAAGGTGGTGCTGATCACCGGCGGTTCCTCCGGCATCGGCCTGGCCGCGGCCCACCGGTTCGCGGACGCGGGCGCCACCACCATCATCTGCGGCCGCGATCAGGACAAGCTGGACGAGGCCTGCGCCGAAGCCGAGGCCAAGGGCTACAAGTTCATCGCCTACCCGGCCGACCTGGCGGACATGGCTGACTGCGACCGCTTCGCGAAGGTGCTGCTGGACAACCATGGTGGCGTCGATTTCCTGATCAACAATGCCGGCCGCTCGATCCGCCGCGCCATCGAGTCCAGCTACGACCGCTTCCACGACTTCGAGCGGACCATGCAGCTGAATTACTTTGGCTGCCTGCGCATCACCATGGGCCTGCTGCCGGCGATGGTGGCCAAGCGCAAGGGCCACGTGGTCAACATCAGCTCCATCGGCGTGCTGACCAATGCCCCGCGCTTTTCCGCCTACGTCGCCAGCAAGGCGGCGCTGGACGCCTGGACCCGCTGCGCGTCCAGCGAGTTCCAGGACCAGGGCATCACCTTCACCACCATCAACATGCCCCTGGTGCGCACGCCCATGATCGCGCCGACCGCGATCTACAAGAACGTGCCGACGCTAGCGCCCGAGGAAGCGGCCGACCTGATCGCCGACGCCTGCATCAGCAAGCCGGTGCGCATTGCGACGCGCCTGGGGATCACGGGACAGGTGATGCACGCGCTGGTGCCGCGCATCGCGCAGATCGTGATGAACACCAGCTTCCGGATGTTCCCGGACTCCTCAGCGGCGAAGGGGGACAAGAACGGGAAAGCGCAGCTGTCGCCGGAGGCGATGGCGATGCAGGAGATGATGCGCGGGATTCATTTCTGACCCGCCCGCCGGGTGCGCCCTGAGGGCGGTGCGAACTTAGCAGTTGGTTACACCTGCGTCCTCGGGGTAAAGGCCTTCTCTACGGAAGAGCCGCGCCCGCCCCGATGCGATAATTTGCGGTTTCCCGACAACGCCAACATGCCGCTGACCAAGCGGCCCCCAGAGGAATGGAACGAAAAATCGCAGTGGTGGGCCTGGGATACGTCGGCCTGCCGGTCGCCGTCGCCTTTGGCCAGCGCCACCCGGTCGTCGGGTTCGACATCAAGGCCTCGCGCATCGCCGAATTGCAGGAAGGCCGTGACAGCACCGGTGAAGTCACGCCAGCCGACCTGGCCGCCGCCCGCATCCGCTACAGCCACGCTGTCGAGGACCTGAAGTCCTGCGACTTCTTCATCGTCGCCGTGCCGACACCGGTGGACACGGGCAACACGCCGGATCTCACGCCTCTCATCAGCGCTTCCCGTTCGGTGGGCAAGGCGTTGAAGAAGGGCGACATCGTGGTGTATGAATCCACCGTGTACCCCGGCGCCACCGAGGAAGACTGCATCCCGGTGCTGGAGCGCGAGTCCGGCCTGAAATTCGGCACCGACTTCACGGTGGGCTACAGCCCCGAGCGCATCAATCCCGGCGACCGCGAGCACACCTTCACCAAGATCAAGAAGATCGTCTCGGGTTCCGACCAGCGCACGCTCGAGATCGTCTCGCAGGTCTACGGCTCGGTGGTCACTGCCGGCGTGCACCGAGCCAGCAGCCTCAAGGTGGCCGAGGCGGCCAAGGTCATCGAGAACACCCAGCGCGACCTGAACATCGCGCTGATGAACGAGCTGGCCGTGGTGTTCGAGCGAATGGGCATCGACACCCAGGAAGTGCTGGAGGCCGCGGGCAGCAAGTGGAACTTCATGCCGTTCCGCCCAGGGCTGGTGGGCGGCCACTGCATCGGCGTCGATCCCTACTACCTGACGCACAAGGCCGAGAAGCTGGGCTACATCCCGCAGGTGATCCTGGCGGGGCGCCGCATCAACGACAACATGGGCCGCTACGTGGCGCGCAGCACGGTCAAGCAGATGACCCTGTGCAAGCACGACATCTCGAAGGCCCGGGTGGGCGTGCTGGGCATCACCTTCAAGGAGAACTGCCCGGACACCCGCAATTCCAAGGTGGTGGACATCGTCAAGGAACTGCGCAGCTGGGGTGTCGACGTCGTCATCACCGACCCGCATGCCGATCCCCACGAGGTGCAGGAGGAGTACGGCCTGCAGCTGGGCAAGGTGGACGCCGACCACAAGGTCGATGCCCTGATCGTGGCGGTGTCCCATCGGGAGTTCAAGGCGTTGACGCCGGCCCAGCTGCGCGCCATGGTGCGCCACGAGCGCCCAGTGCTGGTCGACGTCAAGTCCATCTATAAGCGCGCCGACATCGAAGCTGCGGGCTTCACGGTGTGGCGCCTCTAGTGCGCGGAGTGCAGCAATGACCCAACCGATCCAGGGCCGAAAGGTCCGCTTCGCCCTCGTGGGCTGCGGGCGTATCTCGAAGAACCACGTCGGCTCCATCCGCGAGCACCAGCAAGACGCCGAGCTGGTCGCGGTGTGCGACACCGACCCCGCGGCGCTGGCTGCAGCCGTCAAGGAAACCGGTGCCAAGGGCTACGCGGACATCGAGTCGCTGCTGGCTGCCGGCAACGTCGACATCGTCATCCTGACCACGCCCAGCGGCATCCATCCGTCGCATGCCGTCAAGTGCGCGCATGCCGGCTTCCACGTCCTCACCGAGAAGCCGATGGCCACCAAGTGGGAGGATGGCCTGCGCATGGTCCGCGCCTGCGAAGAGGCCGGCGTGAGGCTCTTCGTGGTCAAGCAGAACCGCCGCAACGCGACGCTGCAGCTGTTGAAGAAGGCCGTGGAGCAGAAGCGCTTCGGCCGCATCTACATGGTGGCGCTCAACGTGTTCTGGCAGCGCCCGCAGGCGGGCTACTACGACCAGGCCAAGTGGCGCGGCACCTGGGAGCTGGACGGCGGTGCGTTCATGAACCAGGCGAGCCACTATGTGGACTTGCTGGAATGGCTGATCGGCCCCATCGAGAGCCTGCACGCCTATGCCGGCACGCTGGCGCGCGACATCGAGGCCGAGGACACCGGCGTGCTCAGCGTCAAGTGGCGCAGCGGCGCGCTGGGATCGCTGAACGTGACGATGCTCACCTACCCGAAGAACCTGGAAGGCAGCATCACCATCCTGGGCGAGAAGGGCACGGTGCGGGTGGGCGGCGTGGCCGTCAACGAGATCCAGCATTGGGAATTCGCGGACAAGCAGCCGGAAGACGAGCAGGTCAAGGCCGCCAGCTACGAAACCACCAGCGTCTACGGCTTCGGGCATCCGCTCTACTACCGCAACGTCATCGACGTGCTGCAGGGCAAGGCCCAGCCTGAAGTGGATGGCCGGGAAGGACTGAAGTCGCTGGAGGTGCTGATCGCCGCGTACCGCTCGGCGCGCGACGGCGTGCGCGTGAACCTGCCGCTGGAGCTTTGATGGCATACACGGCGCATCCCTCTTCAATCGTCGACGACGGCGCCCAGGTGGGCGAGGGAAGCCGCATCTGGCATTTCGTGCACGTCAGCGGCGGCGCGCGCATCGGCAAGCGGTGTTCGCTGGGGCAGAACGTCTACGTGGGCAATGACGTGAGCATCGGCGACAACGTCAAGATCCAGAACAACGTGTCGGTGTACGACGCAGTGACGCTGGAGGACGACGTGTTCTGCGGCCCCAGCATGGTCTTCACCAACGTGTACAACCCGCGCTCGGCCGTCACGCGCAAGGATGAATACCGGCGCACGCTGGTGCGCAAGGGCGCCACCCTGGGTGCCAATTGCACCATCGTGTGCGGCACCACGATCGGCGAGTACGCCTTCGTGGGCGCCGGTGCCGTCGTGAACCGCGACGTCCCGCCGTATGCGCTGATGGTCGGCGTGCCTGCGAAGCAGGTGGGCTGGATGAGCCGGTTCGGTGAGCGCCTGGAACTGCCGCTGCGCGGCGAAGGCGAGGCCAGGTGTGCGCACACTGGCGACAAGTACCGGCTGCGGGACGGCGCGTTGACGCTGCTGGCCTGAACGAGGAGAGGAAGACGAATGAACGCCATGCTCAAGGAAACCGCGCCGGAGAAGATCCAGTTCATCGACCTGAAGTCGCAATACCGAGCGCTCAAGGAGTCGATCGACGCGCGGATCCACAAGGTGCTGGACCACGGCCAGTACATCCTGGGCCCCGAGGTCGCCGAGATGGAAGCGCAGCTGGCGGCCTACACCGGGTCGAAGCACTGCATCAGCTGCGCTTCCGGCACCGAGGCGCTGCTGATGTCGCTGATGGCGCTGGGGATCGGCCCCGGCGCCGAGGTGATCACCACGCCGTTCACCTTCGCGGCCACTGCGGAGATGATCGTGCTGGCCGGCGCCAAGCCGGTCTACGTGGACATCGAGCGCGACACGTGCCTGATCGACGTGACGAAGATCGAGGCGAAGATCACGCCGCGCACCAAGGCCATCATGCCGGTGTCGCTGTACGGCCAAGTGGCCGACATGGACGCGATCAACGCCATCGCCGACAAGCACAAGCTGGCGGTCATCGAGGATGCCGCCCAGAGCTTCGGCGCCACCTACAAGGGCCGCAAGAGCTGCAACGTGTCCACCATCGGCTGCACCAGCTTCTTCCCGAGCAAGCCGCTGGGCTGCTATGGCGACGGCGGCGCCATCTTCACCAACGACGACGCACTGGCCAAGGCCCTGCGCGAGATCCGCACGCAC
The DNA here is from genome assembly GCA_001430955.1 of Chrysosporium queenslandicum. Classification (NCBI taxonomy): domain Eukaryota; kingdom Fungi; phylum Ascomycota; class Eurotiomycetes; order Onygenales; family Onygenaceae; genus Chrysosporium; species Chrysosporium queenslandicum. The sequence goes on along the minus strand of LJPI01001889.1, from coordinate 28,541 downwards.
GGCCAGGAGCGGCGCTACTTCCACACGCGCATCGGCGTCGGCGGCCGCATGGACACCATCCAGTGCGCCGTGGTGCTGGGCAAGCTGGAGCGCTTCGGCTGGGAGATCGACAGGCGCCTGGCGCTGGGCGACCTGTACGCGAAGAAGCTGGCTGGGCTCGACAAGGTGAAGCTGCTCGCCGTGCGCGATGGCCGTGACTGCGTGTGGGCCCAGTACACCGTGTTCGTCGAGAACCGCGAGGCCCTGGCGAAAGCGCTTGCGGAGCAGGGCATCCCGACGGCCGTGCACTATCCGCTGTCGCTGAACCGCCAACCGGCCTACCGCGACGACACGAGCGCCGCCGAAACCGTCAACAGCCACTGGGCCGCGGACAGGGTGATGAGCCTGCCGATGAGCGCGGATCTGACTGAAGCGCAGATGGACCGGGTGGTCACTGCGGTCAAGCAACTCAACTGATTCTGAAGGGATAGTTTTCCATGGATATTCGCGGCAAGAAATTCGTCGTGGTCGGCGGCGCCGGTCTGATCGGCTCGCACACCATCGAAGCGCTGACCAAGCACGACGTCAAGGAAATCCTGGTCTATGACAACTTCGTGCGGGGCCGCCAGGAGAATCTTGCGGTGGCGCTGCGCGACCCGCGTGTGAAGGTGTACGACGTCGGCGGCGACATCCTGCAGTCGGACATCCTGGAAAGCGCGCTGGACGGCGCCGATGGCGTGTTCCACCTGGCCGCGTTGTGGCTGCTGCAGTGCCACGAGTACCCGCGCTCGGCTTTCGACGTGAACGTACGTGGCACGTTCAACGTGATGGAAGCGTGCGTCAAGAAGAACGTCAAGCGCCTGGTGTATTCCTCCTCTGCTTCCGTCTACGGGGATGCAGTGGAAGAACCGATGACCGAGGACCATCCGTTCAACAACAAGAACTTCTATGGCGCGACCAAGATCTGCGGTGAGGCGATGCTGCGTGCCTTCCACCACCGCTACGGCCTGAACTTCGTCGGCCTGCGCTACATGAACGTGTATGGTCCGCGGGCCGACTACCAGGGCGCCTACATCGCCGTGATCATGAAGATGCTGGACGCGATCGACAAGGGCGAAGGCCCGACGATCCTGGGCGATGGCAGCGAGGCCTTCGATTTCGTGGCGGTGGAGGACTGCGGCCTGGCCAACGTGAAAGCGATGCAGGCTGACACTGTCGACCGCTTCTACAACGTGGGCACCGGCATCCGGACATCACTTAAGGAGCTGGCGGAGAAGATCCTGAAGCTGACCGGCAGCAAGAAGGGCATCAATTACGCCCCGCGTAGCCAGGCCACGCTGGTGCGCAACCGGATCGGCAGCCCCAAGCGCGCGAGCGCGGAGATCGGCTTCGACGCCCAGATCAAGCTGGATCAAGGCCTGCAGAACCTGATCGATTGGCGCAAGAGCCACATTGCGGAAGTGGAAGCACGCCGCGCCAAGTACCGAGGGTAAGCAGGCATGTGCGGGATTGCCGGTCTGCTGCTGGGGGACGGCCGGGCGCCGTCGCCAGTGGTGCTCAAGCGCATGACGGACGCCATTGCGCACCGGGGACCGGACGGCGAAGGCAGCTTCATCGACGGGCCCTGTGGGTTGGGTCATCGCCGACTTTCCATCATCGACCTGTCTGCGGCAGGCCACCAGCCGATGGCCACCGAGGACGGCCGTTATGTCATCACCTACAACGGCGAGGTCTACAACTTCAACGAATTGCGAGTGGAGTTGGAGGCTCGCGGCCATCGGTTCCACTCTCGCACCGACAGCGAGGTGGTGCTGAAAGCAGTGGCCGAGTGGGGCCCTCGGGCCGTCGAGCGGTTCAACGGACTCTTCGCCTTCGCCCTGTGGGACCGGAGGGAGCGCACCCTCCTGCTCGTCCGGGACCGCTACGGCATCAAGCCGCTGTACTACTCGCTGCAGGGCAACAACCTGGCTTTCGGCTCCGAGATCAAGGCGCTGCTTGCCACCGACTTCGTCCGAGCGCGGATGGATCGCGAGGGGCTTCTGGAGTACCTGACATTCCAGAATTTCTTCACCGACCGCACCTTGTTCGACGGCGTGCAGCTCTTGCCAGCGGGCAGCTTTGCCGTGGTCCGCGAACAGGGCGGCCGGTTGAGGATGTCGGTCGAGCAGTACTGGGATTACAGCTTCGAGGAGCCGCAGTCCCCGCGCAGCGAACGCGAGTACATGGAGGAGCTGGACCGCCTGTTCCGCCAAGCCGTTTCACGCCAACTCGTCAGCGATGTCGATGTCGGCGCCTATCTGAGCGGTGGAATGGACAGTGGGTCCGTCACTGCCCTGGCTGCCAAGGAGCTTCCGTACATCAAGTCGTTCACCTGCGGCTTCGACCTGAATTCGGCCTCGGGCGTTGAACTGGGCTACGACGAACGCGCGACCGCGGAATACATGTCGTACGTGTTCAAGACTGAACACTACGAAATGGTGCTGAAAGCCGGCGACATGGAGCGCGTCATGCCGCGGCTCGCTTGGCATCTTGAGGAACCCCGCGTCGGCCAGAGCTACCCGAATTTCTACGCGGCGCAACTGGCCAGCAAGTTCGTGAAGGTCGTCCTGTCCGGCGCCGGCGGCGATGAATTGTTCGGTGGGTACCCGTGGCGCTACTACCGCGCCGTCGTCAATGACGACTTCGACCATTACGTGGACAAGTACTACGGGTTCTGGCAGCGGCTGATCCCGAACCGGGACATGGCCCAGGTGCTGGCCCCGATCTGGGGCGAAGTCGGCCACATCCAGACCAAGGACATCTTCCGGGACGTGTTCTCGCATCACGCGGCCAACCTGACGCGCCCGGAGGACTACATCAATCATTCCCTCTACTTCGAGGCGAAGACCTTCCTTCACGGGCTGCTGGTGGTCGAGGACAAACTCAGCATGGCGCATGGGCTCGAGACGCGCGTGCCGTTCCTGGACAACGACCTTGTCGATTTCGCAATGAAGCTGCCCGCCAGCATGAAGTTGGGCAATCTCGGCGAGGTGGTCAGGTTGAACGAGAACGAGCCGGGCAGCAAGACTGCAAAATACTTTGAGAAGACGCGGGACGGCAAGCTGCTCCTGCGCAAGGTGATGGAACGGCATATCCCGCAGCAGGTGACCAACCGTGAGAAGCAGGGCTTCTCGGCGCCAGACGCCAGCTGGTTCAAGGGCGAGAGCATCGACTTCGTGCGGCGCAAGCTGTACGAAGGCAGCCCGCGAATCTTCGAGTTCATGGACCGCAAGGCAGTCCATACGCTGGTGGACGACCACTTGGCTGGGCGGCAGAACCGTCGGCTGCTCATTTGGTCATTGCTCAATTTAGAGACTTGGTGCGAAAGCTACACGGCTTGATGCCGTGCGCTAATTTCCCACGGAAATCGCCGTCCAGCAGGATCCAATGAACATTGCTAGAACGAACGTTCAGGCACTTTTCGAGGCGCTCGGGCTGATTGCGACCCATCGGACGCTGGCGATCGAGATGGCCAAGAAGGAAATGGGCGAGCGCTACTCAGGGCAGGCGCTCGGTCTCTTCTGGACGGTGGCGCATCCGCTGTTCCTGATGGCGTTGTATGTGTTCGTGTTCGTGGTCGTCTTCAAGACCAAGATTAGCTCCAGCGTCGGCGAGATGCCGCTGGACTACGCAACATACATCCTGTCCGGCTTGATCCCATGGCTTGCATTGCAGGAGTCCTTGGCCAAGGCGACCACGGCCATCACTTCAAACGCCAATCTGGTCAAGCAGGTCATATTTCCGATCGAGCTGCTCCCCATCAAGACTGTGCTGGCCACGTGCATCACGCAAGCCATCTCCACAACACTGCTGCTGTTGTGGGTGGTCGGGGTCCAGCGCACCGTGTGGGCCACGTTTCTGCTGATCCCGCTTCTGGTGGTGCTGCAGACGATGTTGGCCGTGGGTCTCGGCTTCCTACTTTCATCCACCGGCGCTTTCTTCCGTGACCTGAAAGACTTCGTCCTGATCTTCACCATGGCCGGCGTCTACCTGCTGCCGATCTTCTACTTGCCGGACTGGGTGCCCGCGCTTTTCAAGCCGGTGCTCTACCTCAACCCTTTCAGTTACGTGACGTGGTGCTATCAGGACGCCATCTATTACGGGCGTTTTGAGCACCCCGTTGCTTGGCTGGTCTTTCCGTTGATGAGCGTCGGCGTGTTCGTATTCGGCTACCGGGTCATGCGTCGGCTCAAGCCGATGCTGGGAAACGTGCTGTGAGCCCGCGCGAGATCATCAAGGTCGCTTCCCTGTCCAAGGCCTACCCGATCTACGAGCGCCCAGCAGACATGCTGAAGGAAGCGATCACTGGCCGCAAGCGCCACGACACGTTCTGGGCACTCCGGGATATCAGCTTCAGCATGCGCGAGAAGGAGCGGATAGGGATCATCGGGCCGAACGGATCCGGCAAGAGCACCTTGCTGAAGATCCTTACCGGGCACCTGCCCCCGACGGACGGAACCTACGTGGTCGACGGCAAGGTATCGGCAATGTTGTCGCTCAACACCGTCCTGAATCCGGAGGAGAGCGGCCTGGCGAATATCCGTTTCAACCTCCTGCTGAATGGGTGCCCGAAGGCGCAGATCGAGGAAAAGGCTGAGGAGATCATCGAATTCACGGAATTGGGGCCGTTCATATTCGCTCCGGTGAAGACGTACAGCTCCGGTATGAACGCGAAGCTCGCGTTCGCGATCACGACTTCCATCGACCCGGACATTCTCGTGATCGATGAAGTGCTGAGCGTTGGCGACGCATATTTCATGGGGAAAGCCACCCGTCGCATGAAAGAGCTGTGTGACCGAGGCAATGGCCTGCTGTTCGTAAGCCACTCCACAAGCGCGGTTCAGATGCTCTGCGACAAGGTACTTTGGATGGAGAACGGCTCAGTGCGAATGTTCGGCGAGTCCGAATACGTGCTGCGGGCATATGAGGAGGATTACCGGCGTCAGGAGGACGAGATCACCCGCTCGGGAAACGCTGTCCGAGCAAGACATCAAGGATCGGGCATCGATCTGCAAGACTTGGCATCTGCGGGCGAACTACGGGTGAGACTGGTGGGCGAGAACAACCGGAGCATCCTGGCGGACACTCATTACGTCGCTCGGCTCCAGGTGTTGTCCGGCAGCCAAGCGCCAGTCGTTGTGCCGTTGTCGCTTCCACAAAGTGACGAAATTCCAGCGACGCGGCTCGATATCATGGGATCCGAGTGGGGGCGGCTTTACGAGCACCGTGGGCGCGAATGCAGGGCTCTTTCGGCCAAGACAGGCAAGCGCAAAGGCGGCCACGTTCTCCTGCCGGTGCCTGCCTCGCCCAGCGAGTTGATTGTGGAGGTGGACTCCTGCTCGATTGGCGGCTACGAGTCCCTGTCCCTCGAGTCGGTTGACTTCGAAACCGGCAACTGGCGCAAGGCCCGCATGTTCGATCGCCAGCAGGGCTCTGACGGCTGGACGACCTCCAGGTTCGCATTCGAGGCCATACCCGTTGATCCGCAGACGCTTGAGCAGGCGCTGGCGAAGGTGCAGGAGATGAACAGGCCGCCCGCAGCGATCTCGGGCGTGTCCCTGCTGGTCGGTTCGCAGCAGCAATCGATCGTGAAAGAACGTCAGCCATTCACGATCCGGGTGCTGCTTCAACTCCACCAGTCCCTGCCGGGCGTTGATGTTGGTGTCAAGATCACACGCAGTGATGGTGTCTACGTCTTCTGGCAATCGTCCGGTCTGGTGGGGCAGGAGATCACAAACCTCGTAGGGCAGGTCGTGGTGGAGTTCTCGTTCGAGGAGAACAGCTTCGGCGCGGGAGACTACGCGCTGACGGTCTATACCGCCAACGGATGGGACTTCCCGGCGAACTACCCCTACTCTGAAGTCTACGACCGCAAAGTCGGATGCCTGCAATTCAAGATCGTCCCGGCTGTGGTCGGGCTCGACATGGGCATCGTCAATCAGCGCGCGAGCGTCATGGTGAGGAAGAGCGATGAAGGTCAGGGAAATGATGTATCGGCAATTGCAGAAGTCGCAAGATGAGCTGTTGCGCAAGATGCTCCTGGACCGCGATTACGCGAGCCGGATGGGCCGGCACGAACTGCATGCGGAGCTCTTGCGGTGGCTTTCACCGACGGAGCATCACAAACTTCTCGAACTGGGCTGTGGGCCGGGCAAGTACGTCGGAATGCTGGCCAACAGTGGTTTCGACGTGACCGGGGTCGACCCATGCAGTTTCCCGACATGGAGAGAGCTCGGCACGCGCGATAACGTCCACTTGCAGGCAGGGGTGTATGGCGAGAATCTGCCGTTCCCGGACCATAGCTTCGACGCCGTGGTGTGCCTCAGCGCCCTTCTCTATTTCGATGATCCCGCGCGTGGGCTTCAAGAAATGAAGCGGGTGTTGCGGCCAGGCGGCCGCCTCGTTGTCCGAACCGTCAATAGATTGAACTTCTACACTACAAGGACAGGAAAGCGGCTGGACCCTGCGTCGAAGCAGCTGTACTCACCGGACGAACTGCAAGCCCTCGTCGAGTCGAACGGGTTCCGGGTTGCGCATCGGTTCACACACGGTTTTTGGCCGCCTGCTCTGACTGACCATTGGTGGTATCTGCAGTGTGTCTGGCTGCCCCACTGGCTGCAAACGGCGATCTCCAAGTTGACTCCACCCAACCGCCGAGTCAACAGTACGGTCGTTTGCGAGCTCGCCTGAGGGAAGGCCAGATGCTGGCGGCTGGGGACGCATCCATGGACGCCAGCGCGGACGTCCGGATACAGCTTCTCGTTCACCTTTTGGGCGTTGTCGGGCTGAGGGACCAGGCCTTGCAGGAACGTGTCACGTTTCTTCTACATGCTCCTGGTGACTTGAGCGTTGACCCTGAGAGATTGACAGTTGCCATCCGCCCCAGTCCTGCGTTCTGCGCGAGGCTCGGCGTACAAATCGTCGCGAGCGTGCCTGCCCACGATGACGTCTTGCTCGGGGCGGACAGCCTTCGCCTGCGGACCCTTCACGCAAGCGACAGGTACGCCGGCCGGGGCGAATCGGTGTTGAATGATGCAGAAGGTGATTGCGCTTGGCGCTTCGTAGGCAACGGGGCAGGTGGCGTGCTGTTTGTCGGGACTGAACTCCCGGCCGATCTGAAGCGATACCGGCAGGGTGATCCGGACGCTGTCGGCAGCCGTCCCACGGCCGCTCTTTGGGGCATAGGTGGGGAGCGCCCGCTTTACCTGTTCGAGCGCCAACTGTCGGGACTCTCCCGGAAGGACGAGCGCCAAGCGGACTACTGGGCAGTCTTCGCCGCGCAACGGATTGCGGCCAAGGCCGCCCTGAAGCTGACGCCCATTCTGCCGGGGGGTGCGCCTGGCGTGGTGATCATCACGGGCGATGACGACCAGGCCTTCCTGGAGAAGTACAAGGAGCAATTGGACCTCCTGGCAGGTCAGCCAATCACTTATTTCCTGCATCCGTCGACGCGGCACACGAGGGCAACTCTTCTCGAGATGCGGGGCAAGTCTCCTGTCGAACTCGGCATCCATCCGGACGCCCTGGACGCACCTCAAGATTATTCAATCCGGCTTCATGAGCAATGTGCTTGGTTCGAACGACTCACCGGACATCGTGCGATTTCGCTGCGTAACCACGGATTCTTGAACGATGGCTATTGGGGTCACCTGCCCGCGTGGATGCGAGAAGGTGTCCGAATCAGTTCCAATCTGCCGGGGCTTGATGGCAGGCCCTTGAACGGTTCTTTACTCCCCGGCAAGCTCTGCACTGAGGCCGGGCTGACGGAGCACTGGTCGATCGTGACTGCAATCGGCGACGGATTGCGGTATGTGGATGGTGGTCGCTCGGACGAGATTGCTGCGCAGTGCATCTTCGACACGGCCGACCAGATCCGCGAGAGCGGAATTGCCGGCGTCATGGTGCTGAATCTGCATCCGCAGAATGTGGCCGACACACGTGCCATGCACCTAGCGGCAGTTGAGGTGCTCCGTTCCGGGTTCCTTGCCTGGACCATGCAAGACTGCCTTGACTGGTTCGTCGAAGGGCGCACGCGCGAGCCGCGTCGGCGTCCAAGATTACTGGACCGGGCCCGAGCCCGGATCGCCGGCTGGCGAAATACGTTGGCTTCGGCCAGCACCTGATTTCAAGAGAAGCGCAGCATGGGCAAGATTGTGATTCTGGGCGCCGGCGGCGACGGCTTGGTTGTGGCGGAGGCTGTGGCGCAGGCATTTCGGCAGGGGCCACAGGAGGGTTCAACGGTCGAAGGGTTTCTTGACGACGCATTTCCTGACGGTGGGGAATTCGAAGGCTTTGCGGTCCTCGGCGCGCTGGAGGCTTGGAGCTCATTGGGCAGCGAAGTTCGATTCGTGCCGGCCATCCAGAAGGTTGGCGACATGCCGCGGCGGGCAGCGCGATTGGACGGCCTCGGGATTCCAGAGAGTCGCTGGGCGACCGTGATCCATCCCACAGCCATGGTCGCCGCATCGGCGAAAATCGGGCGGGGCGTGTATGTCGCAGCTTTCTGTTCGATTCAGCCGCGGTGCACGATCGGTGACTTCGCCTCATTACGAGCCGGCGCCGCTCTAGGGCATGACGCCACGGTTTCGCGACATGGCTATGTGGGCCCTAACGCCGTGATGTGCGGCCGAACCGTCCTCGGCGAAGGTTCGCACCTGGGGCCCGGTGCGGTGCTCCTCGACAATCGCAATGTGGGGGAGTTTTCCGTTGTCGGCATCGGGTCCGCTGTCACCAAGGACATCGCGCCGTTCTCCATCGCGATGGGAAACCCAGCGAAGCGAATCGGCCGGGCGCGCAGGAAAGAAGATTGAGACTCAAGGAAGAACGATGGAAAACGTGCGTGAACGGATCGTGAAGGTCATCTATGACGTCTGCCAGCCGGAAAAGCCGAAGCTGGCCGATCCGTCGGCACCACTTGTCGGCCCAGACCTGGACAGCCTGGATTTCGCGAGCGTCCTGATGGCGGTCGAGGACGAGTTCGGCATCACCATCGACGAAGACAGCGTCGACCAGGTCGGGACGCTCGACGGCTTGGTGGCTTTCGTGCAGAGGCAGGCAGGATGACAGCGGGCAGGCAGCCCTTCGCCATGCTGGTCGGCGATGACACGCCCGGCAGGCTGCTGGCAGTCTCGGACATTATGGTTGGCGATTCCGTCTCCCAGAACGTGACTTTCGGGGTGGAGTTGCGGGACGCGTTTGCCCGGCTATCACAAGACGGCGCTCCCATTCATGCTGATCCCGCATTCGCCAGAACCCGCGGCTTCGATACCCCCATCCTGCAGGGCCTGTGCGTCACCACTCGCTTCTCGCGGCTAATCGGCATGTACCTGCCGGGAACGTCCGCCGTGGTCGAGAGCCTGGCCTTCAAATTCCGCAAGCCCGTGTTGCAGGATGCAGACGTCCGATTCCAAGCCACTGTCACACGGGTACAGGCGGCGCTTCGCGTCGTGCGCCTGGAGCTTGCCGCCAGCGTCGACGGTGAGTTGTGCATTCACGGCGAATGCCAATGTGTGCTGCGCTGACGGATCCATGACCCCCTCGATCCTGTTCCTGTTCGAGCGGCTGACGGCAGATGCTGCGCGACCTGTGCTCTGGGAGAACGGGCGCGAGCACAGCAGGAAATCGTTGCTCGACGAGGCTGCGCATGTCGAGGCTGTTCTGCGTGGGCGAGGCGTTTCAACCGGCTCGGTCGTCGGATTCTGCGGCGACTATGGGCTGCGGACAGTGGCGACCTTCCTGGCTCTCTTTCGCTTGGCCGCCATAGCAGTGCCATTCTCCCCGGGCACGGTCTCGGAGCGTGATGCACTCGCCAAAGAGGCCCAGATCGAATTCTGGTTCGATCCCTTCACGGAGTCGGTTCAGCCGTTGACACAGGGCAGCGCAGACCATGACCTCATCCGGCGGTTGCGCGAGGAGGGCCATCCCGGCCTGATCGTGTTCACGTCGGGCTCGTCCGGAAAGCCCAAGGCCATCCTCCATGATGTCGAGCGGGTGGCCTCGAAGTTCACTGTTCCGCGTCCCGGCTGGCGCATGGTGCTGTTCCTCCTCATCGACCATTTCGGCGGCTTCAATACTCTGCTGGCGTGCATCGCGTACGGAGGGGTGGGGATTTGCACTGCGGATCGCACGCCAGATGAGGTGTGTCTAGCGATCGCGGCGTCGCGGGCCGACCTGCTACCGACGACGCCCACCTTCCTTGCACTGCTCATTGCGTCCGGTAGCTGGCGACGACATGACCTGTCGAGCATCCGGCTGGTCACCTATGGAGCGGAGCCGATGCCGCAGAGTACCTTGCGTCGGCTGCCGGAGCTTTTCCCCAACGCGGACCTGAAGCAGACCTACGGCCTTTCGGAACTCGGCGTGCTGCAGTCCGCGTCGGCTTCCAATGAATCGCTTTGGCTGCGGGTGGGCGGGCGTGACTTCGAAACGCGCGTCGTTGATGGCCTGCTTCACATCCGGTCGCGCTCCAGCATGCTGGGCTACCTGAATGCGCCTACACCGATCGACGCCGACGGATGGATGAACACGGGCGACTTGGTGGAGGAGAAGGACGGCCTGATCCGCATTGTGGGGCGCGCGACCGACGTGATCAACGTCGGTGGTCAGAAGGTGCTGCCGCTGGAGGTCGAGTCGGTCCTGCAGGAGCACCCAGCCGTTGCGGAAGCGACCGTGCATGCCGTACGACACCCGGTTCTTGGGCAGGTTGTCGGCGCGCGGGTTTCGCTCGCGGACCCGGCAGCCGATCAGGTCGCGGTGCTCAATGACGTGAAGGCACATTGCAGGTCACGGTTGCAGAAATACAAGGTGCCGATGCGTTTCGAGATCGTGGATCTTGATCTGCATGGCAACGAGCGCGGAAAAAAGGTCAGGCGATGACAGGTGTGAACAAACCATCAGTGGTGCTTGTCTCGGGTGGGAGCAAGGGCCTCGGACTCGGCATCGCCCAGTCCCTTCTTCGCCGCGGTGATGCTGTGGCGACATTCGCACGTCGCAGCACGCCGGAAACGGATGCCCTCCTCAACGCGCATCCTGGGCGCTTTGCCTTTGCCGAAGGCGATATCAACAAGACCGACAGCTTCCGGGACCTAGTCCGAGGTTTCGAGTCATCATTGGGGCCCATCACAGGCTTGGTGAACAACGCCGGCACGGTCGCCGAGGAACTTCTGGCCCGTCAGAAGGCTGATGACATCCTGCGCCTGATCGGCACCAATCTGGTCGGCCCCCTCATGCTGACCCGGGAGGTCGCACGCGGCATGATGATTCGGCAGCGTGGTCGGATCGTGAACATCAGCTCGATCGTCAGCGTCTCAGGCTACAAGGGCACCGCGGCTTACTCGGCCACGAAAGGAGGGCTCAACGCCATGACTCGCGCGCTTGCGCGCGAACTCGGAGGTCGCGGCATCACTGTCAACGCCGTGGCGCCCGGCTACATGGAAACGGACTTGGTCAAGGAGATGAGCCCCAAGCACCTTGCGCAGATCGTCCGCCGCACGCCTTTGGGCAGGCCGGGCACCGTTGAAGACGTGGCGGAGGTCGTCGCATTCCTGCTGAGCGATGGCGCACGATTCATCTCGGGCCAGACCATCGTGGTGGATGGTGGACTGAACGCATGACCCGCTTCCGATTCGAGCCGGCGGCATCATTCCGTGGCGACCGCGACTATTTCCATTCGACTGACCTCTACGAGTCGCTCGTGGAAGCACTGCAGGCGCATGGCGTCAGTCCCGGAAGTTTCGACCTGAAGATCCGGGATCGCATCGTCACTCGCCCCCGGATCGAATTCACTTGTGGGGAACTCGGCTCCGTTGCCCAAGGGTCATTGGCCTCCGCGCGGTTTGAGGCTGGACAGGACACTTGGACGGCCGACGTATTCAGTTCTGGAGAAAAGATCAGCGCGCGCAAGCCTTATGACGAGGGACCGATCTGGAGCCGGACGCGACAGGAGGGCCGCACATTCATTGCTGAAGGATGTGTCGCTGCTCCAGTCGAAATCGTCACGGCAGTGGGAGTTTTGGCGCACAAGACGCTATTTCCGCCTGCGCCCGGGAAGCGTTGGCTGCTGGCCCAGATGACGGCGTCGCGGATGCTGGCAAATGCAAACCTTCACAGCTTCAGATTTGAGGTGACCCGTCAGTTGGGTGGAAGCATGACCCAGTCATCGATCGGCGACGCCGAGGGATTCTTCGGCAAGATGCTGTTCATCCTGCGCTAGGCCCGGACGGGATGCGCGGCTGCACTTCATGACGCGAGCGAGTCAGCCCCTTGGCCTTCGCAGCAGCGTGTGGAGGTGGGTGTCCCTTGCCTTGCAGGCGGCATGCTGGGATCCCCTGCCGGCCAGACTTCGAGAAGAGTTGGTCGAGCGCGCTCCTGCGGAATGGCGGCTTCGCCTGTGGCGCCAGCTGTCTGAAGAACGTCGGCAAGGGTTGCTTTGGCCCGAAGGTTCTCCGCGGCAGGATTGGCACAGCTTCGACCGTAAACCCTGGCAGCACCCATGGCTGACCCCGGCGCACATCCGTTCATTCCGAAATTTCAGCGATGCGTGGACAGAGCGCGTTCTGCAGGAGGCTGGGGATGAGCTCGAGCAGCCGAACCGCAATTACGCGTTCGCCGGAAATATCGCGAACAACCTCTACATGCGGGCTTGCTCGATGGGGAGCCGTCCTGTCGACATCCACCTCTACCTGCACCCACAGGACACGTATCTCATGAGTCATCCCTCCTGGGAGGAGTACGACGGTGAACTGACGGAGCAGGTGGAAACACTGGAGCACGCGCTGGCCGCGGGTGTCGCCTTGCCGCCGGTGGAACGGGTCCATGTGGAGGCCGTCTTTCGGCACGAGATCCTGCCATCTGAACTGCAGTCAGGCATGCGTTCACTGGACTTGCGACGGTATCCGGCATGGTATGCCCACCTCCCGACGATCTGCGCTTTGCGGGATTACGACGCAGTGCTGGCGGTGCAGGCGCCGTACATGGGCTACCTGTCAGGGAAGCCCTATGTCGCCACGCAAATGGGAGGGGACATCTGGTACGAGGCCTCACGCGACGACGCCTACGGCCGCCTGCAACGTAGGGCGTTCTCGTGTGCAGACGCCATCCTGGTGTCCAACCCGTGGAGCCTTGCCTTCGGTCGCAGGTATGGGTGGTCCAACATGGTTTACGTGCCTTTCCTGCTCGATGAAGACCGCTACAAGCCGGGTCCGCCGGTCTGCCGCGACGAATGGGCAGCGACGACCGGCGGCGAATTCTTCGTGCTGATGACGTCCCGCCTGGACTACCTGTTCAAGGGCAGCGACGTGGCGATCCGGGGGTTTGCACGATTTGCGGCGGCTGTGCCCCAGGCCCGACTCGTGATCACCGGCTGGGGCGCCGACCAAGGTCGTGCGGCTGCGCTGTTCCGCGAATTGGGCATCGCCGACAAGGTGCTTGTCGTCCCGATCGTCGGGAAGCGGCGTTTGGTGAAGTACTTGCGCTCAGCACATTGCATCCTTGACCAGCTCTCCATCGGGTATTACGGGGCTGCCGCGCTGGAAACCATCGCGACCGGCCGACCCATCATCATGAAGCTGAACCAGGAGCAGTACGACGCCTTGCTGCCTGAGGGCTGCGCGCCGGTCTGCAATGCCAACACCGAGGACGATGTGGTCGCTCATTTGCACCGGCTCTTTGCGGAGCCGGAATACGCGGCCCAGGTCGGCGACGGCTTGCGCCAATGGTTCTTGCAGACGCATGGCAACCGCAAGTGGGCGAGGATCTACGACGCCATCCTGTTCGGATCGGGACGCGGCTCGCTACCCGGCTTCCGCGGGTCGCCTCTCGGCGGCGAATGGGATAATGCAGAGGCCGCGTACCACGCCACTGAGCTGGCTGCCGCCCCGACATTTCCTAATTACTTCTGAGCCGCCAACCCCTCATGGGGCTCCCGACGCACTTGTCTCATCGGGTGGGCGAGAACAATCTGGACCAACCATGACCGGCATCAATATCACCGAACCGAGCTTCGACGAAACCGAGATTGCGATGCTCAGGGAGTGCCTCGACTCGAAATGGGTGACTCAAGGACCGATGACGAATCGTTTCGAAGGGTTGCTGGCAAAAGCCCACGGTGTCGAGCATGCGATGGCTTGCACGTCGGCGACGTCTGCTCTGCACCTTTCAACGCTCGCACTACGGCTGCAGCCCGGTGATGAGGTTCTTGTGCCAGCATTCACGTGGATCACCAGTGCGAACTCTGCGGAGTACGTTGGTGCAAAGGCTGTCTTTGTAGACATCGACCCCGAGACATACAACATCGATCCGTCCAGATTGGCCGCAGCCATCACGCCGCGAACGAAGGCGATCGTCGCGGTCCACCTGTTTGGTCTTGCTGCACCGATGACCGAGATCCTTGCGCTGTCGAAGAAGCACGGGCTCGCGGTGATCGAAGACGCCGCCTGCGCTATCGGAACAACGTACCGCGGCACGCCGGTCGGCGGCCTGGGTGACATGGGATGTTTCTCGTTCCATCCGCGCAAGGTGGTCACAACTGGCGAGGGTGGTGCAGTGACGACCAACGACGCGCAGCTGGCGTCCCGGGTGAGGTCCTTGCGCAACCACGGGGCGACTGGCGCCCCTGACGTGGCGATAGAGCCCCATGGGCCCTGGACCATGGGGACCTTCGACAACCTTGGCTACAACTTGCGCATGTCGGACATCCAGGCGGCAGTCGGGGTCGCGCAAATGGCCAAGCTGCACCGGCTTGTCGCCGACCGGCGCCGCGCCGGGCGCCGCTACTTGGCAGCCCTTGATGCCGTCCAACACGATTTGGTGTTGCCCAAGGCCGGAGATCTCGATGGACACACGTTCCAATCGTTCGTCATCCGCTTGAGGGAAGGCGGTCGTTCCCGGAGAAACGCCGTGATGGCAGCGCTCGCGGCGAAGGGGTTCCAGACGCGGCCGGGGACGCACGCGGTCCATCGGCTCGGCTATTACCGGAACAAGTACGGCCTGTCGCCCGAGATGTTCCCGCACGCGGTCATCGCTGAGGACACCACCATTACGCTGCCGATCGTTCCGTTCATGGCGGAGTCGGATCAGGACCGGGTGGTCGAGACGCTCCTCGCTGCCTTGTGAATGGAGAGCCCCGGATTGTCACTGCTGGGTCACGAAAATGATGCTTGGTTGAAGGCATTCGTCACCAAGCACGAGCGCGCGCCGAGGGTCCTCCATATCGGGAACATCGCCAACAACGCATACAACAACGCCAAGCTCCTGAACCAGGCGGGGTTCGACTGCGACGTGATCTGCTACGACTACTACCACTCCATGGCTTGCCCGGAGTGGGAAGACGCCGACTTCGATGGCCAGCTGAATGACGATGGGCATCCGGATTGGTCAGCCCAGGACCTGCGGGGGTTTCGACGCCCTGCGTGGTTCGCCCAAGGTCCCTTGTGGCTTTGCATGGATTACCTGGTTGCACGCAGGCGTGGTGCGGCCGGGATGGCGAATTGGCACTGGATGCGCCTGGCGCAATTCAATAGGACGGAACGTGGCGGAGCGGGGCGCAAGTCGTTGCTGTTCGGCCATCGGTTAGTCACCGCTGTTCGGCACCGGACGCGCGCATTGCTACGGCTCCGGGCAAAGTCCGCGTTCAAGGCGCTGGCGGTGCGCTATTTCGGTCTCCTTGTCGGCGCTCCGGTGGGCGCTGTGCTGGCATTGGCGTCGATGCCGATTTGGGCAATTGCAAGCGCCGCGGATCGACAACGGCAGCAGCAAACTGGTGAGGCCGGCGCGCTTGATCGATTCCGTCGTCGCTGCGCAGAACTTCTGCAAAGGTGGCCCGTCGAGTTTCCTGATCGCGGTGACTTCTTGGTTGCTGAGGATCTGGAGCATTACGAAGTTGTCGCGGTCGGATGGGCGACCCTGTTGCCGCACTACGACTTCGTGATCGGGTATTCGACAGACCCAATCCACCCGCTTCTCGCCGGCCGCCCGTACTTCGCATTCGAGCACGGAACCATCCGCGAAATACCCTACAAGCCAACGCTCCAGGGCCGTTGCGCAGCCCTCTCGTACAGGTTGGCACATCATGTCTTCGTGACCAATTTCGACTGTCGCCACAGTGCAGACCGCCTGGCACCCGGCCGCTACACCCTGATCAACCACCCGTACGACGAGGACCACGGGTTGCAGGTGGAAGGGTGGAAGGAGTTGCGCGAATCGTTGATGGGCGAACTGGCATGCGACTTCCTCTGCTTCTTTCCTACCAGGCACGATTGGGTACCTGGAACTGGCTACGCCGACAAGGCGAACGACGTCTTCCTTCGCGCCATCGGGGAGTTGGGGCGTGCCGGCATCCGCGTCGGTGTGGTCTGTTGCACCTGGGGTGCGAACGTCGAGCACAGTCGCCGGCTACTGGCTGACCTGGGTGTGGCTGACCAGTTCAAATGGCAGGCCCCGATGGCGATGACGAAGTTCGAGCGCACCTCAAGGGCTTGTGATCTCGTCGTCGACCAGTTCAAGCTAGGCTCGTTTGGCGGCATCCTGTTCAAGGCAATGGCAGTGGGTGCCCCGATCCTGACCTACCTGGACGAGAGCAAGCTGGCGGAGCAATACAGCGAGATGCCGCCAGTGGTCAACTGCGCCACGACGGATGAAGTGGTCATGGGCATCACAACACTGCGGGGGGACCGCGAACGATTGGCATCACTGCAAGCTGCCTCGAGGCAGTGGGTCGAGAAAAACCATGGGAAGCGGGAAACGGTGGGGCGGCAAGTCACTCAGTTCCGGCTCCTCGCGACCGCCCAGACTTGAACCAGGACAACAGCATGACGCAAGCCGACCAGACCTTCACCAGTTTCAAGGACAAGTGGGAGCAGAACCGGAAGCTCGCCTTCGAGGGCACGCTGACCGAGGGCACCGACATCTTCAACTGGATCATCACTCGCAACGGTTTCGCCGGCCCGGCACAGCTGACCGCCTATCTCGCTGACAAGCGACGCGTTCTTGATGCAGGCTGTGGTAACGGGAGGGTCACGGCCCTTTTGCACCGATACGCAGCCCCTGACGCAGAGCTGGTGGGTGTCGATCTCACGGCAGCCCATGTCGCGCGCGAGAACCTCTCCTCCCTGCCGAGGGTGCGCATCGAGCAGGGCGACCTTCTGGGAGACCTGTCGGGTCTGGGGCAGTTCGATTTCGTCTACTGCCAGGAAGTGCTGCACCACACGAGCGATCCGAAGGGCGCATTCCTGAACGTCTCGCGCAGTGTTGCGCCTGGCGGGGAGTACGCGATCTACGTCTACAAAGTCAAGGCGCCGATCCGCGAGTACGCCGACGACCTGATCCGCGACCGGATTTCCGGGCTGCCCTATGAGGAAGCGATGCAGGCGATGCGCCAGATCACGGATCTGGGAAAGGCGCTCACGGCGCTTGGCACCAAGGTCACCGTGCCGGAAGTGAAGGTTCTTGGCATCGAGGGCGGCGAATACGACGTCCAGCGTTTCCTCTATCACTTCTTCCTCAAATGCTTCTGGAATCCGGAGCTGGGATATGAGGAGAACGTGGCGATCAACTACGACTGGTACCACCCCCAGCTTTGCACACGGCACACACCGGAGGAGGTGCGTGCCTGGTTCCAGGAAGCCGGGCTGCAGGTGGTGCACGAGCATGTCGATCCCTATGGCATCACCATGCGGGGTCGCAAAACCTCCTGAGGCCTTCAAGGCGCACATGAATGAGAGGTTGAAACAGCGCCTGACCGCCGTCGCACTTGCCCCGGCAGTGCTCGGCCTGCTGCTGCTGTTGCGCCTCTCAATGCCACTGGTTGCGCGTTTGGGTGGCCTGTTGCGCCGTCGCGAAGGCGTGCTCCGCAGCCTGTGGGGTGTGACCCCGATCCTGACCTTGCCCTTGCTGGCCCGTGCGGATCGGCTGCTGGGACTGCGTGCCGACTCGATGGTGTACCAGACCTACTACGTCACGCAGTCGTTTGATCGAAACCTGTCTGAGAGCGCCGGATGGTTCGCACGCAGGGCGCCGGCGTTGTACCGGGCGTACTGTGAGATCGTCTTCCTCATGGCGCTGCCGCGCTACGACGTCTTCCATTACTTCAATGACCGTGGACTGATGGTTCCGGAACAGCGATTCGGGATTGCGCGCCGCGAGCTGGACTACCTGCGGCGGGCAGGGCGGCAGCTGTACACGTACGCGTACGGTGCCGATGTGCGCGAGCGGGAGTCCACGCTGGCGCTGGGCGGATGGAACTTCTGCAGGGAGTGTGATGACCCGGGCCGCTACTGCATCTGCAACGCGGGCGAGCTGGCGCAGAGCCTGCAGCCCGTGGCGAAGGTCGCTCGTGCGATGAACGCCATGGGTGACATGCTCACGTATGTGCCCAACGCGCACCACATGCATTACTGGCCGATCGACACCAGCCGGCTCGGCAAAACGGTACCGCCCTCCATGCGCAGCTCAAGCAGGCGCCTAGTGGTGGCCCACGCGCCGAACCATGGCCATTTCAAGGGGACCCGCTACCTTCAGGCAGCTGTCGAACACCTTCGCGCGGAGGGTCTCGACATCGAGTTGAAGTTCATCCAGGGGGTGCCCAACACCGAGGTCTTGGCGCTTTTTGCGCAGGCAGACGTCGTCGTGGACCAGCTGGTAGGCGGGTTCTATGGCTACACCGCCCTGGAGGCGATGGCCTTGGGCAAGCCCGTCATTTCTTACCTCCGTTCGCCCGACCTCTCGCTGCCAGACTGCCCCATCATCAATGCCACTCCGGACACCATCCTGCAGGTGTTGCGGGAAGTCTATGAGGGCATGCACGACCTTGCCTCGCTCGGTCGGCGCGGGTTGGCCTACGCGGGCGAGAAGAACAGTGTCGAGGCCGTGGCCGTGCGCCTTGCCGACATGTACTTGGCCACGGCGGAACTTCCAGCCTCCGCGCGCCAAGGCATTCAGCGCGCCCGTGAGCGCTTGCTGGAAGGCTTGGCCCCCGCCAATCCGCAACCGGCGCATACCGCGCCCATGGAGGCGAGCGCGTGAAGTCCCCTGTTAGGCTTCGCGCGCTGCGCTGAATGGAGGCGAACTGTTTCGATTGCCATGCCAAAACCCAAATCGATAGTTGTCACTGGTGCGTCCGGACTCCTCGGTGGCCAGTTGGTGCGCCGACTGTCAAGTGAAGCTGTGGTGCATGCGGTTGTTCGGCAACTTCCGTCCGAACCCGTTCCCGGGGTGCAATATCTCCAGTTGGACCTGGGCGGCGAGTGGTCGCCTCGGTCGTTGCCCCCGGAGGTGAATGCGGTAGTGCACTTGGCGCAGTCTGCGAATTTCCGCGACTTTCCTGGGAAGGCCCTCGATGTCTTCCAGGTCAATGTGGCGTCCACCGCCAGACTGTTGGACTATGCCCACCGCGCCGGCGCGGCGCAGTTCGCCTACGCGTCCTCGGGCGGCATCTATGGACCGGGGCCACTTCCGTTTCATGAGACCACGCCCCCTGCACCAGCGGACAAGCTGGGGTATTACCTGGCCAGCAAGGTGTGCGGCGAGGCGCTTTGCAAAAGCTATTCGGGCCTCATGCAGGTGGTGGTGCTTCGCTATTTCTTCATTTACGGCGCAGGCCAGAACCGCACCATGCTGGTCCCGCGGCTCGTGGACAACATCAAGGCCGGCCGCCCCATCATGATCCAGGGGGACGATGGCATTCGCTTGAACCCCGTCCATGTCAGGGATGCGACCGAGGCCACAGCACGTGCATTGGGCACTACGGAGAGCGCAACCTACAACGTCGCTGGCGGTGAAGCCCTGTCACTTCGCTCCCTGTGTGGGCACATCGAGGCCCTGGTGGGCAGGACAGTGACGTTCGAGCGGCAGGATGGGACGCCCCGAGACACATTGGCGGACACTTCGGCAATGTGCAGTCGTCTATGGGTTCCACAGATTCCCCTCTCGATTGGCCTCAAGGACGTGATCGCATGACACTGCCACTCTCGCTTCGCAAAGGCTCACTGTTGCCTGCGGAGCCGGTGCGGTGTCGCATTCGCGGATGGACGTCGGCATGAGTCCTCGGGGCTACAAGGTCCTGCACGCCCCCACGACAGTCGGTGGTCACCCGCAAGGCCTCAGCCGGGCACTTGTGAGCCTGGGGGTGGACAGTGTCACCTGGATCCACCAGCAGACAGCGTTCGGCTTCCGTGCGGATCGTGTGCTCTGGCCCGATGCATCTGGGCTGGTCCGACGTGAGTGGTTGCGCCTGCAGGCCATCTGGCAGGCAGTGCAGGACTTCGACCTCGTGCACTACAACTACGGGACCACGTTGTCGACGCCGATCCCGCCCCCGCCCCGTCGCAGCGCCAATCCCGTGCGTTGGCTCGCGCAATCACTTCACCGCCACTATCTTTCCGTCCTGTGCCGGATCGAGCTGGCCATCCTTCGCGCCCTGGGCAAGCCTGTCTTCGTGCACTACCAGGGTGATGACGCCCGGCAGGGGGACGTACTGCGTGCCAGATACGCAATCTCCACTGCCTCCAAGGTCGAAGCCGACTACTACTATCCGGCGTCCGATGCGTTCAAGCGCGACATGATCCGGCGGATGGACGCCGTGTGCGACCAGATCTATGCACTGAACCCGGACCTGATGCACGTGTTGCCCGCCCGTGCCAAGTTCCAGCCCTACGCGCACGTCCGGGTTGACGAGCTGAGGCCGGTTTACACCCAGCTCGATGCATCAAGACCATTGCGCATCGGCCATGCGCCGAGCCACCGATTGGTGAAGGGGACCGACCTCATCCTCGCCGCGCTGGATCAATTGCGGGCCGACGGCTTCGACTTCGAGCTGGTGCTGGTGGAGGGCCTGTCGAACCAGGAGGCGATGCGCCACTACGAGACCGTCGACATCGTGGTCGACCAGGTGTTCGCCGGCTGGTATGGCGGCCTGGCCGTTGAAGTGATGGCGCTGGGCAAGCCGGTGCTGGCGTACCTGCGCGAGGAAGACCTGCATTTCATCCCGGTCGAGATGCGCCGGCAGCTGCCCATCGTGCGGACGGCGCCGGATTCCATCGAGGACGATCTGCGTAGAGTGCTCAGCATGCCGCGGACGGAACTTGCCGAACTGGCCCACCGCAGCCGCGCTTTCGTGGAGCACTGGCACGATCCCCGCCGCATAGCAGCCGAGATCAAGGCCGATTACGAGAACGCCTTGCGCAAGCGGGGACGGCTCTGACATGTGCGGCATAGCCGGGCTCTACCGCCCTGGGCCCGCAGGCGACCTGCGGCCGATGGCGGCAGCCTTGGAGGCGATGGGCAAGCGAGGGCCCGATGACCGTGGCACCGAGATCCTGTCCACGCCTGCTGGCGACCTTGTCTTCGGGCACACGCGCCTGTCGGTCATCGACCTCTCCGCTGGCGGGCATCAGCCGATGTACGGGGCGGGCCGCCGCTTGGCGCTGATCTTCAACGGCGAGATCTACAACTACCGCGAACTGCGCACGCAGTTGCAAGGGCTCGGCTGCACGTTCCGCACCGAATCCGATACCGAGGTGCTGCTGCAGGCCTGGGAGCGTTGGGGCGAGGCCTGCCTGCCGCGCTTGGTCGGCATGTTCGCCTTCGCGCTCTACGACCGGGACAACGCCACCCTCACCTGCGTGCGCGACCCGTTCGGCATCAAGCCGTTCTTCTTCGCATGGGACGGCGAGGGTTTCGCCTTTGCCTCGGAACTGCCGGCGATGAAGGCGCTGCGCAAGGGGAAGGTGGGGCTCGACCTGCAGCGCGCTTACGACTACCTCGTGCACGGCGACTACGACACCACCGAGCAGAGCTTCCTCAGCGGCGTCCAACACCTGATGCCGGGGCACCTGCTGCGGGTGCGCATGGGTGATGAACCGGCTGCACCTGTGCGCTGGTGGGAACCGCGCGTCGGACCCGTCCAGCGGATCTCGTTCGAAGACGCGGCGCAGCAACTGCGCGAGAAGATCCTCGACAGCGTGCGCCTCCATCTGCGCAGCGACGTTGCGCTCGGCGCCGCCTTGTCCGGAGGCCTGGACTCTTCCACCATCGTCTGCGCCATGCGGCACGTCGAGCCCGACGTGCCGATCCACACCTTCAGCTACATCGCGCGCGGGTCGGCCGTGTCGGAAGAGCAGTGGGTCGACCGCATCAACACCCGCGTGGGCGCCATCGGCCACAAGGTCGAAGTGGTGCCGAGCGAACTCGCCCGGGACCTGGAAGACATGATCGTCGCCCAGGGAGAGCCGTTCGGCAGCACCAGCATCTACGCGCAATACCGCGTGTTCCAGCTCGCGCGCGAGCATGGGGTGACGGTCACGCTGGACGGGCAGGGCGCCGACGAACTGCTGGCCGGCTACAGCGGCTACCCCGGCAAGCGGGCCCGTAGCCTGATGGACGAAGGCCGGTACGGCGACACCTGGCGGTTCCTGCGCGGCTGGTCGCAGTGGCCCGGCCGCGAGTTCAAGGAAGGCGTGAAGGCGGCGGTGGCGGAGACGGTGGAGGGCTCGGTCTACGACGTGCTGCGCAGGGCCAATGGATCCCGCATGCAGCCGGCCTGGATCGATGGCGGCGCCCTGCGCGAACAGGGAGTGCAGCTGCGTTTTCCGCGGCAGCGTTCCCCCTACGACCAGCCCGGTCGCCGGCTGGCTTCGGAGCTTGCGCACTCCATCAGCCGGCGCGGGCTGCCTTCGCTCCTGCGCCACGGTGACCGCAATTCGATGCGCTTCTCCGTCGAGAGCCGCGTGCCTTTCCTGACCGCCGACCTTGCGGAGTTCCTGCTCACCTTGCCGGAGGACTACCTGATCTCCCCCGGTGGCGAGACCAAGCGCATCCTGCGTGCGGCGATGCGCGGGATCGTTCCCGACGAGGTGCTCGATCGCCGCGACAAGATCGGCTTCTCGACGCCGGAGCTCGACTGGTTGCGGCAGATCGCGCCCCAGGTCCGTGAGTGGTTGGGTGCCGACGTCGGGTTGCCGTTCCTGCGCCGCGACGCCATCCTCTCCGAGTTCGATGCCGTCATTGCAGGGCGTGCCGCCTTCAGCTGGCAGGTCTGGCGCTGGATCAACTTCACCCGCTGGCACGAGCGCTTTTTCGCCCGATGAAGCACGCGCTCGTCCTATCGTTCTCGCCGATCGCCACTGACCCTCGGGTGATGCGCCAGCTGCAGGCGCTGCGGGGTCGCTACAGGCTGACCGTCGCCGGTTTCGGCCCGGCCCCGGCTGGCCAATGGGCGTTCCACGATATTTCCGCGCTTCCCGCCTCCTTCGCAGCGAAGGCAACCAAGGCGGCCTTGCTGTTCACCGGCTGCAACGAGGCCTACTACTGGCGCATGTCCTTCGTGCGCAAGACCCTGGCTGCGCTGGCCGGGCAACGGTTCGACCTCGTGGTGGCGAACGACGTGGTGTCGCTGCCTGTGGCCTTGCGCGTCGCAGCGGGCGCACCGGTTCTGCTGGACGCGCACGAGTATTCGCCCAAGGAGTTTGAAGACCTGTGGCGCTGGCGCGTGTTCTTTGCTCGCTTCTACACGCACCTTTGCCGCCGCTACCTGCCGCAAGTGGCGGCCATGACCACCGTCTGCCAGGGCATCGCCGACGAGTACCGGCAGTTCGGCGTCGAGCCGCATGTCGTCCTGAACTGCCCGCCGCGCCACGATCTCCCGGTGCAACACGTCGACCCGGGGCGCATCCGCATGGTCCACCACGGCGTTTCCATTCCCTCGCGCAAGCTCGAACTGATGTTCGACATGATGGGCCACCTGGACGACCGGTACACGCTGGACTTGATGCTGGTGAACTCCAATCCGGCGTACATGGACTCCCTGCGCCGCCGTGCGGCAAGTGACCCTCGCATCCGGTTCCGGGACCCCGTGCCCATGCCGCAGATCCCGGCGGCGCTGAATGAATACGACATTGGCGTCTTCCTGCTGCCCCCGGTGAACTTCAACTACAGGATGGCGCTGCCGAACAAGTTCTTCGAGTTCGTGCAAGGCCGTCTTGCCGTGGCGATCGGCCCATCGCCGGAAATGGCGCGGCTTGCCCGTGAGCACGGCTTCGGCATCGTGGCGGAAAGCTTCGATCCGCGCGAACTGGCCGGGCGGATTGCTGCGCTAGACGCAGGCGCGATCGAGCGGCTGAAGCAGCGCTCCGACGCAGCCAGCGCGCAGCTCAACGCCGCGCGTGCCGGCGAAGCCTTCATCGCGGAAGTCGCGCGCCTGGCACCGGCCTGAGCCATGCGCATCCTCCTCGTCAGCTACTACTTTCCTCCCTTCAACAGCGTGGGTGCTGTCCGTCCCGGCAAGCTCGCGCGCTTCCTGGCCGCCCAGGGCCACTCGCTGCGCGTGCTGACCTGTGCCAACCAACCGTTTCCCGATGGCCTCCCGGTGGAAGTCCCTGCGGACGTCGTGACGGCAGTGCCGGGCTGGTCGGTGAATGCGCCCGTGGAGTGGCTGCGTGGTGGACGCGAGAAGGTGGCTCGCCAGGGTTACGGCGGCACTGCCTCCGCGCAGTCGGCCTCCGGACGGCTGGCGCGCCTGTACAAGACGACATTCCATTGGCCGGATGGCCAGCTCGGTTGGGTGGGGGCAGCGATGCAAGCAGGGCGGCAGCTGGTGGAGTCCAGCAAGTTCGACCTGGTCTACGCCACCGCGCAGTCGGCCTCCGGACGGCTGGCGCGCCTGTACAAGACGACATTCCATTGGCCGGATGGCCAGCTCGGTTGGGTGGGGGCAGCGATGCAAGCAGGGCGGCAGCTGGTGGAGTCCAGCAAGTTCGACCTGGTCTACGCCAGCGCGCCGCCGTTCTCCGCGCTTCGTGTTGCAGCGCGCCTGTCGCAGCTTGCAGGCGTGCCATGGGTCGCGGAACTGCGCGACCTGTGGACCGACAACCATGCCTACGCGCACCCCATGTGGCGTCGCTCGGTCGAGCGTCGGTGGGAATTCAGGCTCCTGTCCAGCGCAGCTGCACTGGTGACCGTCTCCGAGCCCCTGGTCAAGCAGTTGCAGCGCTTCGGCAAGCCAGTCTGGGAGGTCCGCAACGGCTGCGACCCGGAGGACTTCGTCGACCTCGCTCCACCTGGCGGATTCGAACAGGACAGCGGGCTGCTGCACGTGGCCTTCACCGGCAACGTGTACGACGGCCACTATGACGTCGACAGCTTCTGCGCCGGTGTGGGTCAGTTCGTGAAGCAAGGAGGCCGCTTGCGTGTCCACGTCGCCGGGCGCAACAGCGCTGCCCTGCGCGATGCGGCACGTCGCCACGCCATCGAAGGTCACTTCCACTTCCAGGAAACGATCCCGCGCACCCAGGCCCTTGCCATGCAACGTAGCGCTGATGTCCTCCTGGCATTTCTCTGGGGCGGCAACGGCACGGAAGGTGTCTATTCCGCCAAGTTGTTCGAGTACGCCGGTGCGGGACGGCCCATCCTGGCGGTGGGACGGGACAACGATGTCGGTGCGCTGATCCAGCGCTCCGGCCTCGGCCACGTGGCGAGCTCGGCGCCAGCCGTCGCGGCACTGCTCGCGCAACTGCGCGAGCGCAAGATGTCCGAAGGCTCGCTCCAGGCACGGCCCGGGCCGGGGCATGACTTCAGCCGCAGGTCGCAGTTCCTCGACCTCGAGCGCCGGTTGCAGCAACTGGTGGGGGCGTGAGCGTGCGCGTGATCTTCGTCATCTCCAATCCGTTCGCGCTGAACGCGTTCCTGCGGATGCCGATCGAGGCACTGACGGCGGCAGGCTGGCGCGCGACGGTGGCGACGAACGCGCTGGATGGAACCGTCGACCCCGCGGTGACGGCCCACGCCGACATCCGCCACATCGAGCTGTCGCGCAACATCGCACCACTGCGAGACCTGCTGGCCTTGTGGCAGCTCTGGCGGCTGTTCCGCCGCGAGCGCCCGGACGTCGTGCACAGCCTCACGCCGAAGGCCGGTCTGCTCGGCATGACGGCGGCCTGGCTGGCGCGCGTGCCTTGCCGGCGCCACACCTTCACCGGCCAAGTGTGGGCCACCCGCACCGGGTTCATGCGCTGGCTGCTGCGCAACGTCGACCGCTTCTTCGGTTCGAGGGCGACGGAGGTGCTGGCCGACAGCCTGTCGCAGCGGGACTTCATCGCCGCCGAGAAGGTGGCGCCCGCCGGGCGTATCCGCGTGCTCGGGCAAGGATCCATCTGCGGCGTGGACACCGAGAGATTCCGCCCCGACCCGGTTGCACGTGCCGAGGTGCGGCTGCAACTGGGCATCCCCGCCGATGCCCCCTTGCTGCTCTACGTCGGGCGGCTTCACCCGGAGAAGGGCCTGGCCGAGCTCGGGACCGCATTCGAAACCGTCTGGCGCCGGTGGCCGGCAGCGCACCTCGTGCTGGCAGGCCCCGACGAAGGCGGGCTGGCCCTGCTACGGCAGGCACTGGGGGCATCGCTGGCGAACCTGCATGCGGTGGGACTGACGCGGGAGCCGGAGCGCTACATGGCCGCTGCCGACATCTTCTGCCTGCCCAGTCACCGCGAGGGGTTCGGTTTGTCGCTGCTGGAAGCTGGAGCGGCGGG
>LJPI01000187.1:6464-20112 GCA_001430955.1 Chrysosporium queenslandicum | reverse complement strand
CAGGTCGGCGAGCCGGCGCAGCGATCGCTGGAGCGTGCGGACCTCCTCGGCGTTCAGGCCGGAGGAGGGCTCGTCCAGGCACAGCAGCTGCGGCGAGGTGACGGCCGCACGGGCCAGTTCGACCAGGCGCTGGCGTCCCGCCGGCAGGTCGGCGGCGCGCGCGTCCCACACGCCATGCAGCTCGAAGCGGTCCGCCGCGGACTGCGCCATCTTCAGCATGGTCGCCGAATCGCTCCGGGAACTGGGCAGGCCCAGCATCGCGCTGATGAAACCGCTGCGCGTGGCGAGCCAGCCAGCGGCCATGAGGTTCTCGCCCACCGTCATGTTGCCGAACACCTGGGGCGTCTGGAACGTGCGGATCAGCCCGCGTCGCGTCCGTTGCGTCACGTTCCAGGCCGTGATGTCCTCGCCCTGGTACAGCACGGCGCCTCCTGTGGGTCGCAGGAAGCCGGACACGATGTTGAAGAGCGTGCTCTTGCCGGCGCCATTCGGCCCGATCAGCCCCGTGATGCCGCGGTTCGGCACCGACAGGTCCACTCCACGCAGGACGCTGAGCCCCCGGAACTTGTGCTCGATCTTCTGGAGTTGCAGCAAGGCATTGGTCATGGCCGCAGCTCCGCCGCGCCGCTGCCGGGCACGGGTGCGCGGCCTTGGCCGGTCGTCCGGCGACGCTCCCACCAGCGCCGCAAGGCGCCGCCGAACCCGTGGGGCATGAACATCACGCTGATCACCAGCAGGATGGCGAACAGCAGCGCGTGGATGTCGCCGAAGCGGCTCATCACGCTGGGCATGATGGTCACGAAGAGCGAGCCGAGGATGGTCCCGGCCACGGTCTGCACGCCGCCCAGCACGGCGATCAGCAGGAAGTGGATGGACTTGTCGACGCCGAAGCTGTCGGTGCTGACGAACGAGACGTAGTGGGCGAACAGGCTGCCTGCGACCGACCCGAGCGCCGCGCTCAGCACGAAGACCTGCACCTTCAGGACATGGGTCGGGATGCCCAGTGCCACCGCGGCGTTGGGCGCATCGCGCATGCCCCGCATGGCCAGCCCGTAGCGCGACCCCAGCAGCCGGTAGTGCAGCAGGAACACCAGCAGCACGACGGGCCAGACGAAGTAGTAGAACCGCATGGGCGTGTTCAGCTCCAGCCCGAAGAGCGCCAGCCGTGGCACGCCGCCCGTGCCCAACGTTCCGCCGGTGATCCAGGACCACTCGATGAAGAGGGTGTGGCCGATGACGGCCAGCGCGAGGGTCGCCAGCGCCAGGAAGAAACCCGAAAGCCGCAGGATGGACCAGCCCAGGGCCGCCGCGATGGCCATGCTCAATGCAACTCCGGTGAGCATGGCCATGGGAATGGGCCATTTGTGGGTGACGCAGAGGTAGGTGCTGGCGTACGCGCCGATGCCGTAGAACACGCTCTGGGCCAGCGAAACGATGCCGCACTGGCCCAGCAGGAAGCTCACGCCAAGGCCCGCAATGGAATAGAGCGCGGTGAAGACCAGCAGGTCGGTGACGCTGCGGGTGGCCACCAGTGGCAGCAGCGCCCATGCCGCGAGCATCACGCCAAAGAAGGCCGCCCGCAGTGCCTTGCTATCCGCCACGGCGGCCCCCGCGCCCCAGCAGCCCGTTGGGCATCAGGATCATGATCAGGATCAGCGCCACCATGGCGATCACATCCTTGTACCCGGAGGAGATGCCGACGATGGCCAGGGACTCGATCAGTCCGAGCACCACGCCGCCGACCACGGCGCCGGCCGGCACCAGCAGGCCGCCGAGGATGGCCGCCGCGAAGCCTTTCAGCGTGAGCAGCAGGCCCATCCCGTAGTGGATGGTGATCAGGGGCGCGACCAGCACGCCCGCCAGTCCGCCGACGGCGCCTCCCAGGACGAACGTGAGCAGGCGCATGCGGGGCACGCTGATGCCGGTGATGGAGGCCCCGTCCGGATCGATGGAGGCGGCCATCATCGACAGGCCCAGGCTGGTGCGCCGGTAGAACTGCATCAGCAGCGTGACGACGGCCACGCTGATGGCGATCAGCCAGACCGAATGGATGCGCATGGCGGCATCGAACACGTCGATGGACTTCTCGCCGCCGAAGCCCTCGAGCGTGTGGCTGTCACGGCCGAAGAAGTACAGCACCGCTGCCGAGATGGCGAAGGCGACACCGAGCGTGACCAGCAGGAAGGTGTCTTCCGTGCCACCCCGCCGTTGCGTCGGACGGATGAACAGCAGGTCCATCAGCCAGCCGAGCACGGCACCCGCCAGGACGCCGAGCACGAACCCGGCCCAGAGCGGCATGCCGAGCTGGTGCATTGCCAGGTAGGCCGCGATGCCACCCACCAGGGAGAACTCCCCCTGCATCGCGTTGACGATCCGGGTGCCGCGGAAGACGACCGCTATGCCCAGCCCGACCAGAGCGTAGACGAAGCCGTTCGTCAGGCCGGCCAGGACGGCCTGCAGCAGGAGGGTGCCCGAGAGCATCGAGGCGCGCGGCGGGCGTCAGGCGGCGGTGAAGGGAAGCCTGGTGAAACGGCCCTTGACCAGGCGCGAGAAGACGTAGCTCGACAACTCGATGCCCGTCATGTCCGCGGCGCCGAAGTTGTAGTTGGCAAGCACGCCCTGGTACGGCTCGCGCATGGCGTTCGCGATGGCTTCCCGGCTGGCGCTGGGGCCTGCCTTGCCGATGGCACGCGCAACGATGTTGACGGCGTCGAAGCCTGCCGACTCGAAGTTCTTGGGCAGCGCGCCGTTGTAGGCCTTCTTGTACTGGTCCACGAACTGTACCTGGCGCGGCAGCGGCTCCTCGCCCACGACGAATTCCGGGAACACGATGTCGTCGGCGAACTCGCCGATTCCCTTGACGTACTCGTAGGACGCCGAGCCGATGGCCGAGACGATCTGCTTGTCGATCTTCATCTGGCGTGCGTTCCGGAACGGGACCGGCGAAGTGGCGATGACGAACACGACGTCTGGATTGGCGGCACGGATCTTCGCGGCCTGCGCGCTCACATCGGTGGCGCCGACCTCGAACCGCTCGACGGCGATGTACTCCACCCCATAGTTGCTGCTGATCGACTGCAGGCCGGCCATCACGGCCTGGCCGTAGCCGGTGTCGTGCAGGACGCCGATCTTCTTGGCCTTGGCGCCCTTGGTGGCGTACTCCAGCATGGCCTTGGCGTTCAGCACCTGGGGCGGCAGGACGTGGAACAGGTTCTTGTACGTCAGCTCGATCTGCGGACCGAGCCCGGTGAAGGTGACCTGGCCCATCTTCTCGGCATGGGTGATCGCCGCGACAGCGCCGGTGCTCGCGGTGAGGGAGGGGCCGATGAAGGCGAGCCCCTTCTCCCCGAAAATCAGGTTCTCGGCCTTGCTCTTGGCCAGGTCCGGCTTGGAACCGTCGTCCTCGATCAGCACCTTGATCGGCCGGCCGTTGATGCCCCCCCGTTCGTTCACCAGGCGCTCGGCGAGCAGGATGCCGTTGCGTTCCGGCTGGCCGAGCCCTGCGCCTGGCCCGGTGAGGGAGAGCACGCAGCCGATCTTGATCGGCTCCTGCTGCGCGAACGCCGTTACGGGGCCGGTTGCAGCGGCGGCAGCCGTGAGTTCGAGCAGGCGGCGGCGGCTGATGGTGGGGGCGCTTTTGTCCATGGACCTTGTCTCCTCGTTGTGGGCAGGTGGCGGTTGTTCGCGCGGGACGCGCCGCCGGACGTGGCGGGCGAGCACATTGTTTTTCCTGTTTGGTCAGCCAGTCAATACTGGGTGAACGGCCATTCATCGGTGTTATCCCGATGGGGGCGGCCGTTTTCAGAGGAGAAACGACGATCGAAGTAGAACGTTGGTTCCCGTGTCGAGCCCCAAGCGCGGACGGGTGGCTGCATCTTGCTGTGCAGGTGTTCAATGCAAGCGGACCCAAGAGGGGCGCCGGATAGAATCCCGCCAAACGCAACGCCACCAATCCATGGATCAGCAGCTCGAGAAGCCCGCGCGCGCCCGGCGCTCCACGGCCAGGCAGGCAGGGGAGGCCACGCGTGAGCGGATGCTGGATGCCGCGGAGAAGCTCTTTTCGCTGCACGACTTCCACGGCACCTCGATGCGGGACGTCGCGCGCGAGGTGGATGCTCCGATTGCGCTGGTCACCTACCACTTCGACAGCAAGGAAAACCTCCTCGACCGGGTGGTCGAACGGCGGGCGTCCTTCATGGCGCTTTGCCGGATCAAGGCGCTCGACCAGGCCAGGACCGCGGTCGGCGACGACGCGATTCCGCTGCGGCAACTCATCGAGGCTTACGTCTGGCCTTTCATCGAGAGGAGCTCCCAGGGGGGCCCTGGCTGGAAGCACTACTCGCAATTCGTGGCACGGCTGGCCAACTCACCACAGTGGAATGGCGTCGTCAGCAAGCACTACGACAGCGTGGCCCGTCAGTACATCGCGGAGTTCCGGCGAACGCTTTCCGGCGTCAGCGAAGTGGATGTGATCCATGGCTTCAGCTTCATGACCGGGGTCATGGTGCACGCCGTCGCGGAGCCGGGGCGGGTGGAGAGCCTGTCGCACGGCAAGCTCGACGGTTCGGACCTGCAGGCGCTGTTTGCGCGCATGGTGCCGTTCCTGGAGTCTGGTTTCGAGTCCTTGCGGCAGAAGCCCGCGCGCACCCCGCGCACCTGATCTTCCATCCATTCCTGTTCAGGCGAACAGTCGTGGGGCGCACCGTGCCTCCACGTTTAGGCCTTTCTTCGCCTGCGGATTGCCCCAGCTTGTTGGACACTCGTACAGGAGTGACGATGGCGCCGCCTCGAACGGCTGCCCCGGCGGCCGCATGCAACCAATGACCAATGGAGATCTTGAATGACTGACAAGGTGGTGGAATTCAGGAGCGGCAACGACAACTGCGTCGGCGTGCTGACGATGCCCCCGGGCGCGAAGGGCGACGTGCCACTGGTGATCATGGCGGGCGGCTGGTGCTACACGAAGGAGATCGTGATGCCCTGGTATGCCAAGTTCTTCCATGACATCGGCTGCGCGACGCTGCGTTTCGACTACCGCCGGTTCGGCGAGAGCGGCGGCACGCCGCGCCAGCACATCGACCCGTGGGACCAGGTCGAGGACTACCAGAGCGCCTTGACGTTCTCCGAATCGCTGCCAGGCATCGACCACAAGCGCACCGGCATCTGGGGCATCTCCTACAGCGGCGGCCACGTCCTGGTGGTGGCCGCGCTCGACTCCCGCCCGGCCTTCGCGATCTCCACGATCCCTGTCGTCGACGGTTTCCAGACGATGCGTCGCTGCCACGGCGAAACCCGTTTTGCCCAGCTGAACGCGCTGATCATGGAAGACCGCCGCCGCCGCTTCAAGGGAGGCGAGTCAGCCTACATGGGCATGTCCCCCGAATCGCACGACACCAAGGAACTCACCAGCTGGCCGTTCCCCCACGTCTATTCGGGGTTCAAGGCCATCCAGGCCAACGAGGCGCCCCGCCACGAGCACCGCAACACCATCCAATCGACGGAGCTCCTGCTGCAGTACGTCGTCAAGCCGTACGCGCAACGCATCACCGAAGTCCCGGTCATGATGACGCTCGCCCATGCCGACAACATCACCTCCGCGGACCTGGAGGTGGAGACCTTCAATGCGATTGCGTCCCCCAACAAGACTTTCGCCTCGGTCATGGGGGTCGACCACATGAGCCTCTACACGAACAAGGAGCACCTGGGCAAGGTGGGCCGTGTGCAGTCGAAGTGGCTCAAGGACCAGCTCGCCCAGATGGCCGAGCACTGACCGGGCGACCGTCCGGTGGGACGCCCTCCGCTGCCCTGTGCAGGAGGGCGTTTGCGTCAGGCAACTTCCAGCACGATCTTGCCGGAATGCTCGCTGCTCTCCATGAGCCGGTGGGCGGCCGCCGCTTCAGCCAGGCCGAAGGTGCGGAAGATCACGGGCTGGAGGCGCGGGTCGCCCAGCCTCGGCCACCATCCGGACTCCAGCGCAGATGCGATGGCAGCCTTGTAGTCGTCGCTTCGCGGACGCAGGGTCGAGCCCATGATGATGGCCCGCTTTCGCAGCACCTTGACCACGTCGAAGGTGACCTGCGCGCCGCCCATGAAGGCGATCACCGCAATGCGGCCGTCCAATGCAAGCGCGTCGAGGTTGCGCTCCATGTACTCGCCGGCGACCATGTCGAGCACGACATCCAACCCCTTCGAGTCCGTGAAGGTCATCGCGGCCGGCACGAAGTCTTCCTCGCGGTAGTTCACCACGGCATGTGCGCCCGCCTGTCTGCAGAACTCCTGCTTGGCGGCACTGCCGACGGTCGTCATGACCCGCGCGCCAAGCGCGCTGGCCATCTGGATGGCGGTGGTCCCGATGCCGCCGGACCCTCCATGAACCAGGAAGCTTTCTCCCGGCTTCAAGCCCGCGCGCATGAAGACGTTGTCCCAGACGGTGAAGCATGTCTCCGGCAGGGCCGCGGCCTGGGCCAGCGACAAGCCTGCCGGCACAGGCAGGCAATGACTGGCCGGCGTGGCGCAGTAGTCGGCATAGCCACCGCCCGGCGTCAGCGCGCAGACGCGGTCTCCCACTTTCCATCGCGTCACGCCTTCACCGACTGCGGCAACTTCCCCGGCAACCTCCAGGCCGATGATCGGCGAGGCGCCAGGGGGCGGCGGGTAGCGGCCGATCCGTTGCGCGCAATCCGGGCGGTTCACTCCCGCGAAAGCCACCTTCACCAGGACCTGGCCGGCTCGGGGCACGGGGCGCTCGCAGGTGGCGAGCTTCAGGACCTCGGGGCCGCCGCCCGCCCCGTGATCCACATAGTTCATCGATGGCACGGTGTCAGCGCGCCTTGCAGTATTTGGCTGCCAGCGTGTCGGCGCCCTTGACCATCAGGCCAAGATCCGAACCCAGGATCACCATCGTGGCGCCTGCGTCGATGTAGCGTTGGCAGTCGGGATCCCCGGCGAGGACGCCGGCCGCGACGCCCAGTTCGTTGGCGCGGCGGATCCCCTTTTCGATGGCCGCCACCACCTCCGGATGGCCGGGCTGCCCCATGAACCCCATGTCCGCAGACAGGTCCGTCGGGCCGAAGAAGATCAGGTCGACGCCCTCCACGCGGCAGATCGCGTCCAGGTTGCCCATCCCTTCGCGGCTTTCCACCTGGATCAGCATGCAGGTGTTGTCGGCCGCGGCGGCGTAGTAGCCCTTGTCGCGGCCATACCGCGTGGACCGCATCGTTCCGCCCATCCCGCGGATGCCCCCGGCCACCGGGTAGCGCGAGCAGCGGATGGCTTCACGGGCCAGTTCAGCCGTGTGCACGTTCGGCACCATGAGTGCGTCGACCCCAAGGTCCAGGTAGTGCTTGATCGAGGCCAGGTCGATGCCGGTGAGGCGCACCACCGATGCGACCCCGGTGCCGGCAAGCGCCGCCAGTTGCGCATGCAGCGCGGGCGCCGTGGACGGTGAGTGCTCGATGTCGAAGCACATGTAGTCGAAGCCGCTGCCGCCCAGCGCCTCCGCGGTCTGCAGGGCATTGGACACGACGAAGAGTCCGAACAGTGGATCGCGCGCGAGCACGCGCTTCTTGAAATTGTTGGTGGTCATGGGGTTCTCGGGTTATTCCGGCACGACGCCGGCCTTCTTCTGCACCTCGGTCCAGCGCACCAGGTCGGTCTTGATCTGCGCGGCCAGTTCCTCGGGGGTGCTGCCGGCGACCTCGACCCCACTGGGCTTGTAGCGCTCGCGCAGGGCCGGTTGCTTGAGGATCTCGTTGATCTCGCTGGAGAGTCGCTGGACGATGGGGCGGGGCGTTGCGGCGGGTGCGACGATCGCAAACCAGAGCGACGCGTCGTAGCCCGGCACGCCGGATTCGGCGATGGTGGGAATCTCGGGCGTGCCGCTTGCGCGCTGGGCCGTGGTGGCCCCGAGCACCCGCAGCTTGCCGCCGCGCACCTGGGGCAGCGATGAGGTGGGCGCGTCGAACATCGCGGTGATCTGCCCCGCGATGAGGTCCGTCACCGCCGGCACGCTGCCCTTGTAGGGGATGTGCATCATGTCCACGCCGGCCATCGACTTGAACATTTCACCGGCCAGGTGGAGCGAGCTGCCCGTGCCGATCGAGCCGAAGGTGATCTTGCCCGGGTTGGCCTTGGCGTAAGCGATGAATTCCTGGACGTTCTTCACCGGCAAGGCCGGGTGCACGACCAGGTACATCGGCGAGGTGAAGAACATCGAGACGGGCGCGAAGTCCTTGACCGGATCGTACGGCATGGCCTTTTGCGCATAGGTGTTGAGCACGAGGCTGGAGATGCTGCCGAGAAAGAGCGTGTAGCCGTCGCCGGGCGCCTTGGCCACGGCGTCGGCACCGATCATCTGGCTGGCACCGGGCTTGTTCTCCACGATCACGGGCTGGGCCAGGCGACCAGAGAGTTGCCTGGCCAGCTCACGGCCCATGGTGTCGCCGATGCCGCCGGGCGGGTAGGGCACCACAAGCTTGATGGGCTTGCTCGGGTACGCGCCCTGCGCCATCGCGACTGCACCGCAAGCTGCCAGCGCCATCGCGCAGGCAAGTCGGGCGAAAAGCTTCGTGATCGGCTTCATTCGTGTCTCCTGTTGGGGTTGTCTTGGTGAAGTGGACTGCTCAGCCGTTTCCCGCGATCGTCAGGGTTCCGGCCTTGTTGCCGAACCGTTCCACCATGACGTCGTTCAGCGGCTTGGACTTGTGCGCGACCCAGCCCCCGGACTGCACTGCATAGGCTTCCGGGTGGGCCAGTGCCTCGGGTGCCTGCCCCGCCATCGAGTCGCGCAAGGCTTTCATCAACAGCCGGCGGGTGCGCACCACCCCGACGTCGGTAGCACCCAGGTGCTCCCGCGTCCGGTCCACGATCGGCCCCTGGCTGTCCTGGATCGCCGAGTCCTGTTCCGAGACGCCCTTGATGCCGGTGAAGCTGTTGTGCTTCTGGTCATGCCGGTCGATCAGGTAGTCGTTTCGCATGTTCCGGATCGGGACGTAGTGCTCGTCCACCTGGGCGTGCACGGTGTGCCCATTTCGTGCCATCGCGACCTCCTGCTCCGTGAGCGGGCGGTCCGGGTTCCAGGTGTAGGTGTAGATCCAGCAACTGGTGTCCGACACCGGCACGAATGTCTGGCCGTGGTAGTTCTCCCCCGGGAAGGCACTGGGGGCGAGGGCGTGGTTCGGCAGCAGGTAATGGGTGATGCGCCAGTACAGGTCTTCCTCGTCCGCACGCCGGGCCGCGCCGAGCACGAGGCCGCTCGGGATCTCGTTGACGCTGAATTCGGGCATGGGGTCATCGCGCACCCAGCGGAAGCGGTTGTTCCGGACGGCTTGCGTGCCCAGGGCTGCATGCTTGAGTTTCTCGATGGCCTCGGCCTCGCTCATGTTCTCCGTCCCGAGCAGCATGTGGAGGAACGAAAAGTGCGCGGTGTCGACCGCGCCTTCCACGCACTGCAGCCAGTTGCAGTCCTGCCACTTCTTGGTCACGAAGCGGTGTGATGCAGGCACCAGCGTGAAAGCCATCTGGGGCAATTCCGGCGGATGCTCTTCTTCACCCATGTAGGCCCAGACGTAGCCGCCCGCCTCACGCGTCCGGTAGGCGCGGATGCTGATGCGGTCCTTGTAGGGCGAGCCGGCGGGCACCGTCGGGATGTCGACGCACTTGCCGGTGACGTCGAACTTCCAGCCATGGAAGACGCAGCGCAGGCCGCAGTCCTCGTTGCGTCCGTAGTACAGGTTGGCACCGCGATGGGGGCACACGGGGTCGACCAATCCCACGCGTCCCTGCGTGTCGCGAAAGGCAAGCAGGTCCTCGCCCATGACCTTGACCTTCCTGGGTGGGCAGTCCGGCTCCGGCAATTCCGACGAAATCAGGACGGGCATCCAGAAGCGGCGCAGGAGGGTGCCCATGGCAGTGCCCCGGTCCGTGCGGGTCAGGAGCTCGTTGTCTTCGCGGGTCATCATGGGCTGTTCCTCGTGGGCGACGGTCTCGGCCAGTGTGGGTGGAAGACCCGGCCTATGCACCGCGAATTTGGATATGCAGAATGCAGTTTGGATACGCGGAATAGCCGGTGCGGGTTACCACTGAGGTGTTCCGGCCGACCAACTCGTCCATGGAAGGCCACATGACAGCCCCGCACAGCGCCTATCAGACCGACCAGGAGCCGGCCGACCTGGAATACGCCGCCGGTGCCGTGGCATCGCCCGGCGACCGCCAGTTTGCGACGACGCTCGCCCATGGCCTGGAGATCCTGCGCTGCTTCACGCCCGTCAAGCCGGTGCTCGGGAACAGTGAGCTTGCCGAACGCACCGGGCTGTCACGTCCGACGATCTCGCGGTTCACGTACACGCTGACCAAGCTCGGCTACCTTCGACCCGATGCCGCCACCGGCCGCTACCGGCTGGGCCCGGCGGTGATCTCGCTGGGCTATCCGCTGCTGGCCTCGATCGCGCTCAGGCAGACGGCGCGGCCATTGATGAACGAGCTGGCCCGGACGCTGCACTGCTCGGTGTCGATGGGAATCCGCGACCGCCTGAGCATCGTGTACGTCGAGACCAGCCGCTCCAACCTGGCCTGGACTGCGCAGCTGTCCGACACCGGGCTTCGCTACCCGATTGCGTCAAGCGCGATCGGGCATGCCTACGTTGCCGGATGCGAGCCGGTCGCGCGCGAGTCGCTGCTCAACGAGATCAAGGTGCGCACGCCGGAGATGTGGGCCCGCTACCAGGCCCGCCTGCAGCAGGCGCAGGTCGAACTGGCGCGCAAGCGTTTCTGCAGCAGCTATGGAGAGCAGCACCCCAACTACTACGCGGTGGGGGTGCCGATGGACCGCCTGATCGACGGCGAATTGATCGTCTTCAATTGCGTCGTGCCACTCTCGTTGGCGTCTCGGGGGGTCATCGAGACCACCTACGGTCCTCGCCTGGTCGCCATGGTCGATCAGTTGCGGCACGCCGCCGTGCACCTGCCCCCGTCGGCGTTCAGCTGATCGCCGCGGAACGCTACTGCCGCTTCAAGACGTTCGGCCTTCGCCCTGGCTGCACCGGGTCTTCCACTCGCCGGTCGACGTAGGCACGGCCATGCTCCAGGGCCAGTTCGCTGGTGGGCCAGCGGCCGAGATTCAGTTTCTGGGAGGCCGCTGGCCTCGTGGCGTAGCAGACCCAGCCCTCGCCACCTGCCGAGACGGAATGGAACCAGTGGGCATGCAGGTTCCAGCCCCGGTGTTCCAGGGTCAAGCTTGTCGGCGCAGATGTCGATGGATTGCTCACAAGGCAGTCTAGCCTGTCGCGACTTCCTCAGGGGCGTGGTTCCGCCCCGCAGAGCTTCGCCACCAACGCATCCGCATCCGCCGGAACCGCATCGCCGCGCCAGGCCACGTGCTGGTCGTCACGGACCAGCACCAATGCATGCCGATAAGCCGCGGGGGCATCCCCCGTTGACACGTCCACGACGCTCAGGGGCATGCCCCGACTCGCGGCGGACGATTGCAGGTGCGAGATGTCGGCGTGCGGTTCAAGCCGCAGCAGCGTGTAGCCCTGTCCGAGCGCGTCGTAGAACGAACGCCCGTCCTGCAGCCAGAAATGAGGTGCGCGGCATCCCGGTACCGTCGATTCGGTGAAGTCGCCCATGCTGTAGGCGGGCGGGGCCTCGCCGTCGTGGGCAATGATCGGCGAGCGATCGTAGAAGTAGCCGAAGTTCAGCCCGGCGCAGCAGAACTGCTGGACATTGAGCTCATAGGCTTCGCGGCCGATGCGCTCGCGCGCGGCTTGGCCGGCGGGCCCGTCGTCCTCGATGTCGGGCGGCACGGCGCTGCGGGCCTTGATCATCTTGGCCGCGTGGTCCATCGCGAAGCGCGACACCTGGTCGGTGATCGGCTGGCGCTCGGCCTCGTAAGCGTCGAGGATGCGCTCGCCGCCCCAGCCCTGCAGGCGCGAGGCAAGCAGCCAGGACAGGTTGAGCGCGTCCGCGATGCCCGCGTTCATGCCGTAGCCGGCGTAGGGCACCCACAGGTGGGCGGCATCGCCGGCAATGAACACGCGGCGGTCACGGAAGCGGTTGGCCACCAGCCGCCGGCCGACCCAGTCCTCCTTGCTGATCACCTCGTAGTCGAAGTCATCGCCCACGCCCAGGATGTGGCGGATGGACGCATGGCGCTCGACCGAATCGAACTCCGGCTCATGGGGGTTCAGGTGGTTGTGGACCAGCCATTTCGATTGGCCGTCGATGGCGAACACGGTGCCGCAGCGACGCGGATTGATCGAGTAGTAGCCCCACGCGGGCTTGCCGGGCAGCAGCTCGCGCAGGCGCGGCGCGTGGATGAAGGTCGACTGCACGCGCTGGATCACGGGCGTGCCCTCCAGCCGCGCACCCATCTGCTTGCGCACCGTCGAACTCCCGCCGTCGCATCCGACCAGGTAGCGCGCGCGGAGGGTCCGCTCCTGCTGCGTGTCCAGGTCCCTGACGGTGGCCTGGACTCCCTCGGCGTCCTGCGTGAACTGCAGGAACTCGTGCCGGTTCAGGAGCGTGACACCGGGAAGGCCGACCGCGTGTTCCAGCAGGATCGGCTCCATGAACATCTGGTTGATCCGGTGCGGCGGCTCCGGCGTCGGCCATGAGGTGTCCGGCCCTTCCCGCGAGGTGTAGCGGTCGGCTCGCCCCGGGATCGGGATGCGCGAGAGTTCTGTGCCGCACATGCTGGTGCGGAACACCACGTCGTTCGGCCAGTCCGCGGGAAGGCCGGCATCGCGCAACTTGCCAGCAACGCCCAGGCGCCGGAATCGCTCCATGCTGCGGGCCGAGACGTGGTTGCACTTGACGCTCGGCGGCTCCAGGTAGCGGCGCGTTTCCGTGAGCGTCACCTTGACGCCGCGCGCCGCCAGGTCCATCGCCATGCTCAGGCCGACAGGCCCGGCCCCCGCGACGAGCACGTCCGTATCGAATGCCGGCATCGGGTTACTGGTCGATCTTGATGTTGGCCTGGCGGATCACCTTCGCCCATTTCTGGTTCTCGGCGCGGATGTAGGCTTCGAAGGCTTCCGGCTTGCTGGGCGCCGGTTCCACGCCCAGGTTGCGCATGCTGGCCTGGGTCTGCGGATCGTTCAGGGCCGCCGTGATCTCCGCGTTCAGACGGTTGATGACGGCGGTTGGCGTGCCGGCCGGCGCGACCACGCCGAACCAGCCGGTGGAGTCGTAGCCCGTGAGCCCGGCTTCCGACACGGTGGGGACCTCGGGCAGCTGCGGCAGGCGCTGCGCCGACGTCACGGCGTACGCCACCAGCTTGCCGGCCTTGATGTGCTGCAGCGCCGAGGGCAGGTCGACGACTGCCAGCGGCACGTTGCCTGAGAGCACGTCCAGCGCAGCGGGTCCCGATCCCTTGTAGGCAACCTCGACGACCTTGATGTCGGCCATCTGGCTGAACAGCGCTGCGGACAGGTGCATCGCCGTGCCGTTGCCGCCATGCCCAACGGACAGCTTGCCGGGTTGCGATTTCGCCAATGCGATCAGGTCCCTCTGCGTCTTCGCAGTCACGGACGGATGGCCGATGACCACGAACGGGATCTCGGCGAGCATGGTCACCGGCCTGAAATCCCTGGCCGCATCGAACGGCATGCTGGCGTACAGGCTGCTGTTCGCCGACAGCGCACCCGCCGCG
>LJPI01000220.1:273138-321262 GCA_001430955.1 Chrysosporium queenslandicum | reverse complement strand
AATCGAACCCGGGGCTGCTGTGGCCACTCAAGCTTGAGAGACAGCGATGTTACCTCTACACCATATCGGACTTGTGATGACAAGATATTCTCCCAGATCACTACAGCAACCTTGATTCCCGAATAGCCTACCTAAATCCTGCATAAATTGTAGCAGTCGATATGGGGTAGCGAGTCATATGAGATCGCCATACTGCTTCGGGATGACTAAGGTGCAGAAGTAAAAAGACAGACTCGATAACGTCATCCTGTGTCTGGAATCCAACTGCTTTAGAACTTACAACCAAATCGGTGGGAAAACGGGATGCAGAAGGAGATGGCAAACGTGAAAAAGCATATCGCGCAATGGAGGACTATTGACTCCAAAACCCTGACAAATTGTCGGGTGCTGCATCAGTCGGCCATCTGGTAGCAGTTAAAGAAAAAGAAAATGTCCCTGAAGATTTAGCTGAGCGTCAAATCTACCATTATCCAATTGACAATTTGATGGACTTTGATTCGCAGTGGTGAAACCATGACCTGGAGTAGGAATTCTGAACCCCGCAGGCAGAAGGTACTGATAATTGGTGCCGGAGCAGCAGGAATGGTATGTAAGAACGCCTTCTCATGCAGTGAATGGTCTAGAGGGCAATTAACCCTCTTTATGTCGTATGAAAGAGTAATAACGGTAGTTTTCTAGGCATGCGCCGCAACACTCGCGAAAAGGCCTGACAAATTTGATGTTACCATTTTGGAAAAGGGCTCAACAGCCGCATAGATGGAGAGAAATTTGGCGCGGACTGGGTAAACACAGGGGCCCAAGGCGGCACTCGCATGTTCCGGCATAGTTTCAATTTTTTTCGTGAATATGGCTATGAACCGAAGGAGGTGAAGATACAACTTTCATTTGGAAAGGGAAAGGACGGGTTTTGGACGAACATGTTCCCGAGCCCGCTTGTGCAAAAGCACCAAGAAGAGACCAAGAAATTTAAGAAGGCCCTGGAAATGGTTCGCCGTTTCCCTTTTCCGCTATGGGTAATCCCTCTAAAACGATTCCTTCGGCTGTTCGGCTTTAGTAGAGAGTTTGGCTATAGGGTCATCTATCCTTTAACGTCAGTCCTAATGGGGATCGGAAACGAAGCCGAAGATGTCCCATGTGGCGTCCTTGAGCAGCTTCTCACAAACTCGCAAACGAAAGTCTGGGAGTATGACCCTTTCGGGCTTATGCCCCCACGTCCCCCGATGTTCGCGTTCCCGAATATGGCCCGGTTTTTCATGGATTGGGTCAATGGGCTTCAGGCAAAGGGAGTCACCATTCGCCTAAACACACAGGCAATCAAGATGATCCAGCGGAATGATCGCGGTATTATTGTGGAAACGCGTCTCATAAACGAAGACTCTAGAGTGACGGAGGCAAGATATCACGACCGCAGCATAACAGAAGAGTTTGACAAACTCGTTCTCTGTGTGCCGGGCGATGAGGCAAAGCGGATTCTTGGCGAAACAGCCACTTGGAGAGAAAAGGCGGTACTCGGAGGCGTAAAGTATTATGACGATATGACAATAACACATTGCGATCATAACTATTTTGAAAGCAGATATGAGCCCCACTTCAAAGAAGAGCTTTGTGCGAAACCCCTCACAAAAGAGCAGGAGGAACAAATCCAATATGCGAAGGGGGAAGCGGGCATTCAGTCTGGCTTCCATCCATCGTATTGCACATTCTCCTATCATTCAAAACCGAACAAGAATGAACTGTCATACGACAATTCCAATTTCCAATATCAGTTCATGCCAGAACCAGGTTCTGGAAAACCACATCTTCCAATTAACCGCCATGTATTTCAAAGTCGGTTCATGGGCGAGCAACTGAAAGATCTGTGGACAATTGACTGTATCAAAGAAGAGGCGGTGCTCGAAAGAAGATGGATCCATCAACCATCCCAAGGCTGGAAACACTATGTCAGGGTGCTTCCTTACTTGAGATATATTAACGGAAAAAACAACACCATATACGCGGGCGCTTGGACATTTGC
Source organism: Chrysosporium queenslandicum (assembly GCA_001430955.1). Taxonomy (NCBI): domain Eukaryota; kingdom Fungi; phylum Ascomycota; class Eurotiomycetes; order Onygenales; family Onygenaceae; genus Chrysosporium; species Chrysosporium queenslandicum. The sequence continues at coordinate 319,248 of LJPI01000220.1, read as the reverse complement.
TGTACGTTTTTATTCCCTTCATTGGTATTTCCAGAGCCTAATTCTGACATTGTCTAGAACATGTATGAGGCTGCTTGCATCTCTGGTATTGCTGCCGCTGTCCGACTGGGAGTGGAGTATGAACCACTGGATGACTTTGCCGATAAATATTTCTCGCTGTACCTGCGCTCTGCTCACGGAAAGAAGTTCAAGAAGGGCCATCCCGATTGGTTAAGACGCTGGCCCAAGAACATAGCCTTTAACGTTTAACGGATGACCTCATGTCCGAAGCCGGTCATTGCATCTGTTTTTTGGAATACGTCGCAATTTGTTTCTAGACGAAGAATACACTTACAAGTCGCCAAGGGCCACGGCACATGGTCGAGGCCATAAGACTCGCTGCTGATTCGTTTGGCGCAGAATTAGCTTATGGTTCTTCAATGGTATTCGCAAGGGTACGCGCTGTGAGCTGTTCGCACTTCGCTTTTAAACAATCGATGTGCCGGGAATATCATTCTGTCATGGTGATATATGGCGGAAGCGTTTGGTTCGGCGCATGTTGGGAACTGGCTTCCAAACTCTGGGCGTCTGGTGGCCCATTATTCTCCGTTCCCTGCGATGGCCCTGCTTGCTGTTGTTCATTCGGGAAACCCAAATGTTTCCAATCCTCAATCTCCTCTGTAATGCACCTCAATCGATCTCTGATACTCTCCACCGCGTATGTTCCCAGCAGTAATCTCAATGGCGGATAAGAGCAATGACCCAATTGCCAAACCAACTCCGCGGCTTTCACCGCGCTCGTAGGCTGTTTATCACCAAGCCACTGTAGTACCCTTTTCGCATGCGATGCCGGTGCAGTTGGACCACTATATGGAGCGCTGGCGGGCTTAACCAAAAAGTGCCCAAATGCGGGCAACGGGGAAGACAAATAATGCTCTGGAACTGGGATACCAGGCAGATTGTCAAAATCATCCCGGCGAATATGCCCAGGCTCCACAAGCGTTCCCTTGATATTGAAGCAATCGATCTCATATAGCATACTCTCAATCAAGCCTTCGACGGCATACTTGGAAGCACAATACGGCCCCAAGCCCGGAACGCCTAGTGCACCAGACGTAGAGCTGAAAATCAGATATCTCCCAGCCCTTCGCTGTCGAAAATGCGGGAGCGAGCACTGCACAATATTCAACGTCCCCATGAAATTTGTCTCAAACTGGTTGCGTATGTCATATTCCTCCTGATCCTCACAGGCCCCAATCACGCCGTATCCGGAGCAGTTCGCGATGATGTCGATCCGACCAAAGTGTGAGATTGTCTGGTCAATCGCGGCTTGCACCGTCTCCCGGGCGCGAACATCGCATAGGAGGCCAAGGCAATTCTTGTTATCGGTCTGGAGACGCGCCATGTAGGCCGGCGAGTTTTCAAAGGTGCGGCCTACCGCCGCGACGAGGTCATTGTGAGCGAGGGCGGATTTCACAAGGGAACGGCCCATGTGGCCCGTTGCGCCGAATATCTATATTATTCGGTCAAAATTTATTAGCACGCGTGTCTTCAGAGAACTCGAGGAGGTGCAGCCGACATACTAGCCAGACCATCTGTTTGGGCGGGTTTTGGGGCCCTGGAGGGTTGGTCGTCGGCGGAAGTCGAAGCCCTGCATCGCGGGATGGATGCACAGGCGGAGCCGATTTGGGCTCCTGTGAAGGACCTTCCATAGATAATATCGAAAGGAGAAGCTAGGATGAGACTACGGTTTTGGTAATCATTTCTTGATCTAAGTTGAGACTAATAAATGAGGGTTGAAGTTGGATACTCCGCCAACTCCACAAAGGCAGCGAGATGTTCCCCGCCCTGGCAAAGGTACATACATACTAGGAGTCAGACTGTGATTATGGGATTACCGCTTTATTTAGCTATATGCAGCAATTGAAATAAATCATTTACAATTGGATAAACGGCAATATTGTTTCTCTCATGACACAGCAAGACGGCCTGCATATTCCATGGCGTTGTCATACTATCTAACGATCCTAGTCGTGAATAATCGAGGAATTCAATGCGTCTGAAATTGATACTGGAGCATAGCATGGTTATCGGTTCACTTCCCTACGTAGCCTTCCAGCTGCCGTAGCAGGAGCTGGCTCCGGCCAATTTCCCACAGCGTCATCGACCTCTTCGAGGAACGTTGTGCTGTTATGAACACACGTCCCGGCGAGGACAACACGAACACCAGGGGTACTCGCATTCACTTGGGCCACCATCTTCGCCTCTTCGTAGGTCGTCCCACCAACTATGAAGACCACAATGTCTTGTGGTTTGTCTCGAGTATGCCCGCCGCCTTCTAGGAAAGGGTATTGCAGCTCCTTCAGCCGGCCCTTGATAAGATTTTGCAGAGTAGCTTCTAGCCTCGGAGAGTGTTGTGTGTACACATTCTCCACTCCCTTTAGACCTTTGAAGCGATCACGGGCTCCCGTCAAGAATGAGGCCGATTCAAATAGATCGGAGAACCCTCCAGCAACCGGCGGGGCTTGAAGTGAGTGGTGGTATGCTAACAGTTTCGGGATGATATTAATTCTGTGAGGGGGAACGTCTCCGGCAGCGGTGAGCAAGTCAATAAGAACTGGTAGAGCATTTGCAGGTTGTTTCTCGTATCGGATGGCGTAGAGAGCGACCAGGCGCAGCTTGTTATCCACCGTAACTGATGGCGATTGGATAAGTCTCTGGAGAGCCTAGAGAGACGGTTAACACATACAGGCAAATAGACAACGGAGAGCACGTCAAAAGCCGACCTTGAGATCATTTGAATGGTTATCGTTGCAAGCAAGGCTCTGTTCCAGCTCGCTGACATCCAGCAAATTATGCTCCCCGACTTTCCTGCTCAATTCTCCCACAAGCGTGACATGCTTGCTGACATTCCCAGATAACTTTCGAAATTCAGGATACTCCTCAACGAAGCGCTTCATGTCAGCGATAGACTCAATGCTCATATTATTTTTCGTCTTCGACTGGTACTGCTCAACATAATCTTTGATGCTTCCTCCAAGATCGCCAAAGTTTAAATACATGTTCTTCTTGAAGAATGGATCTTGATCTTGAGAGACGACAATTTCCTTGAGCTCCGGACGGATATCAGGCACATCACTTAGGTCAACTCTACCGTTATTGATGCCCAGCAATTCATGCACCATCGCTTGATATGTCCACTGGTTCAAAAGCGGTGTAATGGGATCGTCTCGTCGATCTAGTAAAAGTAGAATTGGAGGTGTGTCAGGCTTCCTGAAATTGAAAAGCTGCTCTTCCTGCGTGAGTTGGTACCGAACTTCCGTAGCAAGCTTCTTAGCGATTAAGCTATTCTTCTCATATCGAATCAAAGGCTTCTGCTTGAGAGACAACAATAGTGCAATCACACCCTCAGTTGTTCTCTGCAGCGCATCTGAATTCCACATGTCCGGAGTATGGCTCCATATTCTCTGTTTCGGAAAGCCGATGTTCAAAGAGCAGAGATCCGGATTGATCACCAAAAAGTCTGCAAAATATTCCTGAACCACTTTTACAACTTCATGATCATCTGCCTCCGCAAGTCTCTCGAGGGACGACTTGCGAACAATGTTGCTAAAGTAGATGTAGTACTCGCCATATTTTGGTTCCCGCAGCTCATCGATAAGATACTGTATCGAGTCCGGAGACGGTCTGACAAAACAGAGGCACCTGAGGTGTCGCATTTTCTCTCGCGACTGATTGTCAAGACGATCGATCAGGTAGACTTCATGGTTAAGGAGGGCAGATTGGGTCGTAGCACTGGATACGATGTGTACCTAGCTTATCCGTTAGAACTCAGCCGTGATAAGTAGAAGATCATGTCTCCCACTGTCTCACTATCAAGCAGTAATATTTTCATTTTGGCGGCAGCAGACCCCGGGGTTGACTGGTCGCCCGCGGACACCATCTTGGAGATGTATCCGGCGACTGCGGCGACCACATCCATCTTTGATGTTCCCTATCCAGCTCCTTTAGAAAGAGGAAGACACGACTTCATAGGTCCTCTGTCCCCAGCAATGCCAGATATAGGGAAGAGAGTGTGAAATGGGAGCAGATCAGCGTGTTGCTGCCTCCTTGTTGTTTGCGATCACAAGCTCTCCTGATTGTCACCAAGCTACCTATTCACGTGACTGGCTGTTTGGCCAAAGTGAGTACGTCATTGTCCTTGGGGTCTTCTTGAAGCAGCTGAAGATTTTAGTTGTTAAGATACTATCTTCCGGCACAGGTGGTAGTGAACAGGGCTACAAGGTGGCTTGAGTGAGGAGGGAATTCATTCCTCTGCATGTACTTGCAGTTTGTAGCTGCCATTGTTCCATGGGGATGTGCTGTAGATTAGGGAAGCTGTTTTTAGTACGGAGTACGGAGTACAGGGCAGCATATGAGTTGAAATTAGAAGCCTTCCTGATGTTAGAAAGGTGTCTTCAAAAACTTGTTGAGATCTACAATTCATCAATTGCATGCGTAGTTAGCTGGTCACGATAAAAGTGCCTTATCGTAGATACTGCTTTTCCATCTCAAAATCTTTGGCACAACTTCTCCCGCAAACCCCATAGAAACATCCATTCAAAGCTGCACTGTTTATTGTCCTCGCAACAGATACCATCAATGAACTCATCCAAGCTATGAGTCTGCCACCTGTCGCTGTCATTCGATGCTGCGCATGGTGATATATCGCTAGGTACTGTAGGACTGCTAGGACCCGAGATTCAGCATTGTCCAAGATGCTGCCATATATCGACACTCGTTCGTGCGCATTGTATCCCCATACAGGCTAGATAGCAATGCTAACGATTTCAACTTGAATAGCATTTGTTTCGCTCTCCGAGCTCACTGGTGCCTCTATCGACGAGCGTATGTACATACAGTCCTAGCAATCGCACTTTTGTACCCGGCTCGGAATCTAACATCACACCGCAGTCAAGCTCGTGACCTCCTTCCTCCTCTCATACCCTCTAGCGGCCGTTCTCAAACGTCTCCCTGACTCCCAGCCATGGCAAAAGAATGTGTTTATCATCCTTGTCTCGACTTTCTACCTCGTCGGCCTCTTTGACCTCTGGGACGGCTTACGAACCCTCCTCTACAATGCAGCAGGCGCATACGCAATCGCATATTTCATCGACGGCTCTTTGATGCCATGGATTGGCTTCCTATTTTTGATGGGTTACATGTCTATGAGCCATATCTATCGGCAAATCGTCGCCGAGCCGTCTGTAGTCGACATCACCGGTGCGCAGATGGTGCTCGTCATGAAACTAAGCGCATTCTGCTGGAACGTACACGATGGTCGTTTGCCCGATAATATGCTCTCCGAGTCTCAAAAGCACGCAGCTATTAGGAAAATGCCTGGTCTTTTGGATTATGCGGCCTATGTATTCTTTTTCCCTTCGTTGTTTGCAGGGCCCGCGTTCGATTACGTGGAATACCGGCGGTGGATCGAGACAACGATGTTCGACCACCCGCCTGGAGTGGACCCGTCGAAGCTCCCCCGCACTCGCAAAAAAAGAAAGATCCCCAGGAGCGGTCGCCCTGCAATTCGAAAAATGCTCATGGGGTTGCTCTGGATATTAGCTTTTATCCAAATCGGGCCATTGTATGACAAGTCCCGTGTCCTGAGCCAGGAGTATCTAAGCTACGGCTTTGTGAAACGAGTTTTCATTCTTCACATGCTTGGCCTTACAGCCCGCTTCAAATACTATGGCGTATGGACGCTGACAGAAGGCGCCTGCATTCTCAGCGGTATGGGCTACAACGGTTTTGACTCGCAAACTGGAAAGGCGCATTGGAATAAGCTCGAGAACGTCAATCCTTGGGGTCTGGAAACCGCTCAGAGCACGCATGCGTACCTGGGCAATTGGAACAAGAATACAAACCATTGGTTACGAAATTATGTTTACCTCCGGGTAACCCCACGAGGCAAGAAACCTGGCTTCAGAGCCAGTTTGGCGACTTTCTTGACAAGCGCTACATGGCATGGTTTCTACCCAGGCTATTATCTTACCTTTATATTGGGGGCGTTCCTTCAAACGACAGCCAAAAGTACGTCTTCTCCACTATCAACCTTTCCCACCACGCTGTCTAACATAGCAATCTCAGATTTCCGGCGGCATCTCCGCCCCTTCTTCCTCACCCCAGACGGCTCCAAGCCTACCCCCCAAAAACGCTACTACGACATCCTCGGCTGGCTAACCACTCAACTCGCCCTCTCCTTCGCCGCGGCACCCTTCATCATCCTCCAATTCACCGACTGCATCACCGCCTGGTCCCGCGTTTACTTCTATGGCATCCTTGGCGTCGCCTCCTCCCTCGTCTTCTTCGCGAGCCCAGGCAAGAAGTACCTAACCAAGCGACTCAACGCTCGAAATAGGAAGGACGCCCGCGCCGCCGGTGGAAGAACACCGCCGGAGCGGGATGACAGGCTGGAACCCGCTCGCCCGCCGACGCTGGGCTTGCCGGAGGATCCGGAGCGGGATTTCGACGAGGCGGTGAATGAGATTCGGAGCGAGATTGAAGCGAGGCGGAGGAAGGGAAGTGTGGTGACTATGCCATCCGGCCACGAGTTGAGGGCGTTGATTGAGGAGAGGTTAAAACGGAAGTAAGCCTTGGGGGCGATTTACCCAGTCGTGGGTCTTGGAAACCATGCGTGCCTAATTTTTGTGCATCTGATTCGTTCGCTAGACCATGACCAAATGGACCAGTTCTGCAGGGGGAGTCTCGGTTGACAGATACCCTGTAGTTAATCGCAGGATAGACCTTTTTTTGCTAGTAATCCTATCCCGATGAATGGCTATGAGTGCATCTTTGCTTTGGGATGAACGTAACCATGCAAGGTTAACTTTGAACTCAAGCCCCATGTAGGCCATTTATATTCCAAATAACATGGTATTAAGACCAATCATTCCAAAGGTTATAAATCCCGGTCTTCCAACCTCAAAATATCAATTAATTCCAGCCAGTATTTTCCACATAAAATCCAACCAATAAATATAACAAGGATAAATTTAAATCCTCAGTAATCAAATGGCCTTGTAATAGGCTAAGTCGCCATTAGGCAAGAAGAAGGAAAATGATACTTCCAGACACTAGACAAGCAGGTGTTTGCGAACGAATTTATACAGTTGAGATGTGAGTAACATTTAGGAAGTATACATCGACAAGTAGTCGAACGCTGCGGTAGCAAGTTGCCGAAGAACGCAAAGCAAAAGCCCGAACCGTTTTATAGGGTCATCAGAGGCGTTAGTTATGAAAACGTCAATATATCGCTGAATGAACAAGAATTCTATTAAATAACCGAGGATTTGACGCCGTCGTAAGTTCGTAAGGGGGTGGACGGGATCCGGCGCCCCAGGAACGGATTGTTTATTCGGTCGTGGTGACATATATAATAAAGAATGTGAAAAGCATAAAAGGCATAAAGTCGTACGGTCGAGAACCGAAAAGAATTCGAAAGCTTTCTTTTTTTTCTCAAATTATGTTTCTGGTACCCAAAATAGATAGGGTAACCTGTATGCGAATTAGGGCTGCGCAAAGCTTTTGACGAGGAGCAAAACTCACAACTGTAGCAATAATTACAAACCCAACTGGCGTCATACAGCGGTTAAGCCTTCGCCACCATCGAGCGTTCTCGTAGCGTATTTGATCTATGTGTTTGACGCGATTATTAAATGTTCGTTCGACATCCGGCTGGTCCGTGGTGAACTCGTCGTTCGACGGGAAGAGTTTAGGCGGAAGCGGAAGAAAGGACGCGACAAACCAGGCTGGAAAGCTGTCAGCAATGTTTCGAAAATATGCAAACGACAACACTTACTCAACGGAATTAAGAAACCTAGGCAAAATAAATAAATCTGAACGTTGCGCCAGGTTATTATGCCCTCGGCAGCTTCATCCAAGGAGGGTGGATTCCAGAGCGACCTTCGCAGAGAGCCCGTGCGTTGGTCCGGGTATAGATGTGGTGACCAGTTCGCGGGAAGTTCTTCTTGGGAGTGTGTCCTCGCCACACTCTCCTGGCTCTGTTGATATCCACCAGCCCAGTGAGTCCTAGGATCTCGAGGGTCAGGCGCAGGTAAAGCCAACCGAGTATCAGTATTTTTCCTTGGTCGAGATCGTGTGCGGGATATGTCTAAAGGTGCTAGATGTGTAGCTGGGCGCGCACTTGCCGCCGTCGAAGGGCGGCTACCCTCAACTAAAGACAGAGCCGATAACTGAAGGCCCGTACCACCGCTCCGGTAATAAACCTTCGCCCAGGAGGGCACTGCGGTGAAAATTGAGCTGGCACTGGAACCCGGTCTGCTCATCAATCGGAAACTATCGAGTCTGGACACCATCGAACGGTTACTTAGGGAGCCGGATCGTTTCGTACGCAAAGCACAGGGCTGGAGTTGAGAAAGAGTGTCGGCTCCTTCGCCACTTTCGGATTGAGCCACAAGCCGAATCGAAAAGTCAGAAGGGCGGCCGCCAGTTGCATTATCTTTCAATAGTCCGTCGGTAGTTCCCGTTTGGTCAGCCTGGGGCGAGGCACTCGTATAACTTAATGCTCTTTCCACAGACCATTCAGAGGGAACGATTGACAAAAGTCGGTTTCGGCCTGAGTGATATCTCGTTAATTGGGACGATTGTGAGGGTAATATCGATGAAGATCCTTCCACTAAAGAACCAGTGGATGGTGGTGAACGAATGGCTGGATATCTGGCTGGTAGACTGCTGTCGATGACTGTTTGGACATCGGATGGCGATTGTCCACTGCGAGTTGACGCGGAAGCAGTCCGCGTGTGCGTCGAGCCTCCCCGTGAAAGTGCAAATGAGGATGCAGATTGATGCGATCTCAGAATGGCACTGGGAGGACTAGAAGAGAAAGAGAGTGACTGGTTGCTGTCTCGTTCCAAAAAAGAGTGTTGCTGCTGCGGACGGACATACCGTCTTGCTGTCCCGAATGTATTGGCAGAATATAACGAAGAATCCGACGCGCTTTCTTTGACGTAATAAGGTGACGAGGTCGCAAGTGGCATAAAATTGGGAGATGAGCTTTCCAGGGGAACAACGTTTGGACTTGAAGTGAGGCCCAGCTCGACTACGTTCGGACTCGAGTCGCCCGGTAAGCCGGAATCAGACTGTATGGGCGTGGCGTCGTCCTGAGGAACGGTCTTGATTGTCGTATTCAGCGGTGGAAGCTGAGCACCATCGCTGCTGTCAGATTTTTCATCGCCCGCCTCGTCGCCTTCGTCGATGACAGGCGTCGCCAAATGAGGTATTGAAGTATTGCTTGAGTTCTGGCTTTCACCCCAAATGAAGCTTGACAGATTCCCCTCCTGCACCAGCGTGGAAAGTTCCGAGACACTGCCTCCATGGTCATCTGGGAAGTTTCGACTGGTATATTCAGTGCTTGAGGTAGAAGCATTGGTTGGGTCGTGATGGAACGAAGCTGAAACAGGGTTCGAAGTAAGAGGCCCGGAAAATTGGTTATCGCCATGCGTGGGAAGCAAGACGTGCTCCGGTTTCGTCGGATATGGATCCGCAGAGTAGATGTCAACTTCGTCTTCGGAGTCTTTGTCCATAACGAGCCTTAATGTCGAAGCCGGAGGTAGTTCGTTGGTCTGAGACGAAGTTCTTTCATGCAGAGGTCTTCGTCGTTTCGAAGATGGAGACAGGGGCGGAATAGACAATGGCATAGTGTGAGAGATCTGGAACAAGGGCTATTATCTCATTAAGATTGTCCGAAAAGGAGGGTCGTGTAATAATTAAAGCAAATATAAAATTAACCAAGGTTCTAAATTTTTGCCAACGGCCAAAATAAAAGCGAATGTCTAGAATATTTTTAAAAAGGGTCTGTTCTTGTTCTCGCCTTTCATATGGATAAAAGAATGTGGTTTCAATTGTGAAAACAGACAACGCTTTTTCGCAATTGAAGGTGAGTATCGTCTAAAGGAGCGCAATTGATGCTATTTTCATCCGGCTTGCTGTTTTGGGAGGGGCCCAGGAGTTCAAACGAAGGAGTGCAGGTAAAGTGTTTTATCTGGGCGGCAAAGGACGAATAATCGACAAAACGAATGGCTAGAAGGCGATCAAGACAGTCATTATAGCAATAATGCCTATATATAATAGATATCTAACAAACGAACGACATCTCAAGAAGAAAGTAAAAAAACGAAGGAAGAACAAACAGGCGAAAAAGCGACAAAAAACGACTGAAAGGAAGGGTTCCGCTGACTTGTGCGAGAAGGTGGTGGAAATTGAGGAAGTGGAAGAGGGTCGGCTTCGAGAAGAGCGACGTTGGGGCGAAGAGGAGCGAAGAGGGACGCGCTATGCCGCTTTGGGCCTAGCCAGGTACCTGAAACGAGGCGGTGAGGGCGCTCGGACCACGTGCACGTGATGTCCGCCGTTGAGAGAAGAGGAAGGAGCGAACCTTCTCGCTTCCTTCCCGGCGCGTTGAAACAGTGGTGCAGGCGACGGGGCGGAAGGTGCGCCGGCGGACAGACGCCAAGCGCGGACGATCATTGTGCTCGGGAGGCAGCTGTCATGATGGTGTAGATGCAGTTTACGAAACACTCACGCTGATCAAATGATCTGCTTCTATCCCCCTTTAATGACTTTTGGCAGGACAATCGAGCCATCGCGTCACTACTATCTTGCTCGCATGGAGAACCCTCCATTCTGTCATGCAGCCCTAAGAAGCTGAGCTTATTCCTTATGGGATCATCCTTGATTGCGCATTCTGGGACTTCCAGCGGCTTGTTCTCAGGGGCGCGTTGGCACGGAGGCTTCGGCTCCCCTTAAACTCAATTCGGCGATTCCAAATCTTGGGAAAAGGGGGCAAAAGAAATGGATCGAAGATATGACGACACTTTCTCCCTATGGGAGATTAAAATCAAATCACCGAGGCGCTTATTCTTGCGCGTTCCTCTCCTCCTTTTTGCCTTGAGGTTCTTGACCCAAGTGGATAACTTAGCTCTCAAGCGAGCAAGAGCTTGTGCCTTGGTAACACTAAAAATGTGGATAGGCTGATGGGACCGGTCCATGGTAACCAAATGCTCCATCGAGAGCCAAGTTTGAGAGCAGACGCCGGTTATCCTTTATTTCATTTCCAGCGGGAAAAAAACTCTAATCTGGAAGGAATCCTGCTCTTGATAATAGGCGTCTAGATGATATATATGTAGCTGTGTGTATATACAACACCCAGATCTCTATACAAAAAATGTAGATGTGTACATATGTACATTAACAGAACAGGGTCAAAAATTATATAGAACAGGCGGAGAACGAAGGGTATACCGAACATAAACATCCAACATATGAATGCACGTGTCCATCCAGGTCTGGACTAAAGTTAATCCAACATATTTTACTGATTCAATTTGAACCCGCCGGGTTGTAATCTCTCGAAGACCTTCTGTGGGTCATACTGCCTCTGTGCCTTGCGCAACTTTTGCACATTACGGGCCCCGTAGCTAGTAATTGGCTTCTGGTTTGGAGCCGCATAGTTCATATAGATGTAATCGTGCAAAAGCCCCTTTGACCTGGCAATTGCGTTTGTTCTGTCGAGGACACGATCAATGGTAGACAGAACGACGTGGTCGTCGGAAGAGCTTGACCATTGGAAGCAGAGATTGACCACTGATTGAAAATGGTGTTAGTATTGGACAGAGCTTCCTTCCTCAATTTATGCCAAAGGAATGCGTGCCACTCACAAATCAGAGGCCCATCATTGGGGTTGATGCCAAGCGCATTCCCACCCCTTTTCAAAAACTTGGAACTAATAGTAACTGGAATTGGCTGGAATGCAACAATCGGTGCGAATGCCTGTGGAGCAGTGATTTGTCCTTCAACCTTCTTCACCTCCTCGATGAAGATATCTAGCATCTTATTTTGAATCTCGACGCTGTTCTTATACGTAACAGTAGTGAACTGTTGACGAAGACCGGGCGGTGCACTCTGTCCGAGCTCTGTGGCAAACTGCGTCATGTTGGTGATGCGAGTGGTGTCTCTTGTGGGGGTAAAATCCGCGAGGTCCGCAAAACTCGATGTGAGGATGGGCGGATTCGCTTGGGGTTTGGCATAATCGAAGATGAGCGTGGAGTAAAAATTGCCTAATCTATATATGAAGCTGGTGATGACAGCTAGATCTGGGTCATCTAGCGCGTTATTGTTGTAGTTGGTGAGCCCGCGGTTGATCGCTTCTTTGGCAGTAATAGGGTAACCAAGTAATCCACCCCACATCTCACCAAGAGGATAGGTTTCGAAATCGAAGCGGAGGACAATACCGAAATTATTCCCACCGCCTCGTAGAGCGAAGTAAAGGAGAGGATGGGATGCCTGATCCACCACCAAGATTTGGCCATCGGCCATCATTACCTAGATGAAAGGATCAGCGCGTTCATGCCCACATATATTATACGTCAGATATGGCGGAATCCGATGGAAAAACTAACATGAAATCTCAAGACATTATCGCAAGCGAATCCTCCGCGTCCTGAAATATATGACATTCCGCCTATCCAGCCAGTCAGTAACTCCTGTTGTTTTTGTAGAGCTCCAACCATATCTTTGAGCACCTACCGCCGAGAGTCAAACCACCAACGCCAACAGTCGCAGCACGACCTCCAACAACCGTCAACTGATACTCATCAAGATATCTGTAAACCTCAACCCAAGTGGCGCCTGGGCCTACTGAGGCGACCTTCTTGTCTGTGGACAATTCAACATGGTTGAATGCGCGAAGATCGATAACAATGCCTTCATTACTGTTCGAAGCACCGGGTACATCTGAATGCCCGCCAGCACGTACAGCAAATGGGCATTGTGCTGTACGGGATACAGCGAGGGCCATTTTGATGGAAAGGGTCTGCTTCACTGCTAGAAAACAAGAGGGCGACAGCACGGATTGCTGCTGGGCCCAGTAACTCGCCTTGTTCGCATCATACGGAGTAGAGCCTGGCATCTCAGTTTCCGTCGGAAGTAGGCGGCGTAAAAGATTGCACTGTTTATCCATCAATTATCAGCGAAGTCTCCGCCATTGGCGGTCACATATAGACAGCAGCATCAAGGCTTACCGCAGCAGCACACCGCTCAGTAGTCCCGCGCTTCGTGTCATTAAGCTCCGGGACATATTCTTCCAGGCCCAATTCCTTGATCATATCCTCTAATGGCTGAGGAACGTAGCCGTCAGACCGGGTGCTCACTGTGGTCGCCAGCACGGCGAGAGCAGGCACAAGCCATGCTGACAGGGCGGAACCACGCATTTGGTTAAAAGGCAATCGCTGGCCAAGCGTATAACAACAAAACCGCCAGCGGCGTATAGGTCAACAATTCTCAAAGAGACATATATGGGTAGAGTATGAACCACTCCACCTCGACAGATATTCGGAGGATTAAAGAAGCAACAAAGCAGGAAACCCGCAGCATAAAATAAAAGGCCAGATCACTCGAGGGATCTCAGAAGAGAAAAGCAGCGGGGTCAAAACGGCCCACGCAGCTTGCTAATGCCCCGGGAGAATGCGCGAAAGCAGGGAGGAAGAAATCGAGGACCCTCCCCTTTGCATCCACCGCTTGTACAGCGAGCAAACACCTGTTGGACAGCCATACCCGGCAAGTCAGAAATTAAGGTCTTAGACTGCACCACCAGCCATGATCCCTGTCATCAAAAACAACCACGAGGGTCGCTTGCCGGGATTCTTCCCCCCTTTGACCAGCCATGTTGGAGGCCGATACACCGCTCCTGCCGCACCGGTGGCTGTGATGCGTATGGACAGATACATGCATTGTCCATCGGCATGGCGGCCGAGGAAGCCTTCTATGGGACTTCTAGACCCGTGGAATTCGAAATGGTAGTCCTCCGTATCGATGGTTTATTTTCCGAAAAGACGCCTCTTTGTGTGGCGCCTTAGCGCTAACCTCGGCGAACCATCTTCGTTGTCCATTCTGTAATCCTCGTTCCCCCAGAGAAAGCCAATCGACAAGGGACTATTAGGGACATGCGGATGTAACTCGAAACATGCAGAGTTCTGAGTTGCCGATTGCAATGCATAAGATCAACGCACAAAAGATATGTAGCATATCTAGAAAGATTGACAGCGCGACAATCTCCGTTCACAAGGTCTCCCATGCCTTGAGAGGCAGATGCACGAACGCAAATCCAAGACATATCCAGGCTCAGTCTTACCAACTCCAAGGCGCTCGTTCCTTCGGAAGATTCCTTCGAATCAGGGCGGGTCTCTTCGCGTGGCGGAAGCAAACTGTCCATCTTCCGGAGGATCAATAGCCATTCGTTCTTGTCGGCACTATTCTGCTTTTGTACGCAACTACCGCAGAAGCGAGGATAAAGTAGGTTAACTAGCTCGTGTTTGTCCTGTGTTCGGGTGGATGCGCATGACAGTCGAGAGAAACTCCATACTCGGTTCTATTATTACTTCGAGGAACCAACATGAAAGCCGGAAAGCAGACCCTGAATCAGATGAGCTCGTCGCGTAGGAAGCTACTGTTCATTAAACAAGTAAAACAATTGTTGGTGATTTGTTTCAGCTCGAGGTGCGTCTGGACCGACCACTCAGCCATGAAAAGCGCTGAACCGCACGAGAAAAGAAGGCCACCAGCAAAAGACAATCGCGATGCCAGCTGGGTCCCACTTCAGTGCTTAAGCCTTGAATCTGCAGGCTGGTTTGCAACACGGGCGACGGTCCGAATCCGCTTGGTATCGGTATTTTGTTCGTTTGCTAGTAGTTATCGTTTAGTACGCCGTACTCGGCTCCGCATCGGCAAGGTTGAGCTGATTCGCGATGAACAAGCGGGCAATTTGTCTTCGCCGCTGCTGTATAGCACACAGTAACATGTGCAACAAGCGATGATTGTGAGCCGAGCCCGGATCGGTAGGGAGGGAGATAGCTTCGATGCACTTGCCAGTTGGCCCATCCCATCCAGGGTCCATGTGTTTCTCATGCAGGCTTTGCACCCCGCTTTCCCTGAACCCCTCTCGTCGCCACAGCGGGATACAGGAATCATGCACCCCGCCCTGCCTTGCTCCATCATGTCATGGGAGGGGAATCTTCGAGCATGAACGATGAAGCATGGGGTGAGTTCAAAGGATTTTTCACAACGCGGGTTCATGGCTTGGAGGCTGCCGTGCATGAAGTCGTAGTACAGACCCAGACTTCCGGAACGCAGTGTAAAATGCCAATCTGGGATGGGTAACTAACCGAGAGTGATTGGTTCTTCTGTAGTGCAGAGTGCTACTCCATATAAATAGCCATGATTACCTCATTCTCTATTATAGTTCTCTGAGTATCGGATAAGGACAATTTGAGAAGGCCACCCCCGTGCCTCTGTGATTGCTCTCTGCCCTGTATCATGCCTACACAATTGCTCGCCATCCGTTAACCAAATTTTACTTTCCGGAGTATCCTGGATTCTCAAGGACGTACTTGACTCGGGAAGGGCTTCGAACCTTCGTCTTGTCCGTAGATTGCAGCCGCAACCTTAACGAAAAAGCGAGCCCGTCTAGGTAGAAGCCGGGGCCCCGCTCTATCCCAAGTCTTGCTCGAGGCGGTGTGGATTCGATCGTACTATGTGGATATCCCAGAAAACGAAGAGATGCAACCTGGACCATAACTTGTTTCCGTCCATGTTCAAGTTCGGCTCGTATACAGGTCCAGATACATTGTCAAGGCGGATCCTATACTATGTACAAAATGACCCCGACGCCCAGGCTAGTTTTAACCCCCAAGAGACTTGTAAAAACTCACTCAAAGAATAAAGCCCCCGTTGAGAAGAATAAATACTTCGGCTTCCAACTCTTCCTTGTACCTATCGCCGAAGGCACTGTAGTAGATCATGTCCTTCCTATTTTGACTGCTATAGGGCCATAATGCTCGTATCAGCTCCCAATACTCTGGCTTATACCCTGCATTCTCAAAATCGATGAGGCCATATAAGCGTCCAGATCGAACAATAATGTTTGACATGTGCAGGTCAGAATGGGTGAAAACAACATCATATTTTTTCTCATAGAGGACAGATAGTGGAGGGCTATTCTTATGCTGTTGGACATCAGAAACCCACTGATTCGTAAAATCAATTATTGAGTTGTATGGGCCCCAGGTGATTTCTGTTCCATCACATCGACTCCCATGCCGGTGGTCACTGAGTGGTCCACCAAGTGTATTTGCAATAAGATGGTTTGTGTGATTTGGGATGCATTGGAGCTGGGCAATCCAATCTGCCAGATCTTTCCCTATCTGCTTGCGCTCTTCAAATGTTGTTCTATAGAAGACAGTATCCAACCGGTCTCCCCAAATAGTGGTCATCAGGACAAAGCCTGATTTCTCATCTATTTTGACAGAATCAATTAATCTTGGTGCATTGATGGATGTGTGCTTCTCCACCAAGCATAGTGCATTTGCCTCATTTTCGGTGTGCCTGCGGCCGATCTTGAGGCATAGGCCAAGGGGAAGGAATTTGATAGGATCGCCTTTTTGAGTGGGATCAAGATATTCGACTAACTTGTTGATTGACTTGTAAAGGACTAGTCGGAAAGAAGCTGGAAAAATAGACAAGAGATTTCGAAGCAAATATATCCCTGTTTGCCCTAGGGATATCGGCTCTGTGATTCAGTTAGTAAAAGTCTAGATGACCGTGGCTGGGACGTCATGCCTTTGGGACTGCTGGGCCAGCCATGTTGTATCTGCTTCTCGATAACTGCAAAATGTAAAGCTTCCGAAACAATATTATGTATTGTCAAGAGAAGCTCCGCAGGCAAGGGGTGGGTATCAGAATTTGGCGTTGATGGAATCTGATAAAATGATTGTTTGTAATATAACTCGGCCGGTAGATAGTTTCCTGGCGAAGTACATCGAACTGACCACTAGGATAGCTTGTTCAACACTCCGATATAGACACCCAAAATTGGTTTGGAGAGGACTTACACCACCGGTTTCTTTATTGCCTACACGTTGGCCTCTTTCTATATACGGTGACTTCACGATTTTGAAATGCCCGTAACGATAAGCATGTTGTATTGATGGGGACATCAGCCAAAGGTTCTTGAGCTCATCTCCCTTGTCAGGTATTTGAAGCAGAGCAAACATCTTTTCTGCTGTCTGGGCAGTCACAATGGCATCTAGGAGAGGGCGTAAACGTCCCTAACGGCTAATTGTCAGGCGGAGCTCCAAGAAATCGTCCCTCAAGAACACACCCACCCCTAATCCGATGTCGTTGTCCTCAACAATTGATGGAGAAATAATGTGTGTTGGCTTCGGGTCGGCATTGGAACCAGTAACGCAGCATCGATGATTGTCTCGCTCGCGAAGGGCAGTCTCAGTATCCGCTGACACGCTGCCATTCTGGGTAGTAACTGTAATGGAGATGGCTGTAAATCACACCCCAAGCTGCTGCGGGTGGCACATGCAAAGATCTTACGCCTTGATGCCAAAACAATCCAGTCCTTCCGAATTGAGCGAAGGACGTCGTCGACAGAGCATTGAGGATTCTGAGATACTCGATCCAAGAGGTAGCGCCCTACATCTTCTGGTTCAACTGCAGAGATTGTAAGGCGGTGTAGAGCATGGACCTCAATGGCAGATAAGTCGGTGGTCGAGTCGATGAGTTCCCGAGCTCTTTTGTGATTATCACCAAAATGGCCCATGATAGCTGGATGCTAGGTGCATTGAAGGCTACATGCTCAACTGTTGTTCCGACTTGATAGTGTGGCCTTGAGTTCGCTCAGGCAACGATCAACTTAACTAGTAACTAACCCCTTTGGGGCTTCCATGTAAGTGGCTGACGGATTCCAGCTGTGTACACAACTTTACCAGCTCAACTTCAGCTTCATTTAGATAGCAGTCATGTTTGATGTTTTCATTCAATCTTGCACCGCGAAGTGTTCTATCAACATGACATATACTACACTGCAATTCATCATGAAGTTCTATTGCAGCCCTCTTGTCTACAGTGGATTATGGGTTATGCGCTCCCTTCGTCGATCCCTGCTGAGATCAATACACAGTTGATCAACTGTCAGCGGATCTGAAACAAGGTGCTTAAACATTTGATTATGTTAAAAATGACCAGCTGTCTGCTGAGTCTCGAACAGAATTGATATTGGATGATTCCACTGGAAGCTGCTAACCCAGAAGCTCCCTTGGCGAAAATGTAGCCTTGAGGATTCCAACCTGCGAATGCGCATATTGACACCAGCCGGGCAGTAAAGATGGCCACTCAATTCTCGCCATCGGTGTCGCGTTTGGCACTTCGAAAACCCAGTCCGATTTTACCAATTAACACTCCAACTCCTCGTTGCCAGGACACGATATTGACCAAGAAGACATTCAACCACCAAAATCAAAACTCGCAGATACCCCTCCCGTCTAGCCTCGTATAAGTGACTTCTGGTTCAGGCCTCGCGTTTCCGCCTCCAGCGATTGGAAGCGATTGCAACACAGAGATGCCCAATACTCAAAGTATCAGCCTCGAAGCAACCCAACTGACACCTCATCATTCATAAACTACCAGGGGAGTTTCTAGGATCGCTTTTGGGGGCCAGGTCCCTTCAACGAGAATAAATCAAGCTTGTCCACCCGTTCCCAGACGTCTGTCCTACATGGCTTCTTTCTTGGAGATCTTTAGCGTCTGCTCTTTACAAATCAATTCGCCATCGTGACAAGTGAGCAGGGTATACTTCGTCTTGTGCAATGTCTGACCCTTCCCAACCTTCTTCCGATGTCCATATTCCCAACCCATCCGGTGTCGTCCATTCAGCTCCGACGAGGAATGCTCACCTTAAACTTGAACCCGGGGCCGTATATGTCACACTATTCAAGACAGCGAATGAGGGAGTCTTCCATTGGTCCCTTGTCGTCGCAACACATGAGAGAACCGGAATGATGTACCATAATACAAACATCAGTGGCTCGTTTTGCTTTCAGGCCCGATCTTACGAACATCTCCTGAATTCTAGAAACTTTTTGACAGCATTAAAGATTTCAAGAATCACTGCCTATGAACGGGATGTTCATCAATTTTTCGCCAACACTCTCAATAAAATCCCTATCGAGGGCCGGACATACCGAACTTGGCTCCTTGAAGCTATCTATGTTACCGCCGACCAAGGCCTTACTGGGCTTCAGCCGGATCGGGATAAAATCGCGCGGGTGGAAGGCGAAGTGATTGAGTATGCCCAAAAAGCTCAACGTACTCAGATAGGCTCAGTTGAGGAAAGCTCGGACTACTGCGCATAGAGCTTCTCGTCTCAACCCACGCATTGCACTTGTGCTTTGGACGTCGATTCTTGCCGGAGGAAAAGGACTAAAAGATCCAAAAAAAGGGCCCTTTATTGGTGAGCCTGAGCCCTACTGGAAATGTCGTTCTAAGAGCATCTGCGGCCTTACTTAGTGCGTGGCAGGTTTATTCTCGTTGGTTATTCTTGTTCCTCCCACACAGTTTTATCAGAGGATGGCAGAAATTGTGAGTTCCATACCCCAGCGGTGTAAAAGTAGTTGCATTAAAGTTAATCGTGTCTCCCGCTAGCTGAATACGGTTGATTTCAACTAGATGTGCTCAAAACAGATAGCTGCAGTTAGCATCATGTTGTTCTTGCCATCGTTCATCATGGATAGAGGGGATAAACCCACATGGTCAACAGTACCACCTGAGCTGCTTGTAGCAATAAGTTGAGCAAAGTATAAAGCATGTAGACCTAGGTTGTCCGGGGCAACCACCTCTTCCACGGGCGCTTTTGAAGTTCTTTGTTGGGATCTCGATCCCTGGAGAGAGGGTCAGTTGTTGTGGCGTCAATATGAGGAGGCTCTGGCGCGATTGTAATTTCATCTCTCGGGACGGAGCACGTCTAGTTAGTAATCAGCACGTCTAGTTAGTAATCAGCACGTCTAGTTAGTAATCAGCAACGTCTTTCGAAAACTCGTGGAATTTGAAGAATCACACGGGTATTGGGCTAAACAAGGATCTCTCTCATCGATGCAAGACATGCTTAGGTTGGCCAGGAAAAAATACCTCATGTTGCGTTGTAACCAGCACCCCGCCCTTCGGGGCCAGACTTTCTCTAGACGATGAGGCATCCGCACCGCTATATACCGTGGCGACATGTCGACAGCTACTGGGGTTATACGGCTGCATTTGAATAGAGTGAAACTTTCGGCTACCAGCCCATCCTCCAGTATTGCTCGTGCTGTAATCAGCACGGCCTGTGGACCTGGAGGTTCTGCGCACGAATCTCAGGGACGGGAGAGAGCCAACAATGATTGCTATTACAATTCGTAACCTTCAGAAAATCGATGTAATGTCTCGGGGGGTTTTAAGCTAGTGACATACCTGTGGATGCCTCAGTCGTGCCCCAAAGAACCAACCACAAAGCATTGGGGTTTGTTGTTTTCGTTTGGGAGGTGATCTGAATCAATCGAATAGTTGCGGTGATCGTGCAAAAGATACCAACGGAGAACAAGGCACCAACGGCCAATTTTCGCCGGGTTGACATCTGCAATCCCCATATAAGCCGCAAAGGAAGGATCATAACTGGGCCGAAACCGTCAGCATCTCGATATCCAGAGTACAGAGCTTTGAAATTTGATTGATTCACTGACTTAGCACATCAGTTGCAATGTCACATCCGTATGCACCGTAGAAATTTAGGTTCCTCGTGAAATTGTCGATAGGCCTCGAACAAAATGCTTCATAAAAGAGGCCACATTAGTCTCAAGTCGAAGTGTCATAGGTAGGAGCTTACTTTTGATATCCTTCCTGACATTCGCAATCCCACCACAGGCAGTGAATGTTGTAATGAAGGAGAAAACAAAAGTTAAGGCGGTGAAGACCAGCACTGCCATCCAAAACTTCAGCTGACGCGGTAACCCAATCATCAAACGTCGATAGAGGACAAGAAGCCCAAACTTGACGGACCAAAGTAGTAACAAGAAGAACAGGTTATTGATGAGAAATATATGTATGAACGTCTCCTTATCTTTGAGTATAGTAGGGTACTTCTCTTTCAAACCGAGATTGACAGCATTTAAGCGATAAACCACCGGTAACGCTGCGATCAACATGATTTCATATACAAGATAGAAGACGAATGCCATGAGCATGAAGACACACTCCAGCTCCTTTAGTCGCCTTTTCTTCCATCGTATAAAGAAGGCGAGAATGGCGGCAAACGTGGCGACACAGAGGAGAACGATAACCACAGTAAGAAGCTTCGGCTGGTCGATGAGTATATCGTACTGCTCACGGGAGTTGTTACCCGTAAAGGTCCGGTTACTCATATTCGCGAAGAGCGTTCCCCAGAAGCACTTTTCCGGTCCCTCCTCCTTGATTTAGTACTAAAGGAATTCTGGAATCTTCAACACATCGTCATCAATCCATAACGTGTCCAGTTCCTTAAAGTCTGAAAAAGCAATGAAGAAAAGTTGTAATCCAGGGGGCCGAACCACAAGAGTATAGCAAGAATATGTTATAACGGAAATCAATAATATCAGTCCACCCAAGGGGGATCGAGGATATTTCAAGTGCAAAATTGAAAGAAGTTAGGCTACTAGCTCAATGTCTAGTCATAAGAAAATTAAAGTGGACGATTTCGCCAGCATAAAAGGCGTTGGAACTTGTTAGACGCTCTTGAAAGATCTGCAATTCGAGTCCACTTGTGAGCTTGGGCTTCATTGGCGGTATTAATGAAGGGTTTAACTCGAAGCTAAAGTCAACAGGATGTGACCTTTTCGAGGTTGACAGGGGTTGGGTGTTGCAGGGCATTTCCTTGACGCTCCTAACATCTGTTGCATCCCCATTGCGCACGATCGCGTGGGAAGATCGTGAGATGAGTCTTGGATCCACAGTTTTCCCAACTTCCTAGCCTTGCAACAGCCATAACTTATTCAAAGCAGGGCCGAAGTTGACAGGCACTGATGGGGTCTTCTGGTGTGCAATTGAGCACCAAACTGGTGGACCCCGTGGCATGCGAATCCAGCAAGGGGCAAGGAGCGCACTTTTAGCCACGCTCGGAGATTTGGCACCTGCAGAATCCATCAGCAAGATATCCTGGACTTTGTCCGGAAAAGCACCAGAGAGATGTCGCGTGGTTGGCGTTGGTAATGGCGTATTCGGCGATCACCACACGTGACTTTTCCGTTTTGGAACCTTCCTTGAGACGTGAAAGTGCAGCATGTGAGATAGACAACTATGCCATGGACAACGAGCAGAAATCATTCTCCACTGGCTACGAGTCCTTCTGGGGTTAGCTCATAACTATCTGTCGGCTGAGGCAACTCGCTACTAGCCAGTAGTAAGGCACCCACACTGAAACAAGGAGGGATCAGGGATTGGAGCGTCGATGTTAGTCCACATGCAACCTCCAGCATATTGGAATTGGACAGAAGGGATGCAGGACGATTTAAGCGAAAGTCGACCACTCACCTGGTCCCAAAGCTCCCGATTTTTTGGCCATATTGTTAGTTGACTAACCAGGCTGACGGTGTTAGGCGTGCCATTTACAAAACAACTAGACAGCGGAGCTGTCGAGTTTCTTAGCTCGCCGAAGCCGCCAACAGCCAGGACTAACTGGTTACTTGTCACCATCCTCGACATTGTCCTCGAATTTTATTTGTTGAACTGCCTTGGGCAAGCCGGTTGGTGCAAACAAAATTCAAGCCGCTGGGACCCCGCACCGGGAGCCCTCTAAGTGGAGTTGCCAAAGAGCTTGAATCTCCTCTGGCTTAAGGCCTAAACCGTGGTTACAATCACCAATCCTCCAGCAAGCATAAACCCTGGGATCTAGCGCCAACCCCCAACACACATAACTAATGCTCAGTGCATTCACTCTAGTTACCTGGAAAACACCACGCCCCGGAGCCATGAGTACGGCGCGCATTCAAAGGGGCGAAACCAGTGCGTCTCTCCTTTATCTTCCACTTTCGTGTCGGTTTGGCCCTTCTTTTCTTTTGCCGAATACCGACCCACAACGGAAAGGCCATGGCTTGGGCAGTTTGTTTTTTAAAGAGGAAGAATGCCGAACTTTGGGTTGGCGCGAGACGCGGGATTTGCTTTGTAGCTGAATATACGGAGGAGCAATCTTTCATCGGTTGAGACTCGTGTAGCAAGCTAGTAAGCTTGGTTCAAACGAACTAGAATGAATAGTACCATTTTTCGCTTCACTCTTTGCCTGTCAATGTTGTGATGTTTGGCTGCCGGCTAGCACTCGATAGGAAGCCCCAGGGAATTGAAGAGCGAGGAAGACAGCTTCAACATGGGCGGGTAGTTAACGAAGTTAAAAGAAGAGGAGAGCTACCTAACTGACTGGCTAGCGTATCATGTGCCATGGGGCGAGGCGGGAGGAGTTAACCCTCACCTCCAAGATGAGCACTCACCCTCCTCTCCATCTCGTTCGTTCGGCCTGTTTCCCAGCGTCAAATCCAATGGTCGACAACGGAGGCCCAGTTCGGCTCACGCCGTCAATGGTCCCCAACGACCCCAATTTTGACGTCACGGACTCATCTTTTTTTCGTCAATGGCGACAGCTGCCTTCACCAAAAGAAGTCCAGGCCCGAGCGGAATACCAACATTCTGCGGGAGTTGACCCAGACCATAGAAAAGGTTTCTCAATGGCTATGCCGCATGTAAGACCACCACCTGTGGTATTCCAAGACATGGGCCTGTTCGTCAAGTGGGGGAGCGCTGTGAAAATCTCTGAGGCCTTGGGGCTCCTTGCCCTCAGCCGATGCCTCAACGGCCATGTTCCTGTCCCTGAAGTATACGGGTGGCGCACAAATGGAGATGAAAAGTATATTTACATGGAATATATCCGAGGGCAGACGCTGGAGCAAGCATGGGATATCATGGAGCCCGGTGAGCGGGCGATGATCTGCACCGAACTGCGAACACTATATGATAATATACGTCGGCTTCAGCAGGACCCTTCAGATCCATTCGTGGGTAAGTGCGTCTAACCGCCAGTTTACTGCAGGGCTAAGTCATTTCCGCCAGGGAACATTGCACGGGGCTCCCTCTATGATAGAGCGTTGCATGTAAACTTCATGCAAGAAGCAGGACCATTCACGACTGTCAAAGGTTTCCATGATTGGTTCACTTTTCTCTACCGGAGGCCGATGGCCGATCCACACTCGGTGCCAGTGGAACCATTTCGCAACGAACTGCCAGACAATTGTGCGATCAAGTTTACCCATGGTGATCTCCATCGCAGCAACATCATTGTCACTACTCGCCGACCGTATCGTACCCTGGCTATTGTTGACTGGGAGCAGTCGGGCTGGTTACCTGCTTACTGGGAGGCCCGCAAGGCACAGTATACTGCAGATAGGTGCGAAGAATGGTCCACAAGGTATTTGCCAATGATTTTAGATCAGTACACTTCCACGTGGGATCCATGGGACTACTACACTACGGCCATGGGCTGTTAGAATCAATCTCGTTAAATGACATCCCTATTCGTCGTATCATCTTTCTAAGTCTAAACTGGTATGTTGCACAGTAAGTTGGGATTTTTAACGATGGATAACTACGTTGAGTAGTTCGTCTTTTCAGAGAAGCCCCGCCATCCCTTGATTACTAGGTCTCCGGGTCAAAAAACGGAGCCTTCACGAATCACTATACGTCACAGCCGCTTTGGGGCATTTTGTACGACCAAGCTAGCGCTACTGGGAACAAATCCTTCCTCGATGAGTTTGTCGACGTAGTTTTGCAACCAGTTTTGACAATTAGGCGCCTACTTCCTGGGTTAGTAAAGGGGCTATCATCCTATAGAGAGGACCTACCGATGGATCAAAAGGATTGGGACTCCGGCCAGGAGGCGGTACAACAGTAGCGGCAGACTCTAACCGATCACGGGCTATTGTATCCGCTGATTCTTGTCCATTGCCGACTGTATCTGCAATGTACTGGTCGTTGACTTGAGCAAGCGGTATGATCTCGTGTTTGCGTTGCGTGACACTGAAGTCGTAGTTGCGCTTGAATTCAAGGAAGAAACCTGTGGCGGTAGTTCCTGTCACATGGATGATTTTCCCTACCTGGCCCACGTCGCCAGTAGGGACAAAAACGGCAAAATGGGCAGGCCTGGCGCCGTTAGAAAGGATGGCTAAGTGAATAGTTCGAGGCATTGCTTGTGAGGAAGAGATGCGCAAGGCGGTTGATTCAGAATTCAGAGAGCCCAATCCCTGGATTCTGTTGATAATCGAGTTCAAAGGTTGCCCAAAAACATCTTCCAGGGGCCCGAGCAGGTAGCAACGAGGAGGCAATCAGGCAACAACACATACTACAAGATCGATAGCCACAGCTAATGCCCTTGTCCAAAGCCCAAATATAAAACAGATTTCTACTGTCCAGAGTGAGCCGAGATTGGGTTTTGGAAAGCCACATAGGATGCAGAAGTGGCGCACAGGTAAAAGAATTCTAGCAAAGTGCCCATGAGTTGAGTGGATTTTACAGTATTGTTAGGTTAGTTATATTGTTAGGTTAAAGTGCCATTGTTCTCTAAAGTCAGAACCTTTCTCAACTCAACTGTATGGCAAGGTGTCATTCAATTAGGTATTAAATATCTATGCGTAGAGCTTGACTGGAAGAGGGAAGTCTTTGATTCATTAATGCACGCTCTGAACCTGCATGTCTTTCAAGTTTACATCTTAAATGTCAGCATTTCTACAATCCCCATACGAATAAACATTTTTCGTGAGGGATAGTTAATTGGGGCGGAAAGGAGACGCTCCTTTTTCCTCCAGGTGCCAACACTTTTCACAAGGCACTGTGCGTATGCTCTTGTCCAAGCCTCCACAATTCTCAACTCCGCCAGACGACTCAAAACCTAGCAAGGATGGGTACCTATGAACATCTGCGAGGCCTCTATTCGAAGAAAGGTACATACACCGACAAGAGCCATTGATTTCTACCATGCGGGGGCTAACCATCGGCCTGACAGATCCCGAGCCGTTGATCTCTGTCAATGTTGCTGTTTTGCTTTCTGTAAGGAATTCACTCCTTCTTAGCCTTATGATTCCATGCATTCCCTGTTCGCTCTTTTTCCTTTTTCCTTTTTCTTTCTATTTTCGAGAAACTAGGATATTTCTATGTTGCTGCCGGAGGCCTTGTAGCCGCTCAGGATCCCTAGTATTCACTGCACCATTTCGCTCGTCGAATTGACCTAAATCTGGGCTACGTTAGATCACTTGCACCCTCCTCTATGTGGTGCCTTTATACATGTCAAAGGCCAGCCGGCCTTCTCCGACTTTGAGCAGAGATGCGCCGTCTGTTATCAAATACCGTGTCCGGGCGGTTATGACCTCGTGCCTTATCTGTAGCCTTGGGACCCTGTATTTGATTGTTTCCAAGGGCCAGGCTACGTATCTAGATGCTCTCAAGCTCCTTGGGTGGTGGCCGATTGGATTGATGGAGATTGCTAAATCTCTGCTTCTCACGGCTCTTCTCTTCATGGGATTTTTATTCGAGAAGGGAATTGCCGAGGGCGAATGGAGAAACTGGATTCGAGGGCGCCAGTTTATTGAATCTCTCAGCGACTGGGTTGGCTGGCGGAACTATGTTGCGGTATGTTTCTCCCTACGTGGAAGATCACTCTGGTCCAGTGCTGAACATTCCTTTTATGTCAGGGCCCTATTACCGAAGAAGTGGCCTTCCGCTCAATCATTGTAACTTTACACTTGATGGCGGAAATCTCCCCAGGGCGCATTGTGTTTGTTTCTCCTCTCTATTTTGGCATTGCGCATGTCCACCACTTTTATGAATTCAAGTCAACGCATGCTTATGCACCTCTGGGACCGGTACTTTCCCGCACGATTTTCCAATTCATCTACACGACGATTTTTGGCTGGTACGCAGCATTTGTGTATCTTCGCACCGGGTCGCTTTTCGCGGTCATGCTTGTTCACTCATTCTGCAATTGCTGTGGTTTACCTCGGTTATGGGGGCGTGTTCAGATTGAAATGCCAATCCGAACCAGAGTGTTTGTGAATATGACCACGCGCATATCCAAACAGGATGATACCCCCAAAGTCGAATCGCCTCAGACACGAGTTGAGACGGCCGAGACGGACGAAAACTCGAAATATGTCGGACATCAGCATTCTGTATGCCACTCACAGGGAATTGTGGAAAAGGATATGTCTAGTATTAGTCGTCGAACCATCGTTGCGAGAGGCAAAGAGGACCAGGATCTGTCAATACAGCGGATAGAGCAGAACCAGCTTGGTATCGGGTGGACGATTGCGTACTATTTGATCCTGCTCGTGGGGGCTGCCGCATTTTGGAATCAACTTTGGCCGTTGACAGAGTCGCCGCTAGCGTTGGCGTCATTTTCTAGGCCAGCTTCATAAACATAGTTGGGGAGTTTGAATAATGGCATTGCTCAATGACCCAGTAGTCTGTACTCCGTACTCTGTACGCTGAAGGAGAGCGGAGGATAACCAATTCCCCAACCATCACCGAGATTCGGCAAACTCCGATATCTCCGATCGGCTCCAAGAAACCTCAAATCTTAACTGATACTAATCAGCGCGCGAAGCTGCCTTTAAACTGTTCAAATTTTCAGTTAAAAGCTCCTTTTCTGTTCTCTAATATATTCCTAAAGAAATCATACTGGGGAACTTAAAATGCTATTGAGAACTTGATCCATTGCCCGCAGATACCAACTACGCACGCGTAGTCGGCAATGGCTCCCGTTTCCCTCTTGAGAATGCGCTTGCGCGCCTCCCACGCCCCTTTCGTCCAATACCAAAGCTACTCCACCTCGCGACGCATTAAGATACCTAGTCCATTCCCCGTCACGCCTTCATGCCCGGCGCCAACATGTCCATGTGCAGAAACCCCCAAAGGCCTCGATATCGACTACGAGCAGGATCTCAATGGGACTATGGCAGGCTATTCCCAACAGGTTGTGATTGCGACGGGACAGCGCGACTGGAAGAGTCGAATTGAAGAAGACGGGAAGGACCAAGGATGGGGAATACTAGCGAGCAAACTCAAGGGATTACTCGGCAGAGGCGGGAAATACTCCGATGTAAGTTGTCGCGGGCATGATTCAAAGTGTACAAGAAGGCTTGAGTGGCGGCGGGTGACTGACAAGATGTACCGGAAGCATAGCCATATAATAACATTTTAATTACGAATTCGTCCTTCGAACATGGCGGCAGTTCAGAATCCGAAACGAAATTTGCTTCCGCATTTTTGTTCCCTAGTTTTAAATACATACCGAATATACCCCTTGACGACAGCTCTATAGAGAGATTTACAAAAGCTTTCTTACTACCTTCCAAACTGCATCACGCACATGATATTCTACCCGCAGACAAGCGAGAAGCCATGAAGCAAAATCCCGAGCTCCAGTCAACGTTTCCAGATGCGGTCAAAGTGGACTATTCCCCGACGATTCTTATTTGTGGCCATGGGAATCGAGATCAGCGCTGTGGAATAATGGGGCCGCTCCTTCAATCTGAATTTCGCCGAGCATTGAAACAAGAATACATTTCAGAGGGGCAGGATCAGCTTGATGACTGCGGCCATGCACATGTCGAATTGATCAGCCACATTGGCGGGCATAAATATGCCGGAAACATTATTATATATTTTCCACCGTTTATTGATCGTGAAAATGGCAAACCACACCCGTTGGCTGGAAAGGGCATTTGGTATGGGCGGGTTGAGCCGAAGCATGTGGAGGGAATTGTCAAGGAGACCATAGTTAAGGGGCGTGTTATTCGGGGTCATTTCAGGGGTGGCATTGAAGAAGGCACAATATTGAGATTGTAAAATAGATGGGCGATATCCAATTGGCGATAATAGACAGCAGTATACCGAGACATGGACTGGGAGTCACATATGAGATCTGTGTTGATCGATTATCTTATCAATCTGATTAGATTAAGTTAATTCAACAGTATGCGCTAGGCTGCAACCGGATTAGCGCTGCTCTCACTTGTCCTTGAATTCAAAGCTTCCGTTGTTCAGCGACCGAATGAAGACCTCCGGCGTATCCTGGTTTCAGAGGGGAGGAAGATGAGGAGAGGTTACAATGCAACTCCAATTGATTCTGGGACGCGCTGTCCTATCCCGCAAGCCGATTGCAGTTAGCTCGCCCGTCCTGTTCCGTCCTCGAATCAACCTCCGAGCCGCCTCCACGACTCCGACCCGAAAGCTCGATCTCCTTGCGATAGACAAGAAGTGGAAATCAATATGGAAGTCTCAAACACCGCAGAACGCCAGCGCCATTACAGCGGAAAAGGCCTATGTTCTCCCGATGTTCCCTTACCCATCAGGGACTCTTCACATGGGGCACGTACGGGTCTATACAATTTCCGATGTCCTCGCACGATTCAAGCGGATGAAGGGGTTTGATGTGCTGCATCCAATGGGTTGGGATGCATTTGGGCTGCCGGCTGAGAATGCGGCAATAGAGAGGGGTATTAACCCGGCGGATTGGACGAGGGAGAATATTGCCAAAATGAAAGAGCAATTGAAGGCGTTAGGGACAGAGTTTGACTGGGACAGGGTATGCCTACTATATACCTCTTAGAGAAATTCTCTGTGAAGAGTTAAGTTTGACGAGAAAGAGTGCTGATCGGAGCGATTCCTGTGCCGCGCATGGTTTGGTTGATAGGAGTTAATGACTTGTTCTCCTGAGTTCTATAAGCACACTCAACGGCTGTTTTTGATGCTCTATGAAAAGGGTTTGGCGTATCGGGCGAAAGCTATGGTCAATTATGACCCTGTCGATAAGACTGTGTTAGCGAACGAACAGGTATATGAATCTCTATTCGTGCAATTGAAATACCGACAAAGCCCTGATAGGAATCCGTGTAGGTCGATGCAAATGGATGCTCGTGGCGCTCCGGAGCTAAAGTCGAGAAACGCGAATTGAAGCAATGGTTTTTCCGAATAACCGCTTTTAAGGAGGCCTTGCTCAAAGACCTCGATTCATTGTCCGGTGGATGGCCAGAGCGGATTCTCTCCATGCAGCGCCATTGGCTTGGAAAGTCTGTGGGCGCTCGTCTAACGTTTAAGATAACTGCGCCCGGAGAGGATTTAAACGTTCGAGTTTTTACTACTCGTGCCGACACTTTGCCTGGAGCTCACTACCTTGCTCTATCTTTGAACCATCCATTGGTGACTAGGCTGGCAAGGACTGACGCAAAGCTCAAAGCCTTTGTCGATTCCGCGGGCTTGCTTCCTCCAGATACGAAAGCGGGATATCGTTTGACTGGTGTAGAGGCAGTGAACCCGCTTCATGCCATCGAACATAACCCTAACATTCCGACCAAGCTTCCTGTCTTTGTAGCCCCATATGTTCTTGGAGATTACGGGGAGGGCGCCGTTATGGGTGTCCCAGGGCACGATTCCCGGGACTTTGCTTTCTGGGCTGAAAATATGCCGTCCGCACCGGTTCTCTCGGTTGTCGAGCCGAATTCTATGGACAATCCCTTGAACAAGCATGATACTGACAAATCCGAGCCATACCTTGGCGAAGGGGTTCTTAGTAATCTTTGTGGGAGGTTCTCCGGCCTATCTTCGAAGCAAGCTCGGAAAGATATCGTCTCCAGTCTTCAGCGTCATAATGGCTCCGCAGATTTCACTGAAAGCTGGAGACTGCGTGATTGGCTAATAAGCCGACAGCGTTACTGGGGCGCACCGATCCCTATTGTTCACTGTGGTGACTGCGGCGTTGTTCCCGTTCCCGTAAACCAACTCCCCGTGGAGTTGCCCAAAATTGAAGGGACAGGTTTAAAAGATAAAACGGGCAACCCGCTTGAATCAGCTGAAGAGTGGTTGAATACGCCTTGCCCAAACTGCAAAAAGCCAGCCAAGAGGGACACAGACACGATGGATACCTTTGTCGATTCCTCTTGGTATTTTTTGCGATTCCTTGATCCATCGAATGAATCGGTGCCATTTTCTCCCTCCCTAGCGAGGCCAGTCGATACTTATATCGGGGGAATCGAGCATGCCATTTTGCATCTCCTCTACTCTAGGTTTATATACAAGTTCCTTGCGTCCTCCAGATTGATACCAAACGCTCCGCTGGACAAGTCCGATACCGCAGAGCCTTTCCTTACACTCCTGTCGCAAGGAATGGTCCACGGAAAAACCTTTACAGATCCGTCAACTGGCCGTTTCCTTCGACCATCAGAGGTTGATCTCTCAGTACCGGGTTCACCAGTACTGACTGGGACCAAAGTCACGCCAAATATTTCCTTCGAGAAGATGTCGAAGAGCAAGTATAATGGCGTCGATCCAAGTACGTGCATCGAAAAGTATGGCGCAGACGCAACGAGAGCACATATTCTATTTGCGGCACCAGTGAGCGAGATTCTTGAGTGGGACGAGTCGAAAATAGTGGGCATCCAGCGCTGGTTCAGTCGGTTATGGAAGATCGTGTCTGACTTAGAAAGCTCGCTGCCCTCAAGTGAGCTTGGTTTAAGCCAAGATAATATCTTCAGATCAAACAGTCTTCCTCTCCCACCCTTGGATCAATTATCTGACGAAGAGGCAGATCTTCTTCTCATCGCACACGCCACCATAACTTCGGTCTCAACCTGCTTGGAAAGGAATCCTTACGCCCTCAACACTGTGATATCCGACTTAATCAAACTTACAAACGCGATATCCTCATCCCCACTCTCCTCAAGTCCATCACCATCCCCAGTTTCAGAGACAGTCTTGTATACTCTCGTCTCTTCTCTTCTGCGACTTCTAGCCCCCATCGCACCCGCATTTTCGTCGGAATGCTGGGAAGCACTACACTCCTCTCTTCTTCTCAGCAACAGTCAAAATGGCCCAACTCTATCGATATTCTCATCCCCTTGGCCCACCGCCCTACTTTCAGAATCACAGGTTGAATCTCTCCAGCAACGTGGTTCGAAGACAGTAGCCGTACAAGTTAACGGTAAACTTCGCTTCACTGCCACGATCCCTCGTTTCTCTCCCTCTACGCCAAGTTCCGAAACGCAACAGCCCGATGGGCAGCCGGAGACAGAAGGCAAGGCCAAACCGAAGAAAGCTATGAGTGAAGAGGAACAATCGTGGATTTTGTCTCATATACTCGCTACGGAGAAGGGAAAACTCTGGCTGACGGAGAGAAATGAGTGGGAGAAAAGGAAGCGCGTGGTCGTGGTTGGCGGCGGGAAGGTTGTCAACATCGTTTTTTAGGAGAGCAAACAAGGAGCATGGAAGAGTCGCCTTGTGTTGGATCAATGTACACTACTTGTATACTAGAGTGCCTTTTTTTTGTAGCAAGATATCACCTCAAGATATTTATAAATCGACACGAGATATGGTTCATAAAATACCATTCTAGACCTACATATGTACTGATCGGTTCAACCTGAGGCTAGTATACAATAAAAAGTGAAATGTCCCACTGTCCACCGAGCGATGGGAGATGCTATTCTTTTGAAAGCGGGACCAAAAGAAGAGAAGTAAATATCCAGTATGATAGAAATGCATCATGAAATATCAACCGTAACCTGGAGTAAATGAAGCCATGCAATGGGAACGCCTGGTACCGTCAAAGTAGCCCCATAGACAACCCGGAAGAAAAAAGGAAATGGTTAGAAAAGACGACAAAGAAAGAGACGCTAGAATATGAGCAAATTTCTCATCTTAAGCGTTTAGTCGACGTCCAAAACATTCATATCCACGGAATTTGCGAATAAGTCTTGTCTGGTAGCATCGAAAAACTCTCTGGCAGAGGCCAGGCGGAGTCCTTCCTCCCCCTCCTCGGCACCGCCTGCGATAGTTTGGGATTGGAGGGAAGGCCGGTTTGTTGAACGGCCGAGTTATTGGAGTCGGTTGTGTATGACCCACGGATATCAATTAGGTCTTCGGAGTCACGACCAGGTGTCGGCTGTAAAGGTGGGGGTAGTAAGTCAGAGGTGCTATCGCTCCTCTCGTTGGTGGTTGTTGTGTTTGGGGCGGAACCTTTCTCGCCGCCCCGTTTACTCGGCGAAGGGGGATTAACTTGTAGTGGATGAACAGGGATGGACGGATCTAGCGATTTTCTCGGTTCATCAGGCGGTGTATTTTTCGGAATGGAATATCGGGCCGACGTCAGTTTCTCTAGGACTGGAATAGGCGTGTTTGTGGCCCTTGAGGAGCCCGGAGCTTGCTGTGCTGCCAGTGGGACTGGGATACTACTTAAGCAAAGTCCAATCTGAACAGTGGCGGCACTAATGTCGGAGGAACGCCGCCGGTGACTGAAATACGGTTGCGGTGGTAGGAGAATAAAATCATCGATATCGGTCATGGATACAATTGAGGACTCAATTGGATTTGAGTCCCTTGAAGTATCAGTCAGAGAAAGGAAGCTTTCCCTGTTTCGAGGCACTCCAGCGGTTAAGCGTTCCATTGAACTGCGTCCATCAGGGAAATAGGCCTCAGATATTGATTTGCTTTTTTCTCGTCGACTAAATCGTCTTGATTCGATGCGCTGGCTAAGTCTTCCACCCGAGAAATCCGCTCGTTTTAGAAAACCGTTGTTTTGCTCGAGGCCAACGGGCATGATCATTTGCTGAGCAACGGCCAGTTCAGTAGAATCGGTATACCTCCTGGGAGGCTTCATAAACCATACCGGATTTGCCGACCGCGTTATTAAGTTCTGGCCAGTCGCACGCAGTAAGAGGAAGAGGACTCCATTCACAATGCCGAACAGATTTATGACAATTGACATGATCATTGCTGTCACGTTGGTGGCATGAGAGACTGTTGCCTCTACCCAAAAAGGTAGTGTGAAAACCTACAGGTTTGTATGTTAGCAGTATTCATGAACATAACGTGGGTAAGGAAGCCACAAATTTAGATAAAAAGACTTACAAAGATTGCTGCATTAACAAACAGGTAGTATATCTGATTACGAGTTGCAATTCTTTGCTCAAAACACATCTTGCCAGCCCGTCGCAGTCGGACCAATAGAATCGTTGCGTTGAGGATATAAAAGAGGACCAAGCCGGATGTCAGTCCTATTCCAACATCGGACCAAGGCTCAATCCATTGCGTTAAGTCCGCGGTGCATATATCCATCGTCACAGGCCTGATATAAGATGGGATCCAGGTTAAGAGAAGGAAAACGATGATAATGATCCAGTTGACAGAGGCATAGCTTCTGCAAGGGGAAGTCGAGCAAGAAGGGTTGAAACTCCTGATGGCTGCTTCGGAGCTGAAGACTAGAATGGTATGTCCGACAGCCCAGGCAGCTATTCAATAAAATTAGCCCAACCAAAGAATCCAAACTTATAGTGCAAAAAGATGTTTACCGGTCCAAGTGATTTGAGAGAAGACACGACAATTGTTTGTCAGCACATCTTGGAGGCCCATTGTCTGTATTGATATGAAGACTGAGCCCTGTATTATAGTAGCAATTGCTAAAGCGTTGGAGAAGACGTGTGCCGTTGGGATTTTCGTGAGAAACTCGAGCCTCCTGGGGAAAATCAGTTCACTGTATCTGGTTTTGGGAAAGCATTGAGAGCATACCTTCGAGGTACTCTAAGGCTCGCTACTCGCCAGCTGTCATACAGGATGGTAGCCACGACCACAACGGACGCAAATACGTTGAATGTCGCAGTGACAACAATGGATATTCGACTTTGGATGCTAAACTTGAGGAACAGAGTGTCGGCCAGAGTCGTCACATTGCCAACGAACTCTACCCTGCTCCTCTGGAATGCGTCGATTATTGGATCGTCCATACTCGTTGATCTTCAGGATCATGAGGAACCAAACGTAGGTGTTGGATGTGCAGAAATCTTCCACAGCATAACACTAATACAAAAGGTAACGATCGAATGTGAAAAGCCGCTGCAGGGCAAAAGGCTCGGGCATGGTGGACAAGTGGCTGTATCGGAGGCGACGTTCTCAGTAAACACGTCGGGTCACAACGAGCATCGTGATGGCAAACACGTATAAAGGTAAGCGCACTCTTTCTCGCCTCACTGGAGAGGCAGATGGTCCCGGAAAGCGTCGAAAGAAGTGGGAGAAGGGAAGAGCAGCTTCCAGAAACCTGGAAGTAGAACACGAGGATTGGTATATTTTACTTCCATTGGCTTGACACTGTTCAAGCACTCAGGGTTTCAGTGGCAAAGCTGGAGCATTGAAAGGGATTTAGTTCGCAAAGGTGGCTAAAGGTTCATGGACGATGAAGAATGCCTCATGAGAGGTATGATACAAGTCTGCACCCTGGCCATATTTGTCATCTGGGTCGATGCATTTCCAAGCCCAAGTTCCGGAAGTTAATGATGGCCAAGATCTTAGCATTCATCCGAGTCCGTAGGTAGACATTGAAGATCGGCTCATTGTTGGCAATGAACTGTGTGTTCTTCTGCTCCTGAATTGGAACAGGTATTTGACTGGGTAACGAGGCCATGCAATATGAAACTGGGAAGAGATACAAGCCGACTAGAGACAAGTTCTCTAATCCGAAAGAGGCAGCGAGATTATGAATTCTGTAACAATCTGACACGGGGAGTTGAAGGACCCAGAACGGGTCCAGCATTCAACTGGCTGATATTTTCCATCAGCTAATTTCCACGACAAAGCTTTGAAAGAATTCCAAAGCATGTGAATTCTCATCGTTCTTCCACTAAAATCGAGCCAGAAATGAAACTCCTACAGACAGCATGACAAATTGCGGTTGCCACCACTGGAAGCTCCCCTGTATATAACGGAGTGGTTGAGCGCAGGACGCAAGAACAACAGTATACGGTAATCAGCAGCTATTTTCGCCCCATGCTTCAAGTTTCCGCTAATAGCTTGAAGAGGCCATCTGATATCCCCGCTTTTGTTGGTCAGTCCCAATCTCGACCACTATGAAGCTAGGATGCTAGCAGGCTTTGCTGGGCCGGGGATGAAGGTGCCGAAAAAACGTGGCAATCAGCTCCGAGCCTCCCCCCTCCCTCTGTCCCTCTGTCGGGTAATGAAACTGCGAGGGTTCATATCGGCAAGTGGCAACAGAGGGAATTCTCAAGTTGAGAAAAAGCAAAGCTAACTTCCTCGACCTCCCTCAGCTTGAATCCAGCAGCTTTGACCATCGCCATGGGAACCAATACCCTGCTCAAACGCGGGGTACAAGAGCAGCTAAGAATGAGTCGATGCTAAATGCAGCAGCCTGGGGTGCGTTCATTTCCACAGTAGAAAACCTAGCACACTGTCGGTCGCCCCCGCCGGAGATTTCTTGCAACCAGTTCAGCGGGTTGCTTTTCCTGTCAAATGGGGCCTTCGGTTGTATTCCTGTCTTTCCATCCCTGTCTCACTTGAATTGTATCAAGAAATAGGTGGCCCTCGTGGGTGGGTGGTTCAAGCTGGTATTTGATTGATACAACAGCAGTTTCATATCAAGAACCGCTTTCGTGTCGTCGTCGAGGAATGAGACCAGCTTGAGCTGCACATGACTTTAAACCTTGTTACTAACTAGTGGCTGTTGAGCGCCAAGCAATTCTCTCTACCTAATTATCCTTAGAACTCCTCAGTCTTCAAGTTCCTTCAAGCCCACAAACTGCAAAGCCTGGGCTTATGCCGGAGTACAGAGTAGGGACTACTTTTTCTTCGACTTGGTTTCATTTGTATTTCATTCACATTCATTCATCACGGTATTCTTGCTCGAATACTATCATTTAAGATACATCAATATTGCAGTCCCTTCAACAGAAAATACTACTTCCTTTGGCATCATTTGCAGGTACTGCCAAGGTACACTATTCCTTTAACTACGCAGTTCGTCTTGGATCTGCTTCCTCTGACCGTAGGCCTTGGTCACATAGTCGCCCCTGTGGACGATCAAGTCTTCGTTTCTATAATCGAACTTGCCTGAGAAATATGATTCAAGAATGTCCTTCGTGCCCTGTGCATAGCGAATTTGAGCATCGATAGAGGTTCCGGACATGTGTGGGACCATAGCGTTGCCACCGCCCCATGGTCCCTGGACATAGCGAAGCGGATGATCTTTGGGAGCAGGCTGTGGGAACCAGACGTCACCGCCGTATCCACGGAGGTGGCCTGATTTGACTGCTTCTGCGACATCCTCTTTGACGACGATAGCCCCTCGGGCAGTGTTCACGAGCCAGGAACCTATTGACAATCTTTTAGTATTCCTGAACATTGGGAAGCACATGAATATTACAAAGTAACTTACCCTTCTTCATCTTGGAAATCAGTTCCTTGTTAAACAACCCGCGTGTCTTTTCATGGAGAGGGCAGTTAATCGTGACAACATCACATTGTGCCAACATTTCTTCCAGATTCTCAACACGGCGGCATCCAATTTCCTTCTCAACCTCAGGGCTGAGAGGTTGGTAGTCGTAGTAGAGAAGCTCCTTACAATCGAAGGGCTTGAGGCGGCGAAGGACACGCTCACCAATACGGCCAACAGCGACAGTTCCAACGACCTTGCCTTCGAGGTCATACTCATTCTTAGCAACAGCAGCAACGTCCCATTCACCCTTTCTGACTTGTTCATGTGCTGGGACGAAGTTCCGGACGAGGACTAGAATGGTCATAACGACATGTTCGGCAACAGATACAACGTTGCAGCCAGTGACTTCCGCAACGGTGATACCTCCATTGGTTTTGTTTGCAGCATTGAGGTCAACGTGGTCTGAACCGACACCAGCCGTAATGGCAAGTTTGAGGTTCTTAGCCTTGGCCAGACGCTCCGCAGTGAGATATCCTGGATGGAAGCTGTGGACAGGACAAATGCGTCAGAAAGGTTCAGGCACAGAGCCATCTGCTAACGGAACAAGAGTCGACTCACGGAGTGGTGATAATAATCTCAGCATCAACGAGTTCACGATCAAAGGTGGAGTTTGCTCCCTCCTTGTCAGAGGTTGTCACCAAGGTATGGCCGCGTTCTTCAAGCCACTTTCTCAATCCGAGCTCATTCTCTGTTGTTCCCAATAGACCAGGCTGCTGCTTCGCATGCTCCCCACCCTGTAACCAATATCAGAATACAGTCTTTAAACTTTAGGTTCTATTGGAATTGGGTTCAATCCAATCACGGCGCCTAGGAAAGGGAGCTCGGAGAAAGGGAGGAACTTACGTCATACATAACCATAAGAACTTTGCCCTGTAGTTTGGAGGTAGCAGTTAGTGTCCGGACGGTATTCAATGGCAAAGAAGAGGAAGTCCATGATGAATGGAAAGGAGAAGGTGTTCGCAAGCTTCCTCGACCTGCGAGGAGAGAAGAAACAGGGCGAGGGAGCCCTCGAGACAAAGAACGAATAATTACCATCTTGACGAGTTGTAAGTGAGCCTTGATAGGATGTCTTTGGTTAGAAGGAGAGAAGCTTGTTGATCCAGGGACCTTAGAAGATTCTTATAGTCGAGGACTACGGGACAAGGTCGAGGTTAGCAAAAGCACGTCTCGGGCGAAGTTAAACCAGAATGAGGAAACGTTTCCAGGAGGGGGACGAGAGGGGAAGAGAGGTAGCTTCCAAATGCAGTAAGGGTGGGGAAAGCTTCTCCAACCCAGCAGCTTGTCCTACCTTCACTCGACGTGCAGACTGTCAATAGCTTTAGCGGACTAGACCAGCGAAGGAAATGGAGGAGAAGGCGTAAAGAGAGGTGCAGCTGGAACGATGAGAACGAGGAGAGAAGAGGAGGAGAAGGAACGATGAACTGGCAGCTCGATCCGAGCTATATATAAGGACGAACTCCCAAGGTTAGTCTCCCCCCCTGGCTTTGTTTGCCGGCGGAGAAACCGATTCAAATGATTATCCACCTTACCAAGAATGCTAATCCGCGCACAAGGTCAAACTCTTTGAGGTTCGATCCTGGTTGCAAAGGGCCATTGCGCGACGTTGCCCCGCTGCTGAAGGCCACATCGAGCGGGAGCGCGCATGGAGTACCGCATTGGCAACAATTAATTGGAGAGCACAGATGATGGTGTCCATCCAGAACCAGAGTATCTACACCAATGAGGATAACCATAGCATTGAATCCCATCATTCCGAGACATGGATCTCCTCCAAGGCCTGATGTTCCAATTATCCAAGCGGTCCCTCTGCGGGGTCTGGTGAGGAGGGTTGCTGCTTCGCCAATGCCATTTGCGAAGGCGGCGGATTGGCATATGGAAGGCTTTGCAAGGGTGCCATTGAGAAAGAACTCTATAACAAGGAAATAAAAGAGCGTCTTTTCTCGAGTTCTAACTCTTAAATGTCCTGGGCTGCAGAGGACAGTTGCAATATAATAGATACGAGCTGTATCGGACTGGAGTGGCTGTCGCCGTTCTGCACGCAATCGGGCTTCTGTCTTCTCCATCCGGGTTCCGTTCCCCGTCCAGAATATAGGAATAGAGGCCTAGCCACTTCGGTATGGAGTCAACAATGGGATCCCTAACTTGTACCATTCTATGGAGTCAATGATACTGCTCTTCACCCCGCGCATCATATCCATGAGGGGTAATACTGCTGATGTAATGAGGGGGCACCAAATGGAGATAGGCTTTTCCCGCTGAGGGCTTCTCCACTTGCCCGTGAACTAATGAAAGATTACAAGCTATCGGTGTAACTCCCAGCAACGCAGCTACACAAGACCAACAGATGGGCTTTGTTACATCAAATCTTTGAGGACGCAAGCGATAGCCATAACCAAACATCAGATGCTCACCTAGGGTGTTGGCGTGGAATACCGACTTCTTCACTTCTCAGACCCACGAGAAGGCAGGTCTTTGGTGGATACTAGTCTCCTCATATTCGGTGAGGAGTAACATCAGCCAACGGGTGCAGGGACTCCAAGTACCCCCCAATGTCCGATTTATTAGACAGAGCTCAGAATCAAAGCCTCCACCTGTATCAGAGGACTGGAGAGATAC
The DNA here is from genome assembly GCA_001430955.1 of Chrysosporium queenslandicum. Lineage (NCBI taxonomy): Eukaryota > Fungi > Ascomycota > Eurotiomycetes > Onygenales > Onygenaceae > Chrysosporium > Chrysosporium queenslandicum. The sequence goes on along the minus strand of LJPI01000220.1, from coordinate 279,446 downwards.
CAAGGGAAAATTGCTACTTCAGCTACTATGTAGGATGTACGGTGCAATCTCTTCTCCAAACCTTTTAATACTTTTGTCCATCCAAGTATTCTGGTTGGAGTAGGTAATCATAGAGACCTAGGCTTAGCTTGCATTTTTAGACTTAGGCAATGGATGCTAAAAGAAGAAGTAGGAGAGTATGGCTCTGTCATTGGATGGGAGGCTGCAAGCTGGGTGGATTTCAGGAACAGGAATGGCCCTCCTGGATCCATTGGCTAGTATCCAGATTCTGAACTGACATCCATCCGTCCTAACTATCAAAATGCCACCCAAAATACCCACACCTCGAAAAGGCCTTGGGAATATCTGTTTGTGATGTGGAAAACAACAACACTAGGCTTCTTGGTCAGTTTGTTCTGGTGTGAATTCTGATGGTGATTTTGAAAGATGTCCCGAAACACAATCCATTGCGGCAGATTCTACCATGTGGTCAGTTACTCAGTGATTTCATCTATTAGTGACAAACTCACTGATGATTCTGTAATGGAAAACAAAATGGCGTGGTCTCTCGTCTGTGCTGCTGACTGGCAATGTTTGCTCGTCGACCATGGGGGCTTCTGGGTGTTTGAAGGTAAGATGCCTATTATTTGCACCGAAGATCCACTGGTTAGACCTAGATAGAGGAAATGTATCAACTGCAGCAAGAACAAACCTAACAGCGCTTCCTGGAACCTCAAAACTACGTGTGGCTACATCTGGGTTGGTGACAGTAGCTATGGTCGGTTCCTTCTTGACATGAGATACACGGATAACGGTGACTGCAATTCGTCCATGGGGGTACTCGACTTCTTGGCTGTAGTAGCCGGCCGGCATGGCTTCAAGATCTTTTACACTATGTTAGCTCCGCATGTATAGTACCGACAAGCTAAAACATGAAAGTATAAGAACATACCTGGTGGAAGGAATACAAAGAAGAAGTATATCTTTTTATACCCACTCGGCGAACTGATTACCGCATGATCGATGTGTTGCCTGAACCAGCCGTCTTTATCTTGCGCCAACTCAGTAAACTTGGTTGAATAGAAGTGATTGACTGCTGCTCCATCGTCGACCTTCAGCGCGATATGTAGCCCGTCTCCAATGGAGAAATCAAAGTCTGGTGTCACCCGGATGCAAATCGAGAACGGCTCCCCGGGTGGGGCATTTACCAATTTGCTGGTTCGTAAGGGGTCACTAGCCCAGGGAACTATGTCTTTGTCGGCTGAACGGAGCCGTAAATCAGATTCTTTAAGAGGTAGGTTGACGTTTGAAAGCCTCACTTGAACTTCGATGCCGTCCAGGATGGCCATCCTCGCGCTGACATCTGAGGGAGCCCAGAAAGGAAACAAAACAGAACACCGAATAGTTGGCCAGTAAAGTCAGGCAGACAAAACACTATTCTCTGGAATGAAAGAAGGAACTGTGCGTAGCTTGATGTAGAGAATATAAGTGCAAAGAAAGAAAAAGAACAGAAAGAGAAAGTTGTTGCTCTAGAAATTTTGCGTGTTTCTGCGTGTTTGCCTTCATTTTCCCAGGTGTTGCATAATAAACGTCGCTTTACATTGCTCAGTCCCCATGCCTATTGTCCCTGAGTGAACACTAGGTTTCAAAGGCACATCTTCTCTATGAATAGGAAAGTGCTTGGAGAACAGTTATCAAAGCTGAAGAAACACTGCCTAATAACAGGCCTCATGGTTCGTCTGAAGAGGAAAGAGCGTAATCCAAGAAACCATGGTATATGCTTGCTGCAGTGCAATGTTCTATCATCGACCACACTGAGACGGAAAAACAAGAAACCACCAATAACAGGGCAAAAACTGAGCCTGACTTCAAGACATTGCTTGTAGCCCAGCTCTCCATCGCAGGATCGAAGTATTCATGACGGTGAAATCCTGAATAGTCACTCGGTGGCCTGGTCGATGGGCTCTAGGTCTTAACTCGAGGACAAGATGGACAGAAGGGATCACTTTATCTGAACTGTCCTACCGTGTGCGTTGAGCTCCCCGTTCATTATCAGTGTCATCGTCGCTGTCATCCATAAATCCTTCTTCTAGTTCTCTGCTTAGTCGCCCTTCAGTACCCATAGGATCGTCTCTCCGTCTCTCAAGGGCTTCCCGGCGCGCAGCATCCATCTCAAACCCAACCATCCCTTCTCCCTCTTCATCCAGCACACTCGCCGAATCGTCTTGGCCTTCAACAAACTGTCTTCGTCTCCATGTCGAAGGAAGCACAAAGTGCATTAAGGCATCCGATGCTCGTTCGCGCAGAGAAGACGTATGGGCCGATATAGTGTGAAGAGGGAGGTACTGCGCATATCTTTGGCGATATCGTCGAAAGAAAGGAATGACTGCATGGAATAAAACGAGGTATAGGGCCAGGGAAATGAGCGCAGGAATGAAGAGGGTCTGTGCTGTCTAGTTAGAAATCGGCTGCAATCCCCGTCTATCCAAACGGGTGCACTCCATACCTTTGCAAGACTCAAAGAAGACCCCATATTAGCTCAGCAACACATCCACCTTATTTTGTGTTGCGTTCGGAGTAGCATCAGGTCGGCGCGGAAATGAACTGCCCAACACAAAGGTGACTACCGCGGTGACCCGAAAGCCCGGAAAAAACTCCGACGTTCGAAGGCAGCTAACTACTAGCTAACGGGATGGTTCCTTGACGCCTTCATAAATAGTAACACATTACTGTGGCAACTGACAAAACTGCCAGCCTTCCATTTGTCAAAGGGCATTGCTGTTTCAGCTTCATCGTTGGTGCATAGGGCGGACTTCTTCACCGGTAGCCGCCTCACGTGAAAACGGCCACTTAACCCTTTCTGGGCATTCCCCCCTTTAGCTGCGATTCGTCCTCGAGGTGCTCCATACGTTACAATCGTTGTGCAATATATTGAAAGTGACAACAACAGTCCGCCCCCTTTCTTAGACTGCTGTACCTGTGTGCGTGGCACCATTGTATCTTGACTCTATATCCGCGTTTGGGCCTTCGCGCGAGCATAAGTCAACGGTTCACAGTTCAACAAAGCTCCCACAGCTTTGGACAAGCATCCCCTTCTTCATGCGTCCCTGGCGCGAAGAAGCGGCATATTCCTTAGTTGGGAGGCAGAGTTAGCGCAGTTCTCGACATTGTGATACGCAACATACCGTCCCGGCCCTCGTTTAGTGAAAGTTCGCCGTACAGAGAAACCGTCTCGAATTCATCTTCCGCCAGCAGTAGCACCGGTCCCGATGTTGTTTGGCTTGGATCACGCAGTTTCAACTACATGACCCCGGAAATCCTGTCAAAATGCCTCGCCCCCCCACTCCGTCGGATAAGTCCAAACAGTCGTCCAGCAAGTCGTTTTTTGGGAGGAAGCTGCACAAAGATCGTGGTGCAGATTCGAGAGGGGAAGGGACATCGGACGGGTTGAGTGTTGCAGGGAGCGCTGCTGGGTCACGCTCTTCCAGATATTCAAAGCGCGACTCTTTGTATGCGCTGGATCTCTCAAGCGAGATGGACCCGTCCTCGTCTGGAATAATCACAGCCATACCTTACGATAGCGTCCCCGCAAGTGCGAAGTCGCCAATTCCGGTCGATTACCTACCAAAATCTGATTTCCCAGCACGCAAAGATCCGCAAAAGAGTCCCTACGATTACCCTTATTCTCCCATTAATTCCGCTACGCCCCAGAACAGTTCTGCCCATTTGTCAGGTCCCAGGCCTCCTCCACATTCTACCATGAGCTACTACGACAAAACGAGCAAGTTATATAACAATCATCCATATTCTACACCGGACTCGTCGGCGAATTCTCGTACCTCTCTAGACCAGACGAGCGTCTATTCCTCCGTATCATCTGCGACCCGGGGATCCACCCAAGATCCACGCCTCCTTTCTGTCGGATATCCCAACGAAAGATATCTTCCGCCATCAAGTGCTACTGGTTATCGCAATGCAGAAGCCTATCAAAATAACTTGCCGACATATACCACTCCCCTTCAAATGGCGCCAGATGGTTCCTTTCAACGGCCCAAAGACGATCGGGTTGTTGACCAGATGTTTTACGAGCTTATGATAAAACGAGGATGGCAAAATTTACCGGAACAAGCAAAGAGGCAAATGTTGGCGTATCCAACGTCCAAAAAATGGACTCTGGTGCACCAGGATCGGCTCACTCAATGGCAAGGAGAGCTGAAGCGCCGACAACATGCTAGGCAGACGTACGGTTCGTCTGATGGACCCAGGGGCCTGCTTGATCGTGCGGATGAAGAAGGGAGCCCTGAATGGTATGTGAAAAAGGTAATGGACGATACGATCACCACCAAAGAGCTGGGAAGTCTAAGTGTCAGTTTACGGACACAGCCCATAAGGTAAGTTTCTCTACACTTTACGACCTTCGGGGAGCTGGGCTCTGACTCGCGGAATATAGCTGGGTGAAATCTTTCGTGGAAGCTCAAGGGCAAATTGCATTGACGAGTGTTCTCCTAAAAATCAACCGACGGAAAGCTTCGGGTCCCGCACCCCCTACTTCCCAGTCTGGAGATAAGGATCTAGAGCGTGAATACGATATTGCTAAGTGCTTGAAGGCTCTAATGAATAACAAATATGGCGCCGATGATGCTTTGGCGCACCAGCAGGTTATCGTTGCCTTGGCCAGTTCATTAATTTCCCCGCGCTTGACGACTCGGAAGCTGATCAGCGAAATTCTGACCTTTTTATGCCATTGGGCCGATGGCCAGGGACATCTCAAGGTTTTGCAGGCGATGGACTATGTCAAAAATTTACAAGGAGAAACCGGCCGGTTTGACGCCTGGATGCGGGTTGTCGAGGTCAGCATCGACGGTCGAGGCAAAATGGGGAGTCTAGTGGGCGCCAGCGAGGAATTTAAAAGCGGTGGTGTAGGGATGGAAAACTTGCTCATGGAATACGCCCTCTCCACGATGTTCTTGATAAACATGCTTATAGACGCACCTCAGGATGACTTGCAGCTTCGTTACCATATCAGGGCCCAATTCACAGCATGTGGTATCAGGCGCCTTCTCGGGAAGATGGAAGGGTTCCAATACGAAGCCATCGATAAGCAAATAGAACGCTACCGGGAAAACGAAGCTATTGACTACGAAGATCTTCTGCAGCGGGAGAGTAGTAGCACTAAAGATGGAATTGAAGGTGAAGTTGCTGATATGAATGACCCTGTCCAAATCACAAACGCAATTGTGTCGAGATTACGAGGCAGTCGTTCGCAGGACTTTTTCATCTCTGCCATGCAGCACATGCTTCTCATAAGGGAAAACGCCGCTGAAGATGGGCATAGAATGTTCCAACTAGTTGATGCCATGTTGAGTTATGTCGCAATGGACAGGAGACTGCCAGACATGGAATTGAAGCAAAGCCTTAACTTCACCGTTCAGAGTCTCTTGGATAAGCTGCATACAGATTCTGAAGCCAGGAGAGCTTTTGATGAATCCCTTGAGGCACGCCAAATTGCCGAAGCTGCCATTGCTGAACGAGATGCGATGAAAGCGCAGATCGAACTGGGAGCTGATGGGTTGGTTAAAAAGCTGCAAAAGCAAATTGAGGAACAAAACGGAGTTATGGATCTTCAAGCCCGTCAAACCGAGTCTTTGAAAGCAGAATTAGCAGAGGTTCAGCGATTACGGGCTCAGGAGCTACAGCGGAATGAGCTTGAAACCCGAGAACTGTATCTGATGCTTCGTGATGCACAAGACGTTGCCGCCTCTAAGGCCCGCGCTGGGAAAGACGGTATTGGCGACATGGATGCTGCACAAATGCAGGGAATACTCGACCGGGAAAAACTCATGGAACGTCTTGAGAAGCAACTAGAACGAACAAAGACGCAGTTCAAGCTCGAAGGGAAAGTATGGCAGCAAAACGGACCGTCAGACCGCTTGCGAGAGTTGCGTGAGAAAATGGATAGCTTGTACGCGATGGACACTGAGATCGATGAGGAGACCAGGCGCAAATTCACGAATAGTACTTTTGGTACAGTATCTCGCAAGAGGAGTCAAGTCGGAAAAGATTCGAACGCTGAGGCCCAAGTCGATAGCCAGCTTTCAGACGTTGAAGAAGAAGAGATGATTCAAGAAAAGGCACGACTCATTGAGATAAAGCGTCCCCGAATGAACCCAGAACAAGCTACCGGCCTGTTGAATGAGCTTGCTTCAAAGACCCAAAAAGTGGACCAAACGGACGAGGAGGACGAAGCATCAAAACCCGAGCCAACTCCAAGTACTACACAGGAACCAGCCGTGGAGGAAGGGTTCAATGGACCGCCGCCGCCTCCTCCG
>LJPI01000220.1:118270-264010 GCA_001430955.1 Chrysosporium queenslandicum | reverse complement strand
GGCCGGCATCGCGCAAGCGGTGCCGGCCCGCTGTTCATTGGGCCTGCGACACCATGTAGTCGACGGCGGAGCGCACATCGGCGTCCGGCAGCGCGACGTTGCCGCCCTTGGGCGGCATCACGCCTTTCTTGCCGGTGTAGCCCTGGATGGCATGCGCGTAGAGCATGTCCTTGCCTTGCGCGATGCGCGGACCCCAGTCGGCCTTGTCACCGATCTTCGGCGCGCCTGCGATGCCGGCGGCATGGCACGCCACGCAGGTCTGCGAGTAAATCGCCTGTCCGCCGCCGGCGGCAGCCGTCGTGGTCGATGCGCTCGCAGCTGAAGCAGGTGCAGGTGCCGCGCATGTTGATTGGCAGGGGAGAAAGCTGGCTTTATGTTGCTGCTGGCTGGAGATGAGTGGTGAATTGGATGTTTGATGGTTGTTAGAACTACATGCACGCGCCATGCCAAGAGCGACCAGTCCCGAAGCGGGGGGGGGCTCTAGGCCCGAACGGGAAATGCGCAGGTCCTCACATGACAACTACGACTACCTCCATACCTTGCTGTAACATCTTCGCCCTTGAGATGACTGCTTGCAGTTGTAGTTACTCACATCTGCTCGAACCACTGTTCCAATAAATGTTGAACCACATCGCCACCACTGGCACCTTACACAAGTAACTACACAACAGGAGAACCATGCGCGGCGCGCCCATAAGACCAGAGTGGGCCGGTGATTAGAGCCCAGAAACCCACGATCATACCTCACATGTGAAGGAGGGCCGGTGGATAAGGCCCATTTCTTGGACCGAGGCCGAGCTTGTGAGATGGCCTGGACAGCATTTAACTGATGGACGTGGAGGCCATTCCCGTCATCAGGTCAATTCTCGAAGTGACGGTTCAGATCTCTGTGCAGAGAACATCCGGCCTACAAGCGGCATCACCATGGCATCCTCAACGGAGCATCTCCTCAGCAGCCTGAACAAAGACGTGGGGGCCACCTGGGCCAACATCGTCACCTCCAACTCCCCAGCAGCCATCGAGTTCTTCGGCACCTTGGCTGTCCAAGTGCTCACCTTCTGGCTCCCATCCCTCTTCTTCGTCGCCCTCGACATCTGGGCCCCGTCCTTCTCCACCAAACACAAACTCCAGCCCGTCCCGAAACAGCCCACCAGCCACGAAATCCGCTCCTGCATCATCCTGGTTTTGCGCAACCAACTCCTCAGCTCCGCCCTGCACATCCTCCTCCTCCTACTCTCCCCTCAGAGAAACTACCGGATCGACCCCGCCCTCCCTTCCCTCCCCGAGCTCGCAAGGGACTTCATCCTTAGCCTCCTGATCCGCGAAGCCCTGTTCTACTATAGCCACCGCATCCTCCACCACCGCATCTTCTACGCCCGCATTCACAAGCTCCATCACCGGTTCACCGCCCCCGTCGCGCTTGCAGCCCAATTCGCGCATCCAGTCGAGCACATTCTGGCGAATATCCTCCCGATCACGCTCCCTCCCACCCTGTTAAGGAGCCACATCGTGACGTTTTGGGCGTTTCTCGCATACGAATTGTTCAATACTTCACTGGTGCATAGTGGATATGATTTCTTCAGCGGCATTGCCAAGATGCATGATTTGCATCATGAGAAGTTCAACTTGAATTACGGGTCGATTGGGTTGCTGGATTGGCTCCATGGGACCGATAAACTGCAGAAGAAACCTGTGCACTGACCTGATGACTACGACTTGCATATTGATACGTTGCTTAACGAGTGAGAAAGCGTGTCGCGCACCGGCCAGCCTGGCTGACACCACTTAACCAGTCAATCGTCAGCTGTACACTACTTTTTGAGTATATGATCGGAGATTAGACCAATATGGAGTACCAAACTCATGAATACAGCTCATGGTATCTATCAAATACATTGGAGCATCATATTGGATCGTTGGCACTCGGTATGTTCCTTGAATCAATAGATGGAATCCCATACATAATAGGGTATTTATCCCCACCAAACGATGTGAGAAAAGGGGACCACTGCGATCTGATTTGATATAAGACGAATTATGTAGCCGCAAATCGTGGCCCGCAGTGATCCTCATACCATTTAGTTGGGTTAATCTACAACTTCAATTTCAAATGCAGGCCATGTTTCCCAACCATCTTCCCACATAATTCCCAATTTCTCGGCCTTCTCCTCTCTCGAGAGCCGCTTGTTTCCCATGATTCTTTCCCACCGCGCCATGTCCGCATCGTCTAGAAGACACTCGTCAAGGAGCGCACTGATTCCATTTATGTCAATCCCTTCCCCAATGAACACAAGCTCCTGCCGCCGGTCACCCCATTTACCTTGGAAGTCATTCCTAATAGCCTTGCGAACGTCTTCATCCTCTGGCCAAGCGTCGTCAGGTACTTCGGCAAACCAAGGGCCACCACAACTCACGCTTAGCATTCCACCTGCCTGGCTCCATTCTCCAAACTGAAGAGGCCGAGATGCTAGCCAAAAGAATCCTTTCGAGCGAAGGACAGGTCCAAACAGGTGGGCTCGTTTATTCGCAAGGACAATCTCTGGCTCAGGCTGCTCAAACCCTTGTACACTCCGGGTTTCTGCATCATCGTCCTCATCCCCGGACAACTCATCCGCATCAACCTCCATTTGATCACTATTTTCGTCATCCGCGCCCTCGCTCCCTTCGTCTTCCTCCCCTTGTTGAAGGATAATGAATTTATCATAGAGAAGAGAAAAGAGCCGACGAGGATGGAACGGTCTCCTAGCAGTATACACGAAATTATTGATTCCATACCTAGATACCGGATTGTTAAATTGTTATTCAAAGAAGATTCTGTCTGGGAAATACTAACTCCAAAGTCTCTGGTTTCGGTGCCATCTTCTTTCCAGCATCAGTGTTTATAATTGTCATCTCATGCAAACTTCTTAGCCACCCCGATCCGGAAGCTGCTTTGAGGAAATCAAATCTCTTTGTTCCGACGACCTCTCGTACATCGATTTTCGAGTAGCTAGACTCTAGGATTTTCGCGGCAGGGTTCAACAGGCTGACAAGCTTCCTGATCCGGCGACGCGTATCTTTATTTACAGTCTCGATCTTGTTGATGATCACGACGTCGGCAAACTCGATTTGATCGACCATGAGATCGGAAATGGTACGCTCATCTTCTGGAACAATTTCCTCAGATCCATAACGGTCTGAGAGGAATTCTGCTGTGTCGAAATTCGATAACAAATTAAATGCATCAATAACCGTAACGGTAGTGTCAAGGCTCGCTAGCTTGTGAAGTCCCCCCAAGTCTGCACTGTATACCGGAAAATGGACGTTAGCAATAGCAACATCAGAATGAGGAATTAAAGTGAAGGCGTACATTTCGGAAAGTATCTGCTTGCTGTCCTCATCGAGATCCATGGCCTGCTCTTCGGCTTCAAGCATGGCAGCGCTGAATTCTGCAGTAAAGGTTTCTGCGACTTGCATCGGCTCACTGATACCTGTGCTTTCAATGACCACGTATTCCACATCTTTCTCTTTTGTTAAACATGCAAGCTCCGAGAGCAAATCACCACGAAGCGTGCAGCAGATACAGCCATTTTGGAGTTGGATAAGCCTCTCTTTAGTCTGAGATACTCTGTGATGCTTAATAAGAGCAGCATCAATATTAAGTCTATGAGAGCGTCTTATTAGCCTCGGACGCCTCGGATAGATACTCTGCAAACATACTTGCTCATGTCATTCACAATGACGGCTATTCGAAGGCCGTGATCAGGCGATTTGAGGATGTGCTCTAACAGAGTGGTCTTTCCACTGCCCTGGATGTCAAGATTGTCAGCTTCCATAATTTTCCAAAGTGGTTACCACTTACCAGGAACCCCGAAAGCAGCGTAACGGGGAGGCGTCGAAATTCTTGCCCATTACTGGCCCCAGCTTTACCAGTATGCCGCAAGGTAGACCCATTCTCAGCATCACCACTCATATTGGCTTCTTCAGGGATAAGTCTTTGGCTAGCTGCACTTTAAAGCTGCTAGATAACATAGAAAGACCTCGACTTTTCCTTTCCTCATTATGCAGAGGAACTGGCTGACATTCTTCTTATAGGTGTCCACGCAACTCATCACTCATCCCCTTAAGGCCTCTCGTTCCCCAGTTCAGGTACCTTACCCACATATTTTCCTCTAAGGTACATAGTAATTGAGAATGTATGATTGGATGGTAAGATCTGCTTTCAGGGGAGCCTTGGGATGAAGCTTGACCTTCTTCCATCAGGGTCCTCATCCACTCAGGAATGGAGAGTCAGCAGCTCAAATGATTCTGACCATTGGCCTGAAAGCCTGTCCGGCCATCTTTGTGTAAACGCTTTGGCATAAAATCCCTTTCCAGGAGCTTGCAAGCGTTGTCACAACATCAGGTCCATCCGTATCAGATAGGAAAACATCCGACAAAAGCTGGTTGAACTTTGCTTCTGGGCGTTAACTAGTTGATAAACATTTCAAAACAGCTTTGCGACTAGCTTACTAGCCCTGGTCTCCAAAACTCATCCGCTTTTGGGGACTTTTGCCAGCTAGGACTCGGTTGGGCGGTTGACAAGGAGAGGTGAATGGGACCTTGCGAGCTCTACCATGATAGCACCACGTGACGGGACACGGAGATCACCTGACTGGCAGTTGAGCTCTCAGCGTGAAGCTCATTCAGTTTCCTGAGGAACGAGGCTGTCCTTGATTTAGCCATTGACAAGCGAGTTCTCATTGCGTATGCGAAGACTTTACAGTCCGGTACTCCGTCGAGTATTGTACTCATGTCCGCAATGGACTTCGCTCCCCTACAAAAGGAGTCTCGCCGGAACCGGTCCTAGTTCATGTCACCCTCCGTTGTTTAGATCCTTCGCTACGTCGGGCAGAACTCTACCCCTAACAGATGGAGCCCCTGCAACGATATATGCTTTATCCACTGCTCCAGGAAGGGCCGCGATAGCCATTGTGCGCATATCCGGCCCTGCTTGCGTACAGGTAAGATGACAGTGAGGACTTTTTCTCCTGGGGATTTAGACTAAGGTCCATAACGTTTTAGATATATGAAAACTTGTGCTCCGGAAGTCCACTCCCAAAACCACGATATGCTGCTCTAAGGACCCTGTACGAACCAGGACAATCTCCCTCTCCGAATACCGTTCTCGATTCGGGCGCTTTAGTACTGTACTTTCCGGCACCGAAAACCGTGACGGGCGAGGACGTTCTTGAACTACATATTCACGGGAGTCCCGCTGTTATAAAGGCGGTACTCAATGCTATACCTAAGTGTGGAAGTGGCAAAATCGAAACTGGTTTGGCGCGATCCATCCGATATGCCGAGCCAGGCGAGTTCACTCGTCGAGCGTTTCTCAATGATCGCCTAGATCTCCCGCAAATTGAGGCATTGGGCAATACTCTAGCTGCTGATACTGAGCAGCAGCGCCGTCTCGCTGTCAGAGGCACGAGTGATATCCTGTCAGCGAGATATGAGGATTGGAGGCAGCAATTGCTGTACGCGCGCGGCGAGTTGGAAGCGCTGATTGATTTCTCAGAGGACCAGCACTTTGATGAATCCGTGGAAGAATTTATGGTGTCCGTCACGGGACAAGTCCGTAAGCTACTAAACCAGATCAATGTGCACATTGAAAACGCCTCGAGAGGAGAATACTTGCGAAGCGGGATCAAGATCGCATTGCTAGGCGCCCCTAATGCTGGCAAGAGCTCGCTTTTAAACCGGATTGTGGGACGAGAAGCAGCAATCGTCAGTAGCGAAGAAGGGACGACTCGTGACATTGTTGATGTCGGCGTCGACCTCGGTGGCTGGCTTTGCAAGTTTGGTGATATGGCGGGGCTGCGATCCGCACCGGCTACGCAAGGTGGTGAAGATGGGCGCGATTCTGTGATGATCGGCAAAGTGGAAAGGGAAGGGATACGCCGAGCCAAAGCGCGGGCATTGGAGTCGGATCTTGTTATTGGGGTTCTGTCGCTCGAAGATGACAAGGATGGCGCCACATTAAAAATGGAGCCGGAAGTCGTGGAGGCGATTGACAACTGCTTACGGCTAAAAAGGAAAGTCATCGTCGCGATCAATAAAAGCGACAAACTATCTGCGAGTACTTATGATCGGGAATACTCCGGCATGGTAGACACACTCTGCTCTACGTTCCAGGGACTCGACAAGAATCAGATTTACTCAATTTCCTGCAAGGAAGCGCAGGATGCATCCCGCATGCAACAGGATCCTGGGAACATACAAAACTTACTGAAAGGCTTGCTCTGCGCGTTCGAGGAAATGGCAATGCCTTTGCAATCAGAACAAGAGGAAACGCAATATGACCTTTCGTATTACCAGGACTCTCTGGGAGTCACGCATCGACAAAGCTCTAATCTAAAAACATGCGCCCAACATCTAAGAGACTTTCTATCCCAAGCCATGCAAGTCCAAGACGCTAATAGTACAGGTGAAAACAACAAGATTGATGCCCAAACTCCAGAAAATGCTCTCGCTAAAGACCAAGTCTATGGTGGTGAAGAAGTTGATATCGTGGTGGCAGCAGAACATCTGCGATTTGCGGCGGACTCCCTAGCAAAGATTACCGGGCGCGGCGAAAGTGGTGATGTAGAGAGTGTCTTGGGAGTGGTGTTTGAAAAGTCGGTTTTCCTCGTTGACTTGACATCGATTTTTTTTTTTTGCCCCCCATCAACAAATCCAGATAGCTGACGGTATTATTGAGCAGGTTTTGTGTCGGAAAATGAACGCAAGGGAAAACCGGGATCGAAACGCAGAATTCGAGTGCCTCATAACTCCAGCCGTTCTATAATTGCAAAATCCGTTCAACCATTAAAAGTCCCATTCTATTCGAATATTTCCCGGAAACAATGAAAAGATCGTTTGCTCGTGTGGCTCGAGAATGCTTCCCGCGCCTCTTGGAACCCAATGCACTGCTCGGAAGCAAGCGTTTCGTGGGTTCGAGTTTGGATTTGGGCACGGCCCTTAGTCGTCGTCGTTGTCGTTGGGGCCGTTGTAACCGCCTCGTCCTTGTCGGTTCACCGGTTGGGTCTGGGTGCCAGACTGGTTTGGCCCATTGTAACCGCCACGTCCCATTTTGTTTGGCGTTGACTGGAAATCGGAGGTTGAGAGACGGGAGTTGAAGGCTTTGAGGGTCTTGCTCAAGAATAAGTGCGACGATTGCGTTTGCGGTTGAGCTAGTTGTATCCTCCACGGCCCATGAGGGGAATATATAGACTGAGGAGCTTGTTGGAGGAGGGAATTGTGGTTCTGAGCGGCCCTTATAAAGAGTTTCCTTTGAGGCGGAGATTGACTGGATAGAGATAAAGACAAGTGAAACAAACAAAAACACCAGATGTATGCTGATTATATGAAGTACAGATAGTATTACAATGTAGGCAGCAGAAAGAGATGTGTCTTTGGTTGAATGCAAGTAGGCTGATGAGATATAGAATTCAAGTCAGGCGAACAGGCGGACATGCGAGTGGCTTATATATCCAATGCAATGCACAAAAGCAGCTGGGTCTGGAATGACAGATATTAAGAAACGGTAGCAGCAGAAGGATGCAAGGCACCAACAGGCTGAGCCCGCATCCGTCCGTTGCTCCATGCACCAGTGCACGGGTTTGTTTTCGATACATAGTAGTTACATGCATAGACCAGATCGTGTTCTTGATAGCCGGTGACCTAGACAAGATCCAACCAAGAACCAGGGTCCAATTGGCAGGTCCTCAAAAAAATAAAAAATAAAAGAAAAAGAAAAGAAAGCTACGGTACACAAAAGCAAATGCGCATCAATCCCAGTCGCTTTCTTCCTTTTCGTTTTTCCTGGCTTTCTTGTCTTACCCGTCATTGTTCCCGGCGCGCCCCCCCTTTCTGTTCTCCCCGTTTGGGGTGATTTTCCTGGTTGCTTGGCCCTCGGGTCCAAAAACGGTGGCGGATTAGCGAAAGCGAATCAGACAGCATAAGCCAGATGTAGAGTCAACAGGATGTGGCAGAGAAGATGGAAACATCGAGAAGGATTGCGGGTTTAGCTGGTGGATGTGAGTTGACGGCCGCCCGGATTGGGCCCGGATTTGGGGATGGACGGGGCGGCTTGGCGCATGGGAATCAGTCAGCTGCTTTCCAGGGGGACCAGGGCTGTCTGGACCTGAGATTTTTTTGATTTTTTTATTTTTTTTTTTCCCTGCAGCAAGGACTGCAGGTTGGGAAGTGGATTGGGGGGATCATGGCTTAGCAGCTGTGTTTTGCAGAATGCTTTCGTGCTGCTCCTTTGATAAGCTGTCGTGTTGATGATTCATCGCTGGAGTGCTGCCTTCTTGGGCTGGGCCAGGTGATCCCCTTGCTAACCAACGACAAATAACTAGTTAACTTAACGGCCGGAACCCGCTAAGCTTCAGGCGCGGCGGATGACTGAAGAGGCAGAACATGACGATGATGCCTGGCAGTGTGGCTGTTCCGTGCTGCCAAAGCAAGTCTTTTCCATCCAATGAGCCTGCAACTGCATGTCTTGCGAATTCTGATTTGATTGTTTCTTCAGGCCTCGGATTCAGTCATCGTCATCAATGCGAACAGTTGGTTGGTGCATTCAAACGGTCATTTTCCTCGAGGCTTGACTCACTCGGGTTTGACCGTTGGTGTGGGTCGTCGTATCGTGAGGATCGCTGCAGGGTACGGAGTCGTGAATCATTGCTAATTAGTATCATCATATTACCCGGCGACGTGATGAAGACGAGGGCGTGCTGCATCCGGCCTCAGATCCTCCTGAGGCTTATTCATGGGGTTCAAGGGCGGGCATTGGGCAATGCGTGCCCGAAGCAATATACGAGAAACCGGCAATGTTTCCGGGTCAGACACTGTCAAAGGAAGGAGAAGGATAAAGAATGACTCTTCGACAGTGCAAATCATTGCAGGATTGAAGCTATAATTAGATTCTACATGCAAATCCCCAGCTTCTGGCTCGTCGAAACACGGGCATTCGACCCATTCGACCCGTCAGTCCTGGTGCTGTACATACTACTTCTTCGACTTGAATAAAGTACCCTCTAGCACCCTGTCGATCAGGATTCGCAGCATGCGCAGCAGTTGAATCCCTTGTCGCGCTTCATTATCCTATCTCTCATTTCCGCAACTCTTTTTCTTGTGTGTGGGATTTGGTCTTCGGCTAGTAACCAACTGCAGTGGCTAATGGGGGTTTAATGCAAAAGACTCTGTTCCTGGCCCCCAATCTCCCCGTTACACAGCATCTTGGAACATAATGTCCGAGAGGAAAGCCTATTTGTCTGCAGGGAGGTTATAAATACTCCTACATGCAAAATTAAATACTAGTACTTCTGCTGCTAACTAATAAAAACGGCCGTATTCGAGGCTTCATGGGCTCGTTCTCGCCCTCTCACCTGGTCCAGCGTGCCCGCCCAGCACTCGCTGCCGGACTGACTAAAATGCTCACGACTCTAATTTAGAATCCGCAGGTGTGAACTCTTTGCGCACTCACGATGGGAAGCGGACTCGGTGTATCGCGGTGTGTATTCGTCCTGTCAGCAAACCCCACGTGGCTGGAGCTGGTCACTGCGCCTCTCAGCCCTACCCAAACGGGAATAGCCAGCAGCGGATGCGCATCATCGCCAACTGAAGCGGTCGACCTCAGCCGCGACGATGGAGCCGTGAGGGCTGAACGGCGAAGAGAGAGAGACAGAGAGAGAGAGAGAGAAGGAGAGGCGGGAAGACTCGCAGTAACCCCAGTCGACATCTCCAGCTGCTCAGGATTTGTGCCGTCTAGCCGCCAATGCGACCCTTTTTCTTCTAGAAGTTCTTCACCTCGCACAACGCACCGCCACGGGCTAACAGAGACGATGTCTCTCCCTGTGTCTATTCCCGTACGGGTACCTGGGTGCTGTATCTGACCTACCGGGTGAGACATGCCTGAGGTCATTGTAACCCCCAAGCCCTAAAGGGTAAAAGAGAAGCAAGGGATTTTCAAACAATGACGGCGTGGCTGCTGCAGGCACCTGTTGCACACACACAGAGTCAAGGTGTGACAGAGCAAAGGGTTGTGTGAGACCCTCGCATCATCATACCAATGGCCTTATCGCCTAGCAAGACACATCTCTTACCCGTCGAGGATAAACGTCGTAGGCATGTCTCGATTTCCGACATGCTTCCGCGGCCCGTGTACTTATCTCGGTTTGAAACATGCATCTCATCAATTGTATTCAAGTCATAATAAGCTCTCTCTCGCCTCCCAGCGAGCCATCGTGATCAATAAATTGAATAAAATTGGAAACATGTCGTACAAACTTGGCGACCTGTTCTCCCCCTGGGATCATGAACAATAGCCTAACACATATCATGGGAAGGGTTGACTCGTTCACTATTACATCACTTCAGCATCAGCCACCTGGTCGACTGAGTACTACCAAAACATCAAACATTTTATTCGGATTCATAACACCATCACATTGGGCCGGGGAACTGGCGGAATTCACGATAGGGGACCATGGTCAATCCCTCCCCCACGCTCGTGCTCGTGTTCGATGTTGATGATCTGCATTGAATCTACTTCCACGGATAAGACTTCCAGGGACTCTGGTTGCAGGAACCAGTTTGTATGCCCTTGCGGAGCACCTTCTTCGGAACCGCTGGGGGTGGCTCAGTCGCGTTTGATCATCCGGGCAAGAGACCCCGTATGCAACCAACATTTTGTCGGGAGCAGAGCCTCAAAACGCCTGGCCGTATCCCAGTCTGCCACCAATTGAGTGGCCTGGCTTCGAGTTATGCGCCAGTCGACAACGTCGTCAGGTTCATGCTGCGCCAGGCTGGTGCTTACACGACACATTTCCCGGATTCTCGATGACTCAGGCTAATTTGAATCTGCTAGTTAACCCCAAAAAAGAAAAAAAAAGCCCGATCCTCGTCCCTTAAAAACGTGGTTAATCTGCAAGGCCGGTGGAAACAACCAGGCTATCCGAACAGGGATCAAAGCCACCCACATCTATTAAATAACATAAGTACCGGACAATTACACTGGATCCTGCCCAAACGCGTCCGAGAGGAAAACAACACACAGCCCCAAAGGGTCGAAATGAGGTATGCTCCGTTCAACAGAAACATTCCCCCCAAGACATAGAACCAGAGTCCAGTCTGAACCCATTTGCCATTGGCACTCTCTATTAACCCCCCAAAACGGTCAAACCAAGCCCAAAACCCCGCCAAGCCAATAAACCAGCCTACTGAATGCAGCAGTCATAAGCAACGAAGCAAGTCAAGCAACATATCGGACATGAAGCAAGCAAGCGGAAGGAGAAGGAGAGGGGAAAAGTAAGCACCTAGAATAGCTGACGTTTAATATACTGTTCAAGGCTTTGTAAAGGCGCGTTTTGCCTCAATGTGCGGCGGCAAGGAGGAACGTTTTCGGCATGCTGATAGAGACCGGAAAGTCTGCTGAATTCGCGCTTGCATGACGGGCAATAGTAGAAAAGCGAGCGTAGCCGTCGGCGGGAGAAACCGTGCTTGGCGGGGTGGCGGACGAGGATTTTCCTGATGATGGCGGAGTTGGTGCCGCTGGCGCAAGTCCCGGCTTCCAGGTGAATAAGCATGGCGGAGAATGATGGGAAGAGCCATGTACAGCCGTAGCATTGGATATCCCGCGGTCGGTGGGTGAGTTGATGCTGTTCGGAGGAAAAGAAAAACAGAATATAATGTGAGTGACAAAAGACGAGGCCTTCTTCAACATTACATAGAAAGAAAGCCACTCTCACCATTCTCAGATTGTTATCATTGTGAAAACCCAAGTCACACATATCACACCGATGGTGAGCTTCACGCAGGTGGTTGCTCAACTTCAAAGCAGTGGGGAAATCGAAATCACATTGTTTGCAACAATTATGGAATCTGGAATTCTTAATATGCATGTCCAGTGCAAATTCATCACAGAAAGCGCGCTCGCAACGGGCACACCAGTCATGCCGACTGGTCATCCTGCAATGCTGGTGCAAAGCATGGAAAGTCCCAGTAGTCTTATCACAGAACGCGCATTGAAGCCGCTCTTCAGGAGGATACCCATCCTGCCAGTCATAGAGACGAGTAGAATACTGTCCCAAGTTGACCATCATGCAATACAAGCCTCAGCAGACAACTGAATCAGTTGTGAAAGAGTGCTGGCTGTGTATATAGTAATAGTAACTGATGAGAACAAGCTCGATCAGGGCCCCTGCAGCAGAGTGCGGTGGGGTCTTTTGGTTGCGTGCGTGATATCTGTGTGAATTGCCACGGATAAATGAATTGAAGTCATAGCTCCCAAGGTGATGCCTGAAGGGGTCTTTATAGTAAATCTGTTTGATCTCTCCACCACACCCCCTTTTCACCATCTGACAAGTTGAGCTCAAATGGAAAGGGGGTGGAAAGAGACTCATCTCATTTCGGGAGGACGGGGACACTATTTGAGTTGCCCTGCCACTTGTGGTGGAGATATTGCTTTCGCCCCGAAGATCTTGAAACCACTTGGAGATAGTGCAACTCTAATTCCTTCAGACATCAGGGGTAAACTCGCAAAGTCCCCATTGGAATATAGAGGACTTGAACTCCAGCGAGTTCGCCACTCTTGAACCGTCTGAGCCACGCCTTCGAAGCTCGAGCGAGAGCAACAGTGCATCTCATCCAAATTCCCTTGAGATGAGAGGTTTCTTGGCCGTGACAACCCTTGAGTTGGGGGGCGGCATTGGCGCCAAGCCTTTAAGCTGAGAATAAGCTTTTTGACCAAATGTGCTACTTGCAGCGCTCCTGGTAGCCTCTCCCACAACACAAGCATGTTGGCGCAGCGGAAGCGCGCCGGGCTCATAACCCGGAGGACCTTGGATCGAAACCAAGACATGCTACTGAAAAAATTCTTTTTGGCAGATAATATAGTGCACACTCAGAGCACAGGAAATCTTTCATAGTTGCTCGCCTTCCATCTTTTTTTGGCCTCAATGCCCTCAGATAATAGGTATAATAGTGCTGCTCTCGAACCACAGTCTAATCAGATTTAGACTACAAGTTAAATCTCATCTGAAATGTTCCCATCTATCCTATATTATCCATCCAAAAGACATCATGCGCTCTCTGTTGGGGAAACGCCGAAATGCAGAAATATGTACAGATCCGAAAGCCAATGTATTCAAGGTATCACGCTGAAATCGAGTTCTTCACCCACTTCTCCAGTCCTCCGAGAGCAATGATCTCCTGCACATTCGGCGGGAGCTCTCCAACCTTCTGTGTCCATTTGGGTCCATCCGGCCCCTCTTGGACCTCGATCTGGCTGCGTCGCACATCCCAGGTCAGGGTCCAGCCTGTTCGGCGAGTGAGCTGCTTGGAATCCGATTTATCCGCTCCAAACGTCTCCCTGAGGCGAGTGATCAGGCGGGGTACCTCCAGGCCCATAAGTGCATTGTTGATGCTGTTCCGCGAGAAGATATTTCCAAAGCTTCCAGAGACAACGAGAGGGATCTCTTTTGCTAGGATGGCCGTGGCGGCTTGTTCGCGAGAGCTTCCGCAGCCAAAGTTATACCCCGTGACGAGAATGTCTCCTGACTTGGCGACTGTGGAGAATTGTGGGTCATAGTTCTCCATGCAGTATTCACCCATTTGCTCAAACGGGATGTTGTCCTGATAAGTGTATTTTCCTGGGTAGATACCATCGGTATTGATGTTATCACCGTCGCAGAAAACGATCTCTCCGGATACCCTTTCGGGGAATCCTGGATAGACCTCCGTAAGAGCCTCTTCGCTAGAGGAGCTACTTTCTTCGCTGGCGAACAACTTCTCAGCGTCTTCAACCATCATGTCAAGTTGACCAATAACCTTTTCAAGGGCTTGTTCAGCTGTAATCATTTCATTGCCGTCGCCTTCGCCACGCACAACTCCAGTCCATCCCTCAGGCTTCTCGTACCATCCGGGTCCACTGATCTTTCCACTAAGTGCACTAGCTGCAACCACTTCCGGGCTGGAAAGATAGGCTTTAGCGTCCGTGCTGCCCATTCTTCCTTTGAAATTTCGGTTTGTTGCACTGATTCCGACTTCGCCAGGTTCGAGTAAGCCGGTACCAAGGCCAATGCACGGGCCACATCCAGCCGGAAGAGGTTCGGCGCCGGCTTCCAGCAGAGCCTGCCAATCGCCTGCTTCCTCGGCAGCCCGTTGCTCAGGGATAGATGCAGCAGCGATATAAAACTTGACGCCGTCCGCAATCTTAGGAATCTTTCCGCCATTCTTTTCGGCTGCTTCCTTGAAAACCTTGGCAGCTGCGGCAATATCAGATGCTCTTGAGTTTGTGCAAGATACCAGATATGCCTTGTTCACCTTGATGTCCTGTGACTCTAATTCATTCAGGGGCGTGGCAACTTTGACGGAGTTTGGCCCGGAGACATAAGGAGACAGAGTAGAGAGGTCGAGGAACAACTCTTTCGCGTATTTAGCCCCTTTGTCGGCGACAAGTGGCTCCTCGAAGAGTTGGTCCAGTGCAGAGTGCGTAAACCGCTCAGCAGCAGAACTCTGAAGCTCGGGGACCGTCGAACCCCACATAGCCGCTGTGGTTGCCTTTGCTCTTAACCACCCCTTTAGTATAGAGTCAACTGGGAAAAGGCCACTCAAGGCTCCCCATTCAGTGGTCATATTGGCAATAGTCAAGCGGTCGTCAACCTGCAGACTTCTCATGGTCTCCTCCGACCCAGTAAATTCAATGGCATGGTTGAGCACATCATCTTTATCGAATAGGCCGCAAAGGGCGACAATGACATCCTTCCCTGTGACTCCCTGGGGAAGGACTCCTTTGAACGTCACCTTTGCAACAGGCGGAATTTGCCACCATGTCTTGCCAGTGGCCCAGATGCTCGCGGCGTCGGTTCTTACAACTGGCGTACCAAGACACCCGACACCTCCATACATGTTGGAGTGGCTGTCAGATGCAACCACCAAGGTGCCTGGCCAAGCATAACCCTCCTCGACCATGATTTGATGACCGATACCCCTACCAGCAGGGTAGAAATCAACTCCATGGGTCTTGGCAAACGTTTCAATCTGCTGGTATTTCTTCAGGTTCTTCTCCGACTTATTCTGCACATCGTGATCTAGGGTCATCACGATTTGGTTTGGGTCGTTGAGCTTCGATGCGCCGATTGACATAAATTTCAAAGCAACGGGCCAGCTGTTATCATGAGTCATGACGTGGTGAGGGGATATCGTAACATAGTCGCCAGACTTGACAAATTTGTCTTTGGGAAGGCCAACAGAGTAGCGTTGAACAATTTTCTCCGTAAGAGTCTGGGGAACAGCCTTCGATGACTCCATCGCCGATAGAAGGGCGGCCGCTGCAGGGTCTTCCCGCTGGGCATGGAAAACATCGGTCGACGATGCATACCGTGTCGAAGAGAAGTATCGAGGACATCTGCGCTCAAGAATGACCGGCGATGACCGTAACCTGTAACCTGGTGCGCGCGCAAAGGGCAGAGGCCTGGTCTACATCGCGGAGTCAGTTAAGACGGAGTTTGCTCAGCAAAGAGAACATGCATACTAGAGACCTGCGTGCGCCTAGTGACGCCTGAGTGGTTATCCCACGTAGCTGCCGATGCAGCAATTGCTGATACCTGCTCATCTTCCTTCAATTGCACAACCTGATCTCCTTCAAAAGAAAGTCCGTCGAGCAATCAGAGTTGTTCTAATTAATTTTACCGGTGCAAACACAGCAAACATCCAGAGCATTTCTCCGATCACGGATAATTACCGATTAAGTTAGTAAGCTATCTCAGCAGGTAACCAGCTAGGGCATGGGGCTATCCTGGTTCGGTTGAGCTGGAGCTCAGCTAAGAGCTTCGGGTGAAACTCCCAGCAACAAGGGCGGAGGAGACCAACCATAAACATGGGGTGATATGAGAAACCTCAAATGCACTGGGCAAAAATAGAGAATTGGAGAACCGATCGAGGGCTGCCGGAGCGTTTGCTATGACCTTGCGCGCACACCCCACCATCCCACTCCGAATTCGGGACGATGCTACCTGGAGTTGACAAGTTCCTCAAGGTCGAAGCACCAGCTCACCTTCACATGAGAAGTAATGAGTATTGTCTATATTCTGTGGTATTGCTAGCTTCCACTCCGGTTGCCTGTGTCCAGACTGCTGCAAAATCCGTAGGGAAGATTATCAACTCTTTAGCTTCTGATGCCATGAAAACAGGAAGTGTATGACTCAATCAAATCTACTTCATATCAAATAGCGCCTCACGTATCACTACTACATTCCTCCTCACAGCAATTGAGGACTCTATCAGCTAAAGGTGAGCTCTACATTGGGCTGCGGGCTCACTGGTAGCCATATCCGCCCGCATGCACCTTCTCCATCACCGATGCCCACTTATCCAACACTTGACCCTGCTAACCATCTCTTAGTCACAGCATCGCTTTCCCACCAAAGGACGACCCCTACTTACAACACACCTCGATCATGCCCTCCCGTTCCGAGGTTGCGTACTTCGGTGCGGGCCCCGCTCCGCTCCCTACCCCTGTTGTAGAAGCCGCCGCTAGAGCTTTTGTCAATTTCGATGACATCGGTCTTGGTCTCGGAGAGATTTCCCACCGCTCGCCAACAGCCAACAGGATTCTCGCAGAGACAAAGGAAGCTCTCGCCACGCTCCTCGACATTCCAGACAACTATGAAATCCTGTTTATGCAAGCCGGAGGGTCTGGCGAATTCAGCGCCGTGGTCCATAACTTGGTCAGCGTATGGGTTGAAAGACGACGGCGGAAGATCAGTGCAACATCGGAGGAGGCCATTGTGGCGGAGTTGAAGAAGCAGGTTGAAGAGGAGTTGAAGGTAGACTACATCGTGACTGGATCGTGGTCATTGAAGGCATCCCAGGAAGCTGCACGGCTGCTTGGGGACAAATACGTCAATGTCGCCGTCGACGCCAGAAAGGACAATGGTGGGAAGTTTGGCAAAATACCATCCGAAGACACCTGGAACTTGACGAAGACGAAGAAAGAGGGCGGCAAGGCGGCGCCTGCTTTTGTTTACTTCTGCGACAATGAGACTGTGGATGGTGTTGAATTTCCATACTTCCCCAAGTCGTTGGAGCCTCATGGCGGCCATGAGGAAGACGAAAGAATAGTGGTTGCTGATATGAGCTCCAATTTCTTGAGCAGGAAGGTGGACGTTAGCAGATATGGCATAATATTCGTAAGCTTTCGCTTTCCCTTATTTTCTCTTGTTTTCCGTGTTTAAGACGGAACGATCCTGAGACGATACTAATGATACAGCACAGGGTGGCGCTCAAAAGAATATCGGGGTCGCTGGTATCGCAGTGATCATTATCCGGAAAGATTTACTCCCTCCTTACACGGCTACTCCTTCAGCGTCGCTGCTTCGCCAGCTGAATATTGGTGGGCTCCCTGGGCCCATCGTCTTCGATTACGCCACCATCGCGAAGAATAACTCCCTTTACAATACTTTGCCCATTTTCAACCTTTGGGTCGCCGGTCAAGTCATGGTCAACTTGGTCGGCCTGTACGGAACCAAGAAGGTCTCCGGTCAGGAGCAAGTGGCAAATACAAAGGCTCAATTGATATATGGTGCTCTGGATAAATATCCGAATATCTACAATGTTGTGCCAGACAAGTCTGTTCGGAGCAGAATGAATATCTGTTTCCGTGTCCATGGTGGTGATGCGGACAAGGAGAAGGAATTTGCTGCAGGTGCAGAGAAGAGGCTGCTTCAGGGCCTGAAGGGCCACCGAAGCGTTGGCGGGATGAGAGCCAGCAACTATAATGCTGTGCCACTCGAGAATGTTGAGAGGCTTGTTCAGTATCTGGAAGATTACGCCAATGGGCGTGCCTGAGGTGCCAAGGTCGTCCCATATTCATGGTATATGTTTCAACACAGGGGAATAGCACCATGTGCGTCAAGGGAATGACACGTGGGAATATAAAGCCAAAAAAGTTGTCTATTTGGTCGGAGCCATAAATGCAGATAAATGGAGAAAAGATATCCACAAGAATGATTTAACCGAACTCCGAAGCTATGCGACGAATGAAACAATATGACGACCGGGGAAATATGGATCTCTCGCGGATTCACAATTTCCAGACAGTCCATCCCTTTAGGTCTAGTTGTTGGAGAAGGCCCTGAAGAGGACCTTGAATTTCAACACCATCTCTCCACAATTTCGGGCCTGCTAGGTAGCTTATAAATCCATCTGGTCCTGATATAAGGATCAATTTTCTTTTCAGATGATTGTTTGAATGGTGCATTTCGCTCTGCTTCGTGAACTGCAGTATAGACTCTTTACGAATGAGGGTATTCTCTTCGTCCACGAAATAGTCGATGGATAGCCGGCCGCGAGACTGGACCTTAAGCTCTTCCAGCTGTGAAACAGTAAAATTTTGTAAGTCATTAATTGGCTCTGCATCCTGTCTTCGGCCCGCCGTACTTGTAAAGAACTTCGACCACCAGCCGCTAGAGGTTGTTGCGGGTGTGTCATTCCGTCCTCCTAGGCAATCTTCTCTCCGCCTATTTGCCCAAAGTATATGCATTCTCGCACCATTCAAGGGCTTCTCCTTGAAGATAGTGTGCGCAGCCTGCAATGCCGGCGCTATCCCAGTCCCTCCGGCGATGAAGAGGACTTCACCAATATCGTCCGGTAGGTCATACTCCATCTGCGGCCCGCGAAATTCGAGAGTTGCACCCGGTTTCAGGGAATGCAAGTAGCCCGATACTTCGCCCTCCGGCTCCCTTCGAATCAGAAATTGCAGATTATCACCGTCCTTTACGGCATCGTCGATCGAGAGTTCGTCTTCCCTGACCGGCGGTAGCGGCGTATAGTCTCGCCCGACCTGCAGCTGCGGCTGCTTGAACTGCACGCTCCAAAGGCCCTTTCTCCACGCCTCCAGGTAGACTTCGTAATTCTGCCCCTGTGTGACCGGTCGCAGGGTGAAGATACTGCATGTTGAGGATATGGGTTCTTTCGAGATAAGTTCGTATTTTGTGAAGGTGACGGGATTTAGCGTTGCACTTGAGCTCTTCTCGCGATAACGAAGGTATGCGCCGATTCCGCCGGCAGCGATGGTAACGGTAATGATTGGCAGCCAGCTGCTTCTTTTCCGTGAGGAGGGAGGGTTTGGTTTCGAGCTCGTCGCATTTCGGCGAAGCTGGACGTTCCGGAGCCTCCAAGGGGTCCTGTACTCTAGAACTCGGACACCCGATTCGCAGCACCCAATTGGACGGAGCCTGAAGACCATTGGAGCGAGCGAGAGAGAAAAGAGAATAGTGAACAGCTTGATATTCTTCCGCTCTTGCGGTTGGTGATCACATGTCCGCGATTAAATAAAAGTGACACTTTGCTTGGCTCGAACCCTCCTAGCTTCTGGCTGCTCCAACCTAACCTTACATAAAGGGTAAAATTCTATTATGTACGGAGCTCAAAGGAGAGGGTCCTGACAATGATGTATACGGGCCATTAAGAGATGAGAAGCAAAGGACTTGACCACGTAGTTGGTTAATTGACCTAATTAGCGAGAGAATTCGAGTCGGCATGAGCTAGGTATACATAATAGTTAAGATCAACGAGTGAATCTTCAAGACCTGAAAACATCTTTCCCCCATGGCAGGCCAAGGCAACATCTATCCAGAAGCTGTATAAACATAGCATCCATGTAGATGGCCAGGACTGCTTACGTTGCACATGCATCTATACCCACGCGCCCATAGAATCGGGGAGAAGAACCAGGTAGTATCGACTGCGTGCAGATTGTTCGGATACTGTAACTATTAGATCAAGTCCAAAGGTCCCTGGGTTTGAAATCTTACATCTGCTGGTTTTAAGTTGATATTTGCTCTGCCAAAGGTCATCTCACACGAGCCTTCAAAGTCATCCCCGGGATAACTGCAAAGACCGAATACGCCGGATGCTCCATGGTTTTGAAGAAGCGTTTCGAACTCTTCCATGAAACTAAGCTCTTTATCGCCCAGCTCATCCTGGTCGTCGTTGGAATATCGGAACTCGGTCGGCCGAATTTGGCCATCTCCTGCTCTTGCCCAGACAGAAGGATGGGGTTCTGCTAACCCGTTGTTCGAATCCGTCGGCCAGGGTGAAGAGGTCCCGTTGTAGTCCACGAGTCTTTCATCGTCAGCGAGGTCGAAATGGCGATGAAGGATAATGAGGCCGAATTTCCTGTCCATTCCTCAAGAAAGAATGGTCGGAACACATTCTCCACGAGATCCTGACCATTAACGACTTGAAACTTGGCGCGCGCCGTCTCGAGAGTTGGGAGCGCTTGGAAGTGCTCAGGTTGGTAATTTCCAATTGGCATCTTGTAGGTTTGACGGGAAATAGATCGAGAAAAACATAGGCAGTATCGGAATGGGCTTGTGGAAGCTGGGGTCAGCAGTCTCTAGATATATATCAGTTTCGAGGGCACCAATGCAAGGGCACAAGCCGCTCTCTACATCTGAACCGCTCTCTACATCTGAACCGCTCTCTACATCTGAACCGCTCTCTGCATATGAACCGCTCTCTGCATACGCACCGCTCGCTACATCACGATTGGATAGACTTATGAGAATGGCGTAATGAACAACCAGAATTATGGAACTATGGTTCAAAGTCTCGGGGTCGCTGTTAAAGTAAACATAGTATTTTGAGCAAATAGAACACGGCCTGAAGTGATGTTTTCATGTGGTTCTCAAAAATTCAACTCTCGAGACACTTCATGATCTTCATAGCATCCAGACCACTGCTTTTGCCACACTTTCTAGCGAGAAATGCAATCACTTCTTGTCGCACATCCACCGTATTGTCGCACTCAGAGCCCAACCAAGCTCGGTCAGCAAACCATTTATGGCGGCCTTTGCTGACAACGGCTTCGAGAATGAGCCTTCTGTAATCAACATCTGGCGCGGAATACAGCATAACCAATGAAGGTACCACGGTTGGGTAATTTGAGGATTCAGATTTTAGTGCTTCAAGGAACCTGCTGCGGTCCTTTTGCAACATCAGGAATGACACAAGATCAAATGAATGTTCTAGTGCCAGAAACCGAGGAAGACTAGCGGCGAGCTGAAAAGGCTGATAACTACCAAACCCCCAATCAATGATTCTATAGAAACTGGTCAGCATAGCCATATACAGTGCAATTTAATGTAGCCCCCACCCTGAGACATTGTACTCAGAATCCACAATGATATTCTGAGGCGCCAAATCCCCATGGTCAATAAAGAACGGGGAATCATCCAACTCACAATGGATCACTTTTGGGAGTATATTTCGTAGCCGGAAGCAATCCTCAATATCAATTTCAGGAAGTTGCTTTTGACATATTCGAAGGATTTTCTGGTCAACCTTGTCTGTAAAATATTCGAGTGGTGAACCACCTAGCAAGATCAGCACCTGTCAAACTTGATGGTTTCAAGTCCACCAACCTTCTTTTTGTGTGCATAAAATGAGAGATATCATGATCTTTGCCATCTGGCAAAGAACTTTGTCGCGATCTCCTCCCTTTGCAGGAGTATTTCTTTTCCATATCAATGGGTCCCCGGGAATCCAAGTCAAAACTAGAAAAGGGAACCCAACTGGGTTATTGAAGGTGAGGTCATAGCCAATTAGTTTTGGTGACCATTGAAATTGGCGTGCCTCTAGCAGTTGAAGAACAGTTATTTCGGTTTGAAGGAGGGATCTGATTCCTTCCTGAGGAATAGATTTTAAGTGAATAGGGATTCGAACTGCCCATTCGGCATCATCAGAAAAGCCAAGCCTGTACACTTGACAGTGTCCGCCTGATAGTGGTTGTCTAAGTGTATTGGACCTGAACTGCGGTTGCTCATGGTCATCCCGAAACCTCTGGACGGCAATTGGGATGTTCTCTGGGCGGAAGCTCTGGAGCGTATCCATTTCTGCCCACATGGGATAAAGTAGCTAAAAGCATGGGATTGCAAGTTCAAGAGAGTGGAAAAAAAGAATCAAGGGACTGGGAGATTGGCCCTAATCGGGGAGGCCTCATTGTCATGTGATGGGAAGTAGGCTGCCAGCCTTCCACCACCGTTGATGATTTTGCAGGGAGAATGATTCGTGT
Source organism: Chrysosporium queenslandicum (assembly GCA_001430955.1). Taxonomy (NCBI): domain Eukaryota; kingdom Fungi; phylum Ascomycota; class Eurotiomycetes; order Onygenales; family Onygenaceae; genus Chrysosporium; species Chrysosporium queenslandicum. The sequence continues at coordinate 241,932 of LJPI01000220.1, read as the reverse complement.
CTCACCCAAAACCTTCAATATCTCATACAGAATGGCTTTCGATTGCGAGGAGTGTGGTAGGACACTCACCACAAAATCAAATAGGACCTGGGGAAGTTTGTCAATCCTCCGCCGACAAGCTCCATTACTTGAAGCCAGAAGATGTCAACTCGACGATCCACGCTAAACCTAGTAAGATTAGCGCAAAAATCAACTGGCTTGACTCTAGATTACTTGGTGGGAACAGGGGCAACATGGTGCTTGTCACGGTGGATTTCGCAAAGTGACCCTGGGAATTTGGGAGTTGCTGCTGTTAATGTTGGTCTTGGGCTGCTTCATTGAAATGCGCATGAGAATACATGTTTTCCGTACTGCTCAAATTCTCCAAATGACCTGATATCATGTTGAATCAATCCCTCTGCAATGGCTTGTCTGATGGTTTATAAACTGAGATTGTGAATTCCCTGCGATATTTGGAGAGCTGATGGCTCCCGTCGCATTCTCTGATCCTGTACGGCCGGGCGCAGACGCAGCCCGCGACTCTCTTGAACTCGCCTCCTTAGCTTCCTCCTCTGAATCCGAACCCCGAACGTCAATGTCATCGTCCCTCTCCGGAGTTTCTTCAGCGCGAAGAGATTCCCTTGAGAATCAAGATCCGCTATCAAACTCGGCATATGACACCGCGCGCCAGCGACACGCCCGATCTTATTCCGTTTCCTCTGCATTCGATTTTGGGAACAACCTGTTCCCTCTGTCGCAAACCGTTGGCGGATATGCACCCCTCGGAGCACCCTCCGTATCGTCATTGGAACACCATGCCGGCTTGCTTGATGGCTCTTTAGAAAAGCGGAAGACCTTAACATATCTCAATGGCTTATCTTTGATTATTGGGTTGATCATTGGCTCTGGAATTTTCTCCTCGCCTGGTCGCGTGAGCACGAATACGGGTTCTCCTGGCGCCTCTTTGATAATATGGGCCGTGGCCGGAGTTCTTGCATGGACAGGTGCTGCAAGTTATGCGGAGCTAGGAGGAGCTATCCCCTTGAATGGAGGTGCTCAGGTCTACTTAGCCAAAATATTTGGAGAGCTGATGGGCTTCTTATTCGCCTGGTGCGCTGTCTTCGTCTTGAAACCTGGCTCGGCTGCGATCATTTCAATTATTTTTGGCGAATACATTGTGCGTGCGATCATTGGTGCAGAGGCCGACACGATTAGCCCCTGGGTCAATAAAGGTGTGGCTCTTGTGGGGATCATTTTTGTGACCATTCTCAATTGCATCTCAACGAAACTCGGCACACGAGTTGGGGACCTCTTCATGTTTTTCAAGTTTATCGCACTCATTGGAGTCACGGTAACAGGCATCATTGTTGCGTGCACAGGACTTTCATATGATGGAAAGCCGAATATGGATTGGAAGACTAAAGGATGGTTTGAAGGGACCAATAAGGATATATCCAGCTGGGCCGTGGCGTTGTATGCCGGTTTATGGGCCTTCGACGGATGGGACAACGTACGCACCTGCTTCCTCGTATCTTGTTACGCGTGCTAACCTATGGGTCTAGACAAACTACGTAACTGGAGAGTTCAAGAACCCCAATCGCGATTTACCTCGTGTTATCCATACGGCTATGCCTCTTGTCATTCTCTGTTATATCCTCGCCAACATCGCATACTTCTTCGTCTTGCCCTCTTCCACCATTGCCGCTACCAACACCGTCGCCGTTCAGTTTGGTGACAAGGTGTTTGGTCCAATTGGTGCCTTGATCATTGCCCTTGTTGTTTCGGGCAGCTGCATTGGTGCCTTAAATGCAACGACCTTCACCAGCGGGAGGCTGGTCTACGCCGCTGGCAGAGAAGGTTATTTACCGTCAATATTCGGGAAAATCGGAATCGGAGGCTCCGCCAACCCGACTGGTGGCCGTTTGCGAACCCGCTCCTGGTTCCGGAAAGCGCTCGTTCGCATGCTGGGAGACGACATCGGCATTGGTTACACGCCTATTTATGCAATGATATTCAACAGCACCTTGTGTGTCTGCTACATTGCAGTCGGCGAGTTTGGTACACTCGTTACATTCTACGGTGTCGCAGGATATACGTTTTATTTTCTCACAGTGCTAGGCCTCATCGTGCTTCGCATTAGAGAGCCACATCTTGAACGTCCATACAAGACATGGATAACAACGCCTATTATCTTTTGTTGCGTCAGCCTTTTCTTACTTAGCAGAGCGGTTTTCGCGGAGCCATTGCAAACGCTCATTGTGGTAGCATTCATCGCTGCAGGTATCCCGGTATATTTCTGGAGAATATCCCAGCGGGACGGGAAGAGCAAGCTAGGTCGTGGATGGTGGAAGTTCTGGAAACGATGGGGACGGTCGTAACAGAGCGCCGCCCTCTTCCAAGTTCCGCATCTCTATTCTGATCCCGCAGAGACCTCCGAAGGACTCGGTTATGGCTTTTTTCGATGTTTCGGTGACTCAACCATGTAAGATATATCTTCGTCTGGGGTCAACGTTAGTTGTCCTCATTCCTTTTGTTTAATAGAGCATATATCCAAAATAGCGATTTTAATGAGGAATGATTGCAGTGTACACTGTAGGGACAGTGTTGGGACTTTTCAGCCGACATCTCGGCCCTCATACATTTTATGACGCGACAGATCATGATATCAAAAATACTTCCAATAAAAATGAAAACAATAATAAAGCATTGCTCTAGTTTCTCTACGATTGCTGGAGCTGCTAATATGCTAAGTCGCATGAATTACAAAATGGTCGCCACTAAGTGTCTGTATAGCGCTGGTAGTCAATGGGTTAAGATCCAGCATTCCCAATGCTGGGGACCGGGTTCGAGTCCCGGCCGGCGCAACCTCTACTAACATTTTTAGTTTTTGCGTTCCCTGCACTCTGGAGCTTCTTTTTTGCTTCAGCAACAAATTATTATGCTTTGATTATCTATCTAGTTTATTGTCCAGGGTGGAAACAGACTCTCCAATTGTATCGAGAATTGTTGGAGTGCTGATCATAATCAAGCATTGAGTTTTGTTCGCAAGCACATTCATGCCACGAGTCCTTGCCATAAAACGACCTTCCAGCTACATGGTGCGTATGTTCAATTCGGAAACAATAATAACTTCCTGTCTCCGATCGCATATACTGCCATGTCGCATTGCGGTCGGGCCCATAGAGGATATCGAGAGATGCAATTGTATCAGGACTGGTCTTCTTTCGTCCGACTAATGCATCCGAGATGGGTCCCATTCCTTCGAAGTGCAATGCAGGAAATGGCACAATTGAGTATCGATTGGCATGGCCAGAAGGGGAAGTGGGCCCGGGTGGTAGGTCCCTATGTGCGTTGGCCAGCTGAGACCAAGTCGCTGATTCCATAACCTCCAGGTTATCATGATCATCTTGGATAGCAACATACCAAGGGAGCATGGTACGTCGCTCCTGTTTGCATGGCCCGTGGGCACCATGTAGCAGAAGAAGAGAAGTAATTCTGGCGTTCCAGCTTTGCAAACAACATCTGTCCATGCAGTCTTGAATCTATCCCCGCCAGCGTCTGTAAACATAGTTGGCTTGGTTCGGTGGATGAAGCCATTTGTTCCTAAGCTAGATCTGCAAGATGCTTATGCATGCCAGGTAGAATCTGCGTGCAGTCTCCTTGAGCTTTGTCCGTCAAAGTGAGAGATCCGTAAATCATATACACACCACGTCCGTTCTTTATGGCATCTGGGATGTTGACATCTATGTCGCGAAAGAATGTTTTATCCCCTGGTCTGGCAAACTTGCTGTAGTAAGGATAGTAGTCAATTTGAATAGGAAATATGAAAATATGTAATAAAGGATGGATAAGGGAAGTATCCTAACATCAAGAGAAATAAAGGCAAAAGAAGGAAATCCTAAAGAAATTAGAAAAAGCATTAACAGAAAACTTTAGCAAGGTCATCAATTTTGAGTAAGCCGATCCCCAGTAGTGGTCATTTTGTATGTTGCTCAGCAAGTTCCATTTCTCCATTGGCATTGGCACTGTGGCAACTGTAGATGGCGGCTCTGTTCAGTAGTCTTGCAATGCCAAAGGAGAAGACGGTCTGAAGAGTCGCTTTTCCAAATGGAAGCGGGGAGCAACTACTGGGGTGCATTCGTTGTCATGGCAGGGTTCAAAATGTCGCTCATTCGATCCTGCTCATTCTCCTTCTGTAAATACTCAATTGCGGCTTGTATTTTCTGCCGCGTAATACCAGGGGGGAAGATGATAAGGTTCCCTTTTTCAAATTCGTTCTTAAGCACCGTCATTTCCCAACGACGCTGCGCGATGCGCCACTCCCGCAACTTGACCGCGAAAGTATTCCAGGATCGCATGAGTATCTTGTCGACTAGCGCCCGGCAACGCTGTGCGGCTGCAAGCAACGCTTGATGGGTCCGATACTGAGGCTCAAACCGCACGTACTTGTCCAAGATGGGCCGGCCAAAAGCGTCGCGTATCTCGAACCCTGGCGGTTGCTCTGTCAGATGAAGATAAACAGGGTCGTTTGCGTTTTCTACTTGGATGGCCACTCCGTTACGCTTCGTGATATTAGGTAGCCATCCGTCGGTCGCAATCCCAACTTTGAGAGGCGGTAATACCGGTGGGATTGGTTGTAACGGCGGTGCTGGTGACGAAGGTCCGCTGAAATCCCACCCCTTTGATGGGTCCAGCCGCATCCGGGCGTATTCTGGCGTAAAATAGAGAGCACGTCCAGAGACAAATGGTTGGTTCTGAGGAGCAACAGGGGCTGCATTATGCGTGGATTGTGCTCCGAATTGCGTAAGCCTCTGGGCAAGCCTCCACAGGTCTTCTGCTACCGCACTATTATCGAGCCCGTGCAAGCGGAGCATCCTTTTCAATTCCTCTAGGGGATCCATGGTAAAGTGCGTTTTGTAGTAAGTCTCAAAAGATATTTTAACGACAACAACTCAACAGCTCATGTACAGCATAAATGAGTCCTTGGTAAAGGGTATGAATCTTCAAAGGAGGGTTCTTGGGGGTTTTTATAGTTGTAGGAGGGACATAGGAGTCACTGTTAGTATTTAGTAGAGAATGGCAGTGATAGGAATAAGTGAACTGCTGCTAGGAAACAACCTCCCGCTATGTTAATGGTATCATCGCGGAAAAGTGAATAGGTGGTATTTGAATGGTATGTATCAGAGTTCCAGGAGAGTGATTGTGCGATAGAAGAAAGTGTTGTTATGTGACAACATATCCTTGTCAACGGATATTTTGGGGATTGACTTGAGTGGTATTGTCATCATTTGCATTGTCAAAGGTATCATTCCAAGCACAAGTGTGATAGGCCTATCACTATTATCGAGGCCCAGATGCACAAGGGCATTCTGTCATTGTTCATATCAACAGAGGCCTTCGGAAGCAATGCGTATGATGGCTGCATCTTATGGCAACGCCATAGTGTAGAAAGACATGGATGGTAGCAAGACCTTTGAATTGGTTTGGCCTAGCCTAGCAATCAAACGTGAATCAAGAGTAGGCCATCCCGTGGAAGGACTGCCAGCAATCTATTTCCACATGTCACCTCTTAGATTCGCCAGAAAGTCAGTCACCAGCCCACACTTCACTTGTAGCAGGGAGGATTGCAAAGCAAATGATTTGAAGTGAATGGCTTAATGTGGATTGTCAACCTCCTTGGTGTTTGCTTTACCTGGCTCTGGATCGTGTTGATTGAGTTGCAAAGGTTCACATTCAACAAATCTCTTTTGGCAAGGAGAGTGAAGAGGTTCTCGTTCAGAGCAATTTGTGGTGTGACTGTATACCTGTGCAAAGGAGCTTCCACTAATGCGGAATCCTACCTTCGCAATCTTCAGGTACCTGGCAAGTATGATGTGAATTCAACTTTCCCAGTGACTGCTGAATGCTCTATTTCACTCATCTCATAAGAGACTTCAAAGCTCTCCTTTCAGCATTAATTCTGAAATTGTTGGCAGTCATGGTCATTCCTTATAGAGTACAAGCCTGCCATGCTGTTGTCCCTGGTGGCAGATGCAAGCCTCTGGAAACAGGGAGCTCTTTGACAGGTATGTCAAAGTGTATTTGTCCAGTTGGAGAGGATTGATATTTCATATCAATGTCGGGTATCGGTATTGTGGGTTTCGCTATCGTGCAAACAAATTAACCCTCTGGGGAGGTGCTCGAAATGCAACGAGAAGTATTGGTATTGTGTGATGCTCCATAAGAGCAACACGCCGGGACACGGTATGCGGTATATTGCTGTGATGAGCGGTTGAACGCATGTAGCGGTAACGTCAACGAGTCACTTGGTTGTGTTCCATAGCTCCCTCAGGGCTCGAATCGAGGTATCGCGTCGCAGTTTGACAACTTCCTTCGTCGGAACCGGATGGAGTTGTCTCGACAAACAGAGCAGTATCTAAAACACATGGGCAGATTCTCTGGTACTTGGAAGCTTCAGGAGCGCATCAGAGGTCCTTTTCAGCTGTAGATCTTGGAGTATTTTTGATCAAGCAATCTCCATGCTGGAAGTTGGAAGCAACTTTTTATAGCCATGAAGATGCCAAGAGAATGCAAGAAACTTTTGTTGTTCGAGCTCTCATTAACAGCGACATTAAGCGGGCTGCTGCCATGGAAACAATCTTGCGGGAACATACCTGTATCTGCAAGACTGAGGATCAATTCACGAATGCCCTGGTCCTCAATGCTCCCTAACCACGTTCATGCCCCGTCTTCCCTCTGCCCTCCTCCGCAGAGCATACTCTTTGGATCCTCTCCTCCCTCCTCTTCTGCGGGAATGTCGTGAGCTAAACTCCGCGCGAAATGAGCTTCGATGGCTCCGAGAGCATGTGCAATCGCTCAATGTCGCCTATGCCCATGATAAGAGGCGGGAACGGGGGCTGTTGAAGTCGATGGTGCTGGATCGGGCTAGAGGAAAGCCTTTGCAGTACATACTTGGTGACCAGCCGTTTGGAGATTTGGAGATTTTGTGCAGGAAAGGCGTGTTAATACCTAGGTATCGAGGAGGACTCTTCCGGCTAATGGGGGGATGGTGTTAACTCGCATGTGTTCCCAGGCCCGAAACAGAATCCTACACTTCCAGACTCGCGCGCCTGATTCTATCACAGTTGCAAACGAAAGCCTCATCTCCAGGGCCATTCCGCATACTCGATCTTTGTACCGGCACTGGGTGTATACCTTTGCTTCTGCATTCGCTTCTAGCACCGTCAATACCCAGTCTTACTATCATAGGCATTGACATCAGCGTCAAAGCCTTGTCCCTTGCAAAGAAAAACCTAGAATACAATGTTGCCCGGGGACATTTGCTACCCCGTGCCAGACAGGACGTTCAATTTATGCAGGCGAATGTCCTTCGCGACAAACATACAAAACTACCAGGGAGCCAAAGTGACAAAATTCCAAGTCTACAGTCCGTGCTGGTAGACTTTGCCAAAACCTCACGCGAGGATATTAGTGGAGAATTAAGTGGGCAGTGGGATGTCCTAATATCCAATCCGCCGTACATTTCGCCCGTCGACTTCCGCAACGGGACGACGAGGCGTAGTGTGAGACGATACGAGCCATTTGTCGCACTTGTTCCCCCACCACTCGCAACAGCTCACGAGGCTACTGAGCGGCATGAGTTAGGATTCGAGGAGAATGTACAGGTGACAGCTAGGCAAGACTCATTTTATCCCCGGTTGTTAGACATATCCGATACCATAGGTGCGACGCTCGCTGTGTTCGAGTGCGGCGACCCACTACAAGCCAGGAGGATAGTGGATTTGGTAGAGACAAGGAATGGTGGAATCTCCTCTACCCACCAGAATAACCTGAAAGCGGAGATATGGAAATGTGATGACTTTGGAACTGATAATGTTGTTACCTCCAGTGAACCAGATACGGACAAAGACTGTGAAGGCGCCAGGGCTGTGGTCATTCACAGGGCCAGAAACATGTTTTGAATGTGAAGACATGGAAATCAATGCAAGGTCGGAAACAATAACATTTGGTAATAGGACATCACCTGTTACAATAGTTACCTATATCAAAACATGTTTTAACAATATGAGTGATAGGAATTTGTTAATCACCATGTGTACCTGATTCCTGGTCTGATATGAATCCAACTATCATATTCACTTTGGAGAGATTGTTTCATTGCCAGCCAAACAACCATCTTCGTGAACTCAACAAAAAGAGTCTTCATTAACTATGTCATGTCCAAGCCAAGTTAGCCAACCCAGACGCCTTCATAATATGAGTAAGAACTTTATGTATTATTCCATGCACATAACACATAGACACCCAGGAGAATATGTTTGTGATATCAGCAAGATATAAATTGCCAAATGCCAATGGTGATAGAGAGAAGCCAGATCCCGGACCCCTTTCTAACCCTTCAGTCCATTTCCTGAGCCCTGATAATGCCCCAGTGTTGATAATGATGTTCAAGTGAAATGAAAGATAATGCAGATGCAGAAGGTGAACAGAAATGCTCTCTACATAGCAGCGAAAACCAACCCGGCACCAGCGAGACCAGCGAACACCCCAAGAGAATACTCAGGTTTCATCGTTGGGGCTGCACCGGCGGTGGAACTGGAGGGCCGAGCGTTGAAGCCGTTGGAACCCGTTGCGATCGGGGTTAGCGTGGTTTGGACGGTAGCAGAAGGAGTGATTCCGGCGCTGGACACAGCGCTGCTGACTCCGGTGGCATTCGGAACACCGTCCCTTCCGGCCTGGATTTCAAGGATGTCATTCGACGTGCTGTTGAAATTGGTTTGGGCAAGGGAAATCTCGTCGTTTTCGAGATCGTACACCACATAAGCGCTGCGAAGGAAGGTATCACCGAGAATAGCGATGGAGAGCCGTGCAGGAGTGATGCCGAAAATGCAAGCTGCAGTGCCGTCCTTGAACTGCAAGGTGTCACCTCTGGAGGTGGGACCAGGGTTGATGACCATCTCGTCCATGCCGACTGAGATATCGACTCCGGAAAAGGAAAAGATAAACTCAGCGTCGGAGTTGGCAAGATCACAGGGAACGTATGCTGCACCTAGGCTCGAATCCCAGACGGCCGAAACGGCGTCAAAAATGTCCGCCGCAATCATGTCTGGGAGATATGTGAGGCTGCTGCCCGTGTCAAGGACAGCTGCGAACGGAAAATTTCCCTCTGGGAAGTTTTGGACGCCTGCTCTGGATTTTACACCGAGTCCAGTCATGGCAACAGCAAGGTCCTTATAGCCGGTGCGCCGACCTACCACAGGGATGGACTTCAAAGTGCCCTGGAATTTAGCTGCGTTGACTCCGCCAAACAGGATTTCTCCCTTGCTGGCGTCAAGATCATTGAGCCAAATACTGTATGCGTTGGAGTTGATAAGCCCAGCGTCCTTCAAAGCCAGTGGAAGATTAGGATAAGGTCTTTCGTCATTTCGGACAGCTTGGACCTCATTTGACGGGTACCCGATTCCCAACACGCCCTCTATAAGAAAAACAGCAATTAGCGACTGCTCGCTGACCTTGCTTAAAAGAGCTGTTACTACATACCTCGGGATGTCGAATTGTACCCGACTGCAAACTGAAATTTCTTCAGCTCGACTCCGGCGATGCCCAATGTGTCCGTCACATAATCCCCGGCGGCTCCGGAGCCATCAGCATAGGTGATGTTGAAGTCAGTGTCGACAAGCTCGTACGTTGAGGATTTCTTCGGATCGTATGTGCCGCCGACCTCACAGAGGTTACGCCTGTCCCTACAGATTGCCGAACTAGGAGTATTCACCCACAGGTCACTACTCCCGGTATCTATGTGCATCTGCAGCTTCTGAGGTGGTGTTCCCAGCGTAAGGTTGCAAAAATAAAGCGTTTTCTTCAGGCGAATTAACCAGTCAGCAGGGTCTCATCATCATGATCCCTGTTCTCCCCGCCATTCTTTTAATGCCCAGTCAAACAGGACGGCACCGGGGGACGGCCACAAGGGCGAATTAAACGCAACAACACGTACCTCGTTGTCCAGAACCTGGTTGACTACCTTCGGGTCGTTTTGCCGCCTTCTCCTCCGTTTGTCATATTCGATTGGGTTCACAATCTTTTTGCGCTCCAACTCAAAACCGACAACCGCTGGCGTTGATCGCTTCGCCAATTCGAGCGCTTGAACAGTCTGTAGGAGTGTCGACGCTGTTGCCAGCGACCAGAAAAAGACGTCGCGCATTTTAGGCCAAGAAAGGAGGCGTTATCCTCTAGTCGGGGAGGGGGAGGATCGAAGACGAAGCCGCTTTGCAACGATGCGAAGATACCGGTGAAGAACAAAAGCCAATTCTATTATCTCAGGAAGCCGTATGTAAGAGCTCTAGTTGCTAGTCAATTGGATGGAATTCAGCAGCAATGGGAAAACGAAATGAAGAATTGGGTTTTAGGCTCCTTACATAGGGAATTGGCAGCCTGAAATCCGCGCAGCACTATGCAAACGGAATTATCCAGAAGAAGAGGAAAGAAAAGCAACCATGCCTGCACAATTGAGAAGAGGTGAGAAGAAACAAACCCCTCAGGATCCCCAAGAGAGGATACTTCAAATGCGACCCGAAAAACGGCTTTGCACGGAGAAGAATTATGATGCATGTCAGAGAGGGAAAGCAGGGAGTCGATCAGCTTTAACCCGTTGTTAGCCCGATTGCTGGTTACTTTGTCGAGTCTAATTTACAATCCTGGAACACGGCCACAATAGCCGTATCACGCACCGCCCCCATATGGCATGCCGTCATCTTCCCTGGCAGGATGGGGCGCCTGAGCAAGCTTGCAGAATCGCGATGACAACCCAATGGCACTTCCCAGCGGTTCTATGTACGGAGTAAATCCGGCATCGATCCTGATTTCCCGCAATCGCATGTACACACAATGATTCTCAGCTGGCCACCCGCCATCGAGTCCTGTGCCTAGCTTCCCGTTTGACTCGACGCTCCGTTCGTGTTTCGCCTCCTGGATCTGGAGCGTCAAGAGAGTCCAAGAACTCCAGCCACAATCGAGCCCAGACGCCCAGCCTTGGATGTAGCCAATCACGGCGTGTCAAGACGCGAAACCTGACAACTTACATAAGCGCTGACGCGGTCTCACGATGTTGCGGCTCTGACACGGGGGAGGCGGCATTGGCCAATCAGCGTGCGTGCCTTGTCTGTTCCATAACACAAGCCGAGGTTGACCGACACGTCCAATCAAAAGGCACGAATAGAGGCCATTCAGACTGCGTTTGCCGAGACTGTTTTCTGTCAGTTTGAAGAACTCAATCAGCAAGCTCGAGACCGCACCGTTGAAAAGGTGAAAGAAGAGGCCGGTTTAAATATCTCTCTCGCTTTCCTTTGAGCCCATCAACACACGATTTCGCCATCCTGCCAGGTCCTTGGAAGTGTCGGATTTTGGCAAGCCCGGTGACCCGAAGACGTTTACTTCGCCGACCACAAGGTTCACTCGATGATCTCGACCTTTCGAAAATGTCTTTGTAAGATTCTGATAGGTTCCTTTATCTTAGATGAGTTTGAAGAAACGCTATTAGCTCGGGGTTTCGAGGGATCAAACGACACTCCTCTCCTCGTCCGCAGGTAAGTCGAGGCATATACTGAGATATACGAAGAATATCAGAGTGCTTTCTTATCCTGTATGCCATGACGACACCTGCTCGTGGAAGTTCGACTCTTTTCTGAGAAGACCTCCGTCAAGGAATTATCTGTAGCATCGCAACATTGGTACCTCCAACACCCACTAACACCTCGTTTTCATTGACGTGTAATAGTCATAACCCTGGCCCAGCAGCTTCGTGCCCCATCCCCACATATCATACTATTTTTGAGATGTGATGCTATCCCGGTAATATTTGACAAAAGTGATTATGTCCGTCTATATTAGTATTTGTACACGAGTCAATCTTCAGGCCGTGGCAGCACATGTATCAATTGAATGAGGAGCAGTCTATGATATCCCATAAAAAAGCAATTGGGAAATCTCCAAGCAGTGTGTTTCGGCGTTATCATTGAGTTGCCAAATCCTCCTCTTGCTTTTGACTGCATCCCGATATAAGGGAAAGAGGCGATGAAAGAAATAAAGAAATAGTAGTAAACTATCATTATCGGGCCGTTGGAGGCGCCGCTGGGGCTTGAGGTGTAGACGTTGGTTCATATCTCACTTCGAACTCGGTTCTCTGCAAGATCTCCTCCCTCGAGTCGCCGTCATTCCACTTATTGGGTTCTCCCTCGCTCGAAATAACGACTGTGTTCATGTCCGTCTTTGTAGTTGCCGGCGACCGCTCGAACCGATTTCGTGACCGCAGCGCGAAACTCTGGGTGGCGTCACTAGGGCCTGATCTGCCTTTCGAGTTGAGATACGAGTCTTTTATGTACGCAGAAGGCCGTTTGCGGAGGGTGAATAATGATTTGAAAGACGCAAAACACGACGTCATCACTGCAACCGTGGCTTCCATTGCACTCCAGAACAGGAGCCATCCTGGTGGCGGATGCTTGGATTGGTTGTCATTGACTACAATGCGAAGAATTGACATGGAGATAACAGTGAATCCAAGGGCGAAGAGCCCAATAAGACCGAGTTTCTGCGGCCACGGAAGGTAAGAAGTGAGGATGAATGCGACCGGAAGTGTCATGACTGCAGAAAAAGGTTAGCACGGCTGGCATTATGGACTAGTAGAACACTTAAACATACTTAGGAGATCAGTGAGAATATCAGACGCAGCCGTGAATCTCACGGTGACAAGGTCTCGCTTGATATCTTTGGGGCGGGTACATCCGACTGCAAACCGACGTCAGCCAATGACTTCATAAGATGAACAGGATACCTACAAGCCCTTAAATCTGAACAGGCGATTGGGGCCAGAATGATAGTGACCACAAATCCAATTGCTGAAACAGCAGTGATGGCATACCATGCCCGTCGGAATGGAGGTAGATTCTTGACCAATCTCCAAAGCAACGAAAGCAGGCTTGCTTTGACCGCGTAGAGACATAGGACAAAAAGGATATTGGCGGTGAACATCATTCTAACCAAAAAGGTGACCTGCTCTAAGAAGTCGGGTGGTTTGAATCCTCCTGTATATGTCCCAACCATCATGTAAACCGCCGGAACAACCATCGTCGCCACTATGTCGTGGCCCAGGAGGAGCGCATAAGCGAGCCCCGCAAAGATATCATCCCAGAAAAGACGACGATGCAGCCATAATCGAATTGCAAACCGACACAGGAGAAGCATCGTAGTAACCGCAAAGAACACCCACATGGTTATCTAGAGCCGAGGTCAGCAAATGCACGAATCGATTCGACTCTGAAGTTCTCAAATATAATCCATAGGCTGGTTGCAATACATACCAGAAGCGGCTCCCTAGGGATGTTCTTCCCAATGACTGGCTTGTCTTCGGCAGCCATGGTGACGTTTCTCAATTATTCACACAAGGGACCAAGCGGCAGCCAAAGCATTGTCTCCTTCGCGAGAGTGGTTTCCTCTGATCACAGCAGCATCAAAGGCTCCATGGGGATCGAGTAAGACAGGATATATTTGCCAAGTGCTCAATCACGTATCAAGCACAAGAAATCTTTTTGAAATGGAAAATTGCTGGAAAACATGTCAAATATAATGATCCCTGGTCCTTCCCCGCGAGCGGGCTCTCCACATAACAGCGGTCCCTCAACCAAGAGGCGAGGAATTGCTTTACACCAGTACCCAGTTCGAGTTAAGTCTTTCCCTAGCTGCTCCACTACTGCCTCCAAGAGTCCAAGGCGAACCGCTAGTTGATCTAGAACATCCGCCTCAAAGCCTGATTGGACCACTCCGCACTGTATGGAGACCTGGCTAATACTGACAAGAAATGTATGCTGTCGCGAGTGGGAATCGGAATTTCCCATGCCGAGAACGAAAACTCGCGACCCGTGAGGAGAATCCGCAGGAACTTGACTTATGCCAGGTCGAAGATAAGGAAATGTCCAGCCCGGCATCTATAAGCTTCGAGCGATAACGAATATCTAGTCGCTGGCTCTGTCAAAGGTAATTCTGGCTAGAAGGCCCTGAGAGTAGAGAATCGCCTAGTCTAGCTTTGTATTGATAGCCACATACGGAGTGGAGGAGTACTTTGGTAACATCGGCAAAGGGGCCACACCCCACAAACCCTGCGACCTAGCTTCTTCAACGATCTTAACGAGAGGTTCCAAATTATATCAGTCCGACCGTCTCCTTTAGTTATCGAAGAGTCTTTTCCCAGCTCTCAAGCCGCGATGCACTCAATACTCCGTACGGTTTTCATCTTCCCTGAGTGCCGAAGTTGCTTGTATCCCAGTGTCTGGTTGGGTTCCCTGGCACAATAAGCTTTTGGCCCCTAGCTGTCAATCTGTTTCACACCTGCTTCTCTGCATGCCGACGCCACGCTGCGCTTCAGTCATCGCGCGAACCTGAACAGGAGCGAGCGGCATGATCCCCGCCCAGTAATATGACACCCGTTCTGTCACCACCAAAATCGTGTACGTCGGAGTACATCTGGTTGTGAATCCAATCGAGACCAAAAGGCTGGAATGGCCGCTTCGTTAACTAGCGGCTTGTGGCTCATGACTGATAACTCAGTCCTCCGTATCGCCACCCTTGACTGCCCTATTTCACACCGGGCTCTTACTTGCGAGCCATCGTGTCTTGAACCTTGGACTCCACGTTATTTCGAGCCAAAAAAAAAATGCCCTGCATGCACATGAACACCCACGTCAGACCCCAGTCCTGCTCCTTTTTCTGGGGAATTATTTTTTTCTTTTTTCTTTGCCCCAACATTCAAGATAGTGTGTACTATGCAGAGACTGTCGATCTTCTGTACGTACATACGGAGAATGTTCCTGTCAATTTTGGGAGGATCCTATGAAAGCGTGAATCAGAGAAATGTGGCTCCCAAGTGGATCGCTAATTAATGGAGACTTACCGAGGGTTCCCGGAAATGAAGCATGGACTCCAGGGGAATCAGAATCCTCACAGACGCATTGAGTGGGGAAGACGGCTCCCTCGACACCTCTTTCGCCTGGTTTTCTTGCGTTTGGCATGATCAGAGCCAGCTTACTCCAGCGTATTATTGATGATAACTCGTTTTCCACATATATTGTGCCCTTGGAGTGATGTACCTGTGTCTGTTGGATTTCTCTCTGAGAGCGTCGTCGAAGATTGTGGTCTCAAGCCCATATTCGTGCCTAACCCAATCGGGAAAGTCGACTGAGAAGCAGACTATCTGTTGTCTTCTTGCACATCACTGAGTCCTGGCTTGAGAGATGCTCACAATACAAGTCGTTTTGCATGATAACTCTTCGTCCTCTTTGCCTACTCGGAAGCCAGCCGTGGATCAGATTCTAACTAACAGCGACCGGATAAGTCCTCGATCCGTCTCCTGGCCCCGCATACTCTGGCCTCTTGGCCCCTCCAGCGGAAGCAAGTGGAGGGAGGAAATTGTGTATGAATTTTCTCCTAGTTCAGGTCGCCTATCGCTTCACAAGTACGCTCTAAAGTGGATTGGTCAGCTTAACAGAGGTGTCATCTGTTTGATCGAGATTTCTTGATCTTGTCCTTCACCATTTGGATGCCCCTGGTCTTTAATATTGAGCTCCACAATAACTAGCCCTCTGATGGGATTGGACTCGATATAGTATCTCTGAAAAAGCATCGCGGGGCCCAGATCGCGGGGAATGCAGCTTCTGCTTTTCATCTCCACATCCTGCGACCTCTGAAATGCTCGTTCGCCAGTCCAGAGCTCTACGAAATACCTAGTGTCAACCTAGAGACATCCAGGAGACTTGCAACATAATATCTCAGGTCAAAGCGTGACCCATGCTATGGAAGATTCTCTACGTTGTATGGGGTATTTCTTAATGCTGTCATCAATCAGCAAGGTCGCCTCAAACAGCCCTGGCTGAGAGGTACTCAGGTTTTTTTTTTCACATGTTAGATACAGCCATACTGCAAATTGGTTGTCTCACTGCAGTTGTTTAGTGAGCTGAACATATCCACAAGCTTTCTGCTAGGGCATACTCCGTACATAAATTGGCAACGGACAACGACTTCTTGGAGATGACAAGAATGCATAGACCGTTTGACGATCACCTATCCGTGGACTATCGGAGGTTGCCTTGATCGTGCCCTAATGATCTAGCGACTGCTATTCGGAGTTGGTGTTTTCTGGAAGAAAAGGAAAGGATTGAGCGAAAATCATCACTGCAATCCGGCCCACCGGGCCGCTTGAGGGCCTCCCCCCTTTCTGTTGATTTCAGCTAGCTACAATTCACCGTTGCCGCTCATGATAGGTTCCAGCCCAGTATGCATGTGCATGCATATTAACCGCATCAATCTTTCTCCACATGCAATTCCATGGACTGACCAGATTGCTGGGAAGAGCGAAGGGATGATTGATCCCCAAAACGCTACTAGATTCGGGGTCGTATCAGATAGGAATTAGCAGTAGCCAGTTAGCACTTTCGAATCGAATGCCAGATGTGTACTCCCAGGTTACGCTATCTTCAAGCGTTGATTGCACTCTTCCAACGGCTGATAGGAATGCGTTGGGTTTCCGCTTCCACTTCCGAAGTCGACCCATGGTTGCGCTTCGTATGTACCAACCGTATGACCTCGGGAACCTGTGCTCGCCCGCCCGGCTGGAGAAGCGCAAGTTAAAAGTCTTGGAATCGTAATCAAAACGAACCGAAGAATAGAATAAGATTCGCCCAGGATGGACCAGAGCTTCGGAATAACGGAGTCCATACACCTGTACATATTTTGCCTCACCATCGTCTGCGTCTTGAGTCAAGTGGTCTTCCGAGGGCTAGTAACTAACTAGCTGGAAGTTAGGCTAAGTGTCAATTGATAAGGGTGGCTTGGGTTCATGCAGATTTTAAGAGCAAAGACAGAACAAGATTCAGCCGGCCATCTTTTGAACATGAAAGCTGAGCTGGGATCACCGGTGAATTTCACTCAAGTGGAGAAGAGCGACAGGAAGTGTCGAGCGGTGCAGCGCACGGTCTGGAGTGCGCTTAGTATGCATGTGAGACCCTCACTGTGGCCAATCTTCCACTTTTCCCGCGAGTTTTCTGCAAGGGGTAGGTCTAAGCATGTTCCTTTTGCCGTCAGGTTTTGGCTCCACATAATAAAAACCGCTGTCAGCGCGAGACACGGACTTCCGTGTATGCCTGTCCACTTATACGGAGAAAAGGCCGGGTTCTCGATGTTGAATCTCTGGTTCGCGCTATACAAGCGCCGTTCTCTCTTTACAAGCTTTGGTCCAAGCGAAGGTTGGAGTTAATTGTGTATGCTGAAGTCAGAAAACGAGCCTAGAGCTGTCGATTCTTGCGCATAAGGTTGCGAGGCCGGCGAAGCGAGATGGGTTTAAAAGAAATTCAATGCAGTATTGGCCGCCGAGTGATTTCATGTGATGGAGCTCTCTTGACTAGATACTTGGATCAATGTTGTGCCCAAGTGGCGAAAGAGTAGCAGTCTCATAAACATCTTAGATACTCACTAGAATCAAATCTGAAAGAGAGGCTGGTTAGTTTACTCGGAAATGGCGCCGTATAAATTCGAGTATGCTCTCAGTCAATTGCACTGGAAACCGTTTTTGATTAATGGATATCCCTTGCCAGTTGTGTCATAACAGAGAACATAAGGAGTTGTAAGAGTAAATTGAGGTTCCATCAGTCAAATCCTGTTACCAACAGCACGGCGGACCAGTAGCGCTTAACCATTAGTAGCTGGAAGCCTGTGTCTATAAGGCCTCCTTGCGTACTTCGTAGATCTTACAAAGCAAGATTTATTGCTGCTATCAGCTCTTGACTGTAAGCTCTCTCCAGCTGCTCCCCGAGAGACTCCAATCCTGTCACTGACTTGAAACCCAACCCATTTGACAAACGTCCACTCAAAAGCCGTATTTAGCTACCATGATCACCCCAGAACAATGGATCAAATGCTACGCGCATGCCTGGGAAGCTAGAAGCACCCACGAAATAGTAAACCTTTTTGCTCCCGACGCATCCTACCGCTCTTACATCTTCAACGAACCCCACATCGGCCACAACGCCATCCAGCTGTATTGGGAAAACGCCGCGGGACGGCAGAAGGACATTAAAGTGCGAACGGGAAAGCCAATCGTATCCAGTGATGGAGAAGCTGGTACCAATAGAGTGGCTGCGGAGTGGTGGACTACAATGATAGATCCGGAAAAGGGTCCGGTCTCCTTGACAGGGGTGTTGCTGCTGAAGTTCACGGGAGAGGGTCTGTGTCGGGACTTGTGGGAATATTGGGAGGTAAAGGACGGGATGGAAGAGCCTCCGGAGGGTTGGGGGAAATGATGGGTAAGCTATGTGTTGACGAACTCAGGCTCTATCGCATTCTGTACGAACATGCTGAATGTACGACCGCATGAACCATAGAAGCATGAAATCTGAGATCCTCACAAGCCGCAGGTGAAACAGCCGCCCTATTCGAAGGAAGCTAAAGGAGGAACCGAATGGCTGGTTGGAATTTCACTCAACGCCGTCGCTCGCTATCGTTCTTGTATCAATTGCTGTACTGAATGATTGCGTGTATCCTTTCCAAATGCTCTCTTAGGAACTCCTTTGTCGGATTACTGCTTTGCTGGCTTGAATAGATCCGGCTTCATGTTGATCTTGCACAGCTTCGCCACACAGCCGCTTAACTGTACGAAAGTCTGTAGGCCTTCTAGAATACGCATATGCGTGAATCCAATTTCCTTGATGAACTCGAGCTTCGAATGCTCGGGCAATGATGGTATCGTTTTAGTAACTCGAAACATTGTTGAAATAATATCATGCGACGAGTACCCCGAATCCCTGCGAATGGTTCATGGTCAGCACAAGGTCTTATACCAATCAAAATAACACTGTTCCTTTTCTAGAAATTCCGTAACTTACCATAGTTCTGTTAATGTGTCCAAGGCGCTATCAACTTTGCCTTCATAACACGCTTTAATCATGGCCTGGACTTTAACAGGATGAGGGCTATCAACCACCCGGAAAACATTATCACCGCTGACAAACCCGAAACCAGCCCAAGTACTTTGGAGATTGTTGATTGCTTGACGCATGTCACCTTCAGCACTAAAGACTAGTGCTGCGATTCCATCATCAGAGTGCTTTACATTCTCTGCTTCGCAGATTTGCATTAATCTTTTGACAATTTGGGCATCTGTTAAGCGAGAGTAGCGTAATATTGCGCAGCGCGACTGGAGTGGTTCAATGATTTTGTTTGACTGGTTGCATGCAAAAGCAAATCGCGTAGTAGTAGAATAGATCTCCATTGTGCGACGAAGAGCTTGCTGGGCACCCGAAGTCATGCTATTTGTACAGTGTTAGACATGGGCCAAAAGGAATACAGGGTTATAGGGGGTTTTCACCTGTCCGCTTCATCCAGGATCACGAGCTTGTGCTTTCCTGGCGGCAATGTGACCTTCTTCTGTGCAAATCCTTTTATCCGATTCCTAACCACATCAATGCCTATAACGAGAGATATATCAGACATGATCCGAAAGGATCGAGATAGATACAAGCAACAAACCTCTCTCATCACTGGCATTAAGCTCCAATACAGCCTCTTTGTACGCATCCCCGAGCATCTGCCTTGCCAAACATAGGATTGATGTCGTTTTTCCAATTCCCGGCATACCAGAAATGATAACGTGCGGCATATTTCCATCACGAGCTATAATTTTCAATCTCTCAATTGTCTCTGTATTTCCGACAATATCATCGAGGAATACGGGCCGGTATTTCTCTACCCTAAAGATAACTCCAGTTAGCATCTCCCGAGATACTCGCTGTACTGGGCTTGTCCTTACCAGGGCAACTCATAATCCGGTGGCGCGCCAGCTGTATTTGCGCGTAAGGCGTTTTTGAGAACTGCATCTGACGACTCTGCTTGTACCATTTTGAAATCGGTGCTCGAATCTGGTCGTTGTCGCCCAAAGTCTGTTCGCAGACGCGGCTCCAATTCTGACTTGGCGTTCGGACGCGTCTGCCACGTGATGGGACGAGCCCTTATCTACAGGACCTTGGCTCACCGTTGTCTTATCAGCACCAGGCTTCCGAACTCGGAACTTCTCACCCCCAACTTCGTCTCTGCAAACCTCCCTGCTTGACGTGCATACTAAGCTTCTTTTGCCCTGGCACTCTGAAGACGGCGCCTGGAGAACTTTCCGACAGAATGGAGACAGCTCAAAGTTACCTGCGCCGCTGTTCCAGTGGACAGGCAGGCGATTGCTGCAGCCAATCAAAACATGGGCAGAGCGCATCCGTCCCGGAATCTTGAGAGATTGAGAGACACTAATGATAGATAGCATCCGCTCTTGCGAGTTGATATGAATCTTCGTCGTTGCGAAATGGCAAAAACTCGGAATGAGATCGCACGTGTTGTATCTGATTGGGGTCGAGCAAAGCATTGTCGATCTTGGCTAATCCCACGTAGGAACAAATGCATCTCCATTGATTTGGGTAGCCCTTTTTTAGGGACACATAAGACAGATAACTATTCGGCCTTGGAAGATTCGAATATGCAGCCACTTCTCACAATTTGTCTAGTTTTGCGCCTCGACGACCCTTTGTGCACCCTGTGTCATTTGCAATCATGTTGTTTAATAATTGGCTGTTTGTTTTGATCCTCCTACTCGTGCCCGACGGTGTGCAATCAGTGAACATTGCATGGCATCCGCCCAAGTCCACTGAAATCAATGACCTTGACAACGTCCTTAGAACGTCTGGGGTTTATGGGTTTATTTTCAACTCTTCGCATACCCCGGACAAGGACTATGGACAGTATAACTGGTGCAACATGCCGCATGTGCGCCCCCGAGAGTATAAAAGGCCTCCCAAAGAGTATAAATTGCAATATGTGGAAGTGGTATGTTGAGATTCTTTGCCTGAATGGGCTTTATGTGATATTTGGATCTTGAACGTGAATTTAAGCCCTACTATGATAGATACACCGTCACCACAAACGAACTCCGTACCAGTCGAATACTTTTCCGGAAGAATCGTATCCATGGAATTGTGACGACGAAGGCCTGTATTTCTATGGTCAGCCAATGAAGGGGAAGCGGAGTGCTGAACCATACTGGAAGGGTTACCAGAATCCAGTCTCTCCTTTTACTGCCCCTGGTTTCAAGGGAACTTGCACTTTTCCCCAAATTAGCAAAGAAGGACTGGAAGATTCATGGCAACACGGCCGTGATCTATATCGCGTATACCATGATCTCCTTCGCTTTCTTCCTAGAAAGTTGGACTTGGATAGAACTTCTTTTCGGGTGACAACCAACGTCATCACGAGCCAGGTCGCCGGCATGCTGATTAACGGGATGTATGGACTTTCAGGCCGCGTACCTCTGAACGTTGAGGTAAGGGAGACAAAAGTCTGGTCGGATTGCACTGGCTAAGTCAATTATAGTCTTCATCCATCGATTCCCTTGAGCCTTCATATCCCTGCTCCAAGGCTGCTTCTCTCTTCTCTGAGGCCAAGAGTCGGCCCAACACTACCTGGGCTTCACATCTCTCCCGCACCAAGGAGTTGTTTTCCTCATTGGACTCCGTTTCGGGAGTTCCTCCCTCCGATTCAGGTTGGCATGCGAGCTTCGACCACTACTTCGACAATTTATCCGCCCGTCTGTGCCATGCCAAGCCTCTTCCTTGCTCCATCAAAGACGCCTCCAAGTGCATCTCCCAGTCGCAAGCGGATACAGTCTTCCGCCTGGGTCAATTTGAATACTCTTATATATATCGCGACTCTCCAACCTCCTTGGCTGCCAGCGCTGCCAGTATGGGCGTTTGGGTCGCAGAGTTAGCACAACATATACGCAACCAGATTGCTGGCCGCGATGGGAAGATGATTTACAGGCATAATATTGCTCATGATGGCAGCATATCACGCCTTCTTTCGATTCTGCAACTTGACAAAATGGTTTGGCCCGGCATGGGGGCTGAGGTAGTGTTCGAACTATATACGAAAAAGTCGAGAGCTGGCTGGGGAAAGCCCAAAAAAGAACACTTTGTCCGAGTTCTTTTCAGTGGACAGGTGATGCGCAGTTCGAATACTGATTTGGGTGTGCTGGACATGGTCCCTGCTTCCAAACTGCTCGACTACCTTGATGCACTGGTAGGGCAGAGTGCAAGCCAAGTTCCAGGCTTGTGCAAAAGCTAGTTTTTAAATGCAATGTACAGTACCATTTAGGATAATAATAATCCTTTTTGACTTCGAAAATTGACCACATTAGCTGCTGTACTCCATCTTCTGCACACTTGGCCTGAAGAAAGCACCAGTTCGCCTTGCACAGGAGAAAGTGGGCCATTGATACAAGCACATAGCTCCTCTGCTAAGGAGATATCCAATTACCTGAACAATTTTGCCTCCATGATGTGTGACTTCCAGAGGGAAGTGTTGGACTGGCGCAAGGATTATGAGTTATACAAATTTGAGGCCAAGTAGCACCACAGGTTGGTCACAAGTTAGAGGTCAATTCTGCTTGTGGATTTGCCCTACTCTACCCTAGCCCTTGTCCTTAAATCCACTTTCATGTTTCCCTTACTTGTGCTTAACATTGTGTCTTATCCTGCCTTGAATTCTTCCCTTAGTGAATTCCATTAGGGAGATATCTTATTACCCCTTAATATCCCTCCTTATTCTTTCCACAAGTTGGTCTTAGCCCAGCCTATTTTTCATGCTAATCCTTGGCTATGAATTCCCCTATGTCTTGCCTTTCTCATTGCTGAGGCTAGCTCATCTCATCACCCTGCACCTGTCAAGCAGCCTTTGGCTATTCATGGTGCAGAATTTCCTGCAGAACAGTGTCCGGTGATTTTGGCAACATGGCTCCTTCGGGGGTTTTGTTTTTCGTTTTGAAATCATCCACCATCTGCTCAAAAGTCACCCACTCGACACCATCATGCTTGTTGATATATTCGATTAATCTACCCGCAATTAGTCCATGGGCGTGCAAAATGTTTTAGCAGCCCTACCGCTCATGCATCAGCAATACATGCGGCCGTCCAGATACATCTGGATGGATTGTCATCGGGAAAACGAATTCATCATACTCGCGATAAAAATAATCAAAGTGATCCTGTAAGGCGGGATCGAAAATTTCAGCATTCGCACGGACGATATCAAAGGGAAGAGATAAAGTGTGTAGTTGACCTACCCGCCAAATATCGTCCACATCCCTTGGATTCACCCATCCATGGCTGTTTGGCGAGCTTTTTATGAACATCATAGGAGGCAAATCATCTAGATACCAGTTCCCAGGTATCTCCACCAACCCCGTCGGCTTTCCCATTTCTAGAGGCTTCATCCATTCTTCTGCTCTTTTCGTATAATCGATATTGGTCCACTTCGCCCCGGCAGGTAGCCAATACATCTGACAGTCATGATGCGACATGGAATGGTCATACTCAATCCCGTATTTCAGAAGTAGCTCGATGCCCTCTTTGCTCGTTTCCCACCAAGGAGCAACAGTTCCGCGAGGCGGCTTGCCGCAAAAGTCCGTGAGAAGACGATATGTCTTGTCGAGCACGTCCTTCTGCTGCTGGAGCGTCATGTCCGTGGGATTCTCATGTAGCCGTGCAGCCCGATCTCATGGCCTGCGTCTCGCACCATGGCGCATTCTTCCGGGAATGATTCTAAGGTATGGCCGGGAATGAACCATGTTGCCTTGATGTTGTATTTCTCGAAGAGTTTGAGAAGCCTGCGCGTTCCGATGGTCCCTGCCCAGATGCCTGTCTCCTTTTCGCTTTAGCAGCTTGATTGGATCGCGGCTTGATGCAAAGAGCTGCTCATGACTTGCCTCGACTGATGTCGTTGGTACTATCTTGGCCGCCATATGATCCCAGCCAGCCGGCCACGGCGTCTATGTCGACACCGTAACCGACGAGAACTCGCTTCTTTCCCATTATGATCAATAGTAAGTTAGTATAAAGTAGCAGGGCTCCCGATGAGAAAGTCTAGTATTCAAGTGAGAGACAAGATGTCACAGTGTATCAGGCCTGAGAGCTGGTTTAGTAAGACCCGACATAACCCAGATAGTGTCCCGGGGATCGGCATACGAGTGAAGCTACCCCTCTTTGGTGATGAAAAGCAATCATCTAGTTACGCAGGGGAGGGCACACTTGTGGCAATGCAGGTTTTATATATCCTAGCTCCATTATAGCTGTAACGCAGACAGACCATAGGTGCTAGACAAGTATTACTATCTATGTGTTCTAGTTCCATGCAACACTTTGTCGATGACGACTGCAGCACCCAAAAGCTTTTCCTCTTCTAGTTTCTGCCCTATAATCTGAAGATTAATGGGGTATCCTGCCATTTTATTCGGATCGTACAGCTTCCAGTTCCAGGCATCCAGATCATTCCGGGGTGTATATGGTTCTGCTGGAAGGGTATCGAGATGCGCGTCGACCTTGCCGACGGGGAATGTAAGCGCAGGATAGTCAAGAATGTTCCAGACCTTTGTGTACCCAACCCAACGACAGCACCGATGTGGTACGGCTGCATGCGGCATGGTTGGGGCAAGAAGAATGTCAACAGGCCGGCCTGACGGAGATTTTGTCCGCTCCCATTTGTCAAGATATCTTTTCTGGGCTTCAATTTTCTTCCGATTCAGCTGCCAGTACTGGTAAACGGAGATAGGCTTGCCCCTGTTTACGAGAGCTTCGACATGTGGGATATATGGTTCACCAGCAACGGCAATGTCGCGCTGGATATCCTCGCATCCATCAACAGTGTAGTATGCATCCATGATAGGGATGCACTCACTGTGCTCTTTAGTATCCCATTCTACGAGCTCGTGTCCAAAGCTTTTCAATCTTTCAGCCAACTGGAAGAGATGTCGCTTTACGGGCGGATGAACTTTCACGACGCCGTCATCAACGACAAGGCCAATTACCATTGGGCGAGATTGGAGTTCGAGAAACATGTCATCTCTCCAAGGCAAAGGAGAGCATCTAGGGTCGAGTTTCCACGGCTGGGATTGCGCAAGAAGACGGCTGATATGAACGATAGTGGTCAAATCTCTCGCCATCGGCCCAACGGCAGAAGGGACATGTTCTTGCCCTTCTGTGGAAACGGGAACGCCATAGTAGGGCAGTCGGGAGCTCTTGTTATCTAATTAGTATCATTTATCGAAACCATAGTGACCGTATACGCAACTCACACTAGGTTTAAAGCCATAAAGGCCGACCATATTTTGAGGGATTCGCACACTGCCGCCAATATCTGTACCAAATCCAAGTACGGATCCATGGAGTGCTAGGAGTGCGGCCTCCCCTCCTGTTGATCCTCCGGGAGTGAGTTCTGAGTTCATCGGATGGGTAGTAAGTCCAAAAAGGGGATTCTCCGTCTCACACCACTATCAATACAGATGAGCATAAAAGAGCCGAGCTAATGCTAGAATCACGATCTCACCATGATACTCTGCGGCAGATTCGTTTTAACAAATGGGATTGCACCCATATCCCTAAGAATCTGGACTAGCACGGCGTCTTCCTTTGCAGGGGCGAACGAACGGCCGACGTACCCTAGTGTGCTGTCATAGCCTTTCACATTGAACTGATCCTTCAAGGAAATGGGGATACCATGCAGCGGCCCCTTAAGTTCCCCAGTTTCCGCAAAAGCCTTATCGAGCAAACGGGCTTGATTAAGTGCATCCTCGAATAGCACCTCTGTGATAGCATTGGTCTAGGATAGCTCTTAGAAACGCGAAGTCTTTCAACCGCGAAGATTAGATGTCGCCACGAACCAATTGATGAGCAGCCGTTGCCCTAATTATATGTCCAATAGTAAGTCTGAGAGTACTAGATAGAGTCAACCTAGACGCCTAACTTTTTTATATACGCAGAAATGACATCCTCCGCAGAGAAAATCCCTTTCGCCAGCCGGTTATGGAGTATTTCAATGCTGTCAATATCCGTTATAGCCTGAACTTGTTTGCAATCGAATCGCGACTCATCAACCTCCAGTGTCCGTCGCTCTTCCTTGCAGTCCAAGTCATTCGAGATAAAGGGCCTGAGAGCTTTGTCCCTGGCTTCCCTTTTGCGGGCAACAATATTCTGCCAAGGAGAAATCTTATTCATGGTTGACTCGAGCGTCTTTTGCGAGTTCCTGGCAGATTTCCATAACACCAACTCCTCCTGAAGCCAGCTATATTTGAGTTATGCGGGGGTTGGAGATGTCGTGAGTACAGTAATCCCGATCAAGAGGCGGCTGGTCGGCCCGAAGCGACATCCAAATCGCCGAGCGATTGTTAAGAAAACGGCATCTGATTGGCTGACTAGTTAGTCAAGCCGAAGGTTAACTCAAACGGCTTCCACTCTCTTCAAAGCTTGAATAGTACGGAGGAGGGAGACCGACTTTCCTAGCTCAAGGAAATATATTACCCATTCTAAGGGCTATCAGACCTCTTTGGGTGTTGATCCAATGGAACATTTGCAGGCCACAAATTGGTGCAAAGATTGACCAACCCTAGATGGCTATCAGTTTTTGAAGTAAACCCCACGAGTTATGCTCTGTTTTTGTTTGGCCCATTTTTTTTTCTTGGCTGCCGCTGCATACTGCTGTACTGCTTCCCTTCATGGAACCTTCTCAGAGTTGCATGCATCCCATGTAGAGGCACTTCTAAGCTAAGTCAAGCTTCAGCTTTTCTTCTAGGATGGTTCCTAATCGTCTCTTGTGAGGTCTATGGCTGGCTCAGCAAGTTCATCACCTTCTTTGTTCCTGAACTAGGCTAGCATCAATATATATACCATCTTCGAACAGTTTGGAGAATCCATTCGGTTGGGAAGGTATATATTCATACCCAAACCCTTCTAGAAGTAGTACTTAGTAGTAGTACTTAACTGTTGTGACCAAATCCACGCGCACTCTGTCCGCGTGCCCAATGCGAGACTCCCTCAAGAAGTTCCAGGCCAGAACAGGATATATGCATCCTTTGATGTCTAGCATGCCATCATCTTGAAGTATATCTACTTCGGGCCATACCCGCCATCATATATTGATGATGTGTCAGCTGAGTGGAGAGATTCCGCAGGAGGACAAAGAATTTGCTTTTGACAATCATGAAACTTGACCCGAGGGACTAGCCGATTGCAAGGAAGCCGCTTCAAGACGAGTGGTTTGGTGAGATATAAGGAACTAGCCCTTCCTCTTAGGTGGTCTTGGGTGTCGGGAGCTAGTATACTGCTCTTTCCAACCAAGAAATTCAAACCCTCTTCCTGGATGAAGAACTGAGGGTAAAAATTGAATAAACCAGGGCTACGGGGTAATAAGAGTTGAATAGTATCTGCTTCATTGACTTCAAAAGACAGGTCGTAGTTGTTCCTGGGAAGCCAGCATCTTAGTCAGCTGCCAATGAAATGGACGCCAACAGTTTGTTGTCCACCAAGCCCAGTTCAAGGACTTCGTTCAGACGCATCTAGAGTACTCCATATGGGATACTATCCTTCCTAGTATATAATGGCTCTTGATATGACATAGCCTCAGCACATCGACTAACTTTCTAGCTTTCAAACCGCTTCCATAAGTCACTCAGTGAAATCTCTCTGCCCCAACCATGGCGTCCCGAGCCCACTTCACCCGCATCCCTTCCGCCAGCAGTACCGCCTCAACGATAGCTGACAGCAACCACACAATCGCCTCGCGCCCAATTCCACCCGCTGCGCCTTCCACGGTTCGGCGCAACCTGTTCCACGCTCACCTCAGCCGCCGGCAACCAACTTCATCCACGTCTTCCACTTCCGGATCTTCCCAGAACCGCGCCCACACCCGCACACTCTCCGGGAGCGGTGATGGGAGCGGTCTAAGCAGTGCTCTTGGAGGAGGGATACTAAAATCCCGGCTTATGACGGGTGTTCTATCACTCGGCAGTTCAGTACCCGATGAAACCGAGATTGTTGCGCGGGATACGAACGGGAGTTACAAAGTCGATCTCCCCATCCTACAGCCGGGAGCGCTCTGTGAGGGTACTGGCGATGAGGATGGTGACCAGATAATGGAAGCTGTGGAGGGTACTGGTCACGTTGGAATGGAGCATGGGGGACGGATAAGTGATGCCGACAAAGAAAGTACGTTTCGCTATACCGGCTTCGATCGAGAAATAATCATCCTTAAATTGGGCACCATGCTTACGGCTTAACTTTGAATTGATCTTATAGAAATCGAAGCGAGCATCGCGGAACTGATGCGGCGTAACAGAAGTAGACAGATGAATAGTGAGCCTTCTGGTGAGTAAATCCTTTTAACCGCACACTTAGATCAACTGCTGTAGGTTTCAAGAAGACAAAATGAAGAAATTATTCCTCGATTAAACTGCTGCAAAGTATGATTTACTAACCGCATCTTATAGAAGTATATCTTCTCATTCAGCAGAGTCTGAAGAATAGAGTGGCCCTGCTAGACGAGGACAAATGGATGTTTGAAGCAGAAGATGGAAGCCATAGATAAACGCGGAAATTTCTTTGCGCTTCCACATGCGACATCCCCTCTAGTCACCGACGGCAGTCGCTTTCCAACCTAATCTAAGTCCATCGATGCCGGGGCTTCGACCTGTTTTGTGTTTTTGGACCGTTGCGGCGGCTTTGATTTGTTTCCAGCTTGGGAACCCCCACCAAAGAACATTCCCATCATATCCATTAAAGGATTGGACTGTTTGGGTATCCTTATACCGAAATAAATCTCCCCGATATAAGCCAGCGCCTGGTCCCAATCTCCCGCTTCCTGGATATACGTTGCATAATGCCTGAGCAGCTGCTTGAACAAATCCGCACTTCCGCGTTGAATGGCTAACAGCAGCAAGCTTGTGAAGTTTAATAGCGGTAATGATGGATACACCCGAACATCATTACTTTGACTGCTCACTTCTTGAACACCGAGGGCCTGACTTGTCGGCGACGACGCTAACTGGTTTCTAAAAACCAAGAATGCTTTATTGGCACTCTGAAGGCTTCCTGTTAGCAGATAGGGAAACACCGCCCGCGCAGCATATATTCCTGCCGTGTGTACATCGTCGTGAGTGTACCATTTGTACTCTAGACGGGCGAGCACTTCTGCCGAATCTGCTGTCCCTAAAGCTAGGTGTCGTTCTGCATCGTACGCTTCGTTCTCTAAATCCTAATGTCAGAGAGCGAACGAGAAGGTAACCCATAACACCTCAAGTTATTCTAACCTTCAGCGTAGATAGATCCAATGGCATGATGAATCTCTGGATCGCCCGTTTCAATATCCCCGAATTTTGAGCTCCATGAAATCATTTCATTTATATATCTCTTTCTTGTAGGCTCTTCAGGTGGGAAATCTCGCAGAATCTGAATTAATCGCTCTGTTGACGGGCTGTCAGTTCAGCTATTACACATACCAAACATCCCTATCTTTCAAAGTAAGCGCTCCACGAAAGGAATTACATACGCCTTCTCTTATTTCCCACATCGTCATCTGAAAGCTCCCACTCAGCCTTGTTATACACATCAACAACAAGCATAATCGCGAGATCGCCGCCACTTGCGGAGGCACCCTGTTGAGCTCCAGCCTTGAGAAGCGCTATCGCGCCGCCGGCCAGGATGTCTGCAGCAGCGTCATAATTTGACTGTTTAAGGTATCTTGCTGCAATGACACGGAGTTGTTGATGGGATTCGTAGTACGCTCCGGCAGCGATTCTGTGGAAAGCGAGTGTCAAACACTGAGAAACTGTAGATGGATGGATCAGGTAGACGTGAGAACAAAGTAGCACCTACGAATGACAGACTTACTTTTCTTGTTGCCGGGCAATTGTCTTGTCAATCCGAGAAGTCATGGTGCTGTGCGTCAAATTGATAGCGGGTGTTCAAAGGCTCACTTGTTTCCTCCCACTCTCGCGATTTCAGGGCCAGATCTAAAATTGCCTGTGCCTGGATTAACAATAACAGGCTAAAAATTGAAAGAAGAGATAATTATGCAACTGCAAGAGAACTATTCTGTGCAGGCAACGCCATGGCTTCAAGTGGGACAACAATGGTCAAGCTGGTTCCAATGGTGGATTATCCATGTGATGCCATATCAGGTATGGGCTCGCAACCACGCGATCAGATGGATAGTGGTTAGTCACCTCCATCAAAGGCGCTGTGGCGGAGTGGTTAACGCGTCACACTTGAAGCCTCATGCTTTAGGATATGTGATCCCTTCGGGGGCGAAGGTTCGAATCCTTCCGGCGTCGCTTTTTTGTATTTTACTCCCAGTTGCTCCACCGAGCCAGTTACCCCACGGAAGCGTGGGCATTATTACCCCAAACATTACCAGCTGTATGAAGCAGATAAAAAGAATAATTCCCCGACAGCATAGACCAAACATGAGGTTTACTTTTGAGAATCATGAATTCTCATGTTTTTGACATCCAACCTTTGCACCGATTTGCTGGTTCAAACGCGGCAATTCGTCGACCAAAGGCAAGTCAACGGCCACTCCAGCGCTCTACCTATTAGCCTGCTCTCTTATTTGATAGGAACATACGTTGCTAACTACTTAAAGGAAATCGCATGTTTCTCTTACGACGACGAGCACAATTTTCGCCTCGACGAATCTTCTCTCCGTTATTATTATCCTCCACGCCTGCCTGCAGACCTCAATCAGGGTTTCGACACCTTCCAGAAGCTAGATGATTCTGGCGACGAACATTTAGATGCGCTCCTGGATACTATAGTCGCGTTAGAGCAGAAAACAGGCACAAAATGCGAGGCCGATGTGATAACATGGAGGGGCATGATGACCAAGGTGAGCAAGGTTGATCTAATAATGTCTACAGCATAAATCTACTAGACGAAGACTAACGCTGGTGGGAAGTTGATGACTGCGGTATTTGACAATTTTAATGGGTAACGGCAGATGTTCCCGGTGGTCAAGTTGTAGGCTTGGATACTGAATGTTGAGGGTTCCACAGATTCGAGATGAATGCTACATATTACCAGGTGGGCAACTGATGTCCGGCATCTCCTGGATCATATTGAGCTAACAACCATTTATTGTTTTCTGAAGGGTTCAATGTGAGTTGCCTGGTTTCTGATACGCGTCAAGGTATTATCTCGCATGTGTCTAATGTAGATTCAGTTTCATCGAGGAGAACAACGAGTACAAGAAGGCCCAGAAACAGATTCAACTGCGGCAAAAAGCGCCCCCAGGACTCCCTTCCCAAGACAGGATGATGTATTGGGGTAAGCTGCCTCTATTTAACGACTTTAGTTTGCCAAAAGACTCTTAACCAATGCCCTAGGATACAAGTTTGAAACCTTGTCACTCCTTGATGAACCCTGGGATGCCGTGTCCCGTGAGACGATCGAGGCACGAGAAGAAAAGATTGTGAACAATAACTCGCAATATTGTTCTGTCGTACGTACTGGCATCGGAGGAGTGAAATTGGTCATTGGTGGCGAAGTCGATGCAGGTGAGTTCCCCCTTGATTCTCGGGTTCTATGAGAGGCCTACTCACAGATATATAATAATAGTATGGGATTGTAAACCCGACAGGAGAGAAGATTCAATAAACTGGGTAGAATTGAAAACAACTGCTGAGATCCGCAATGACAGAGACAGGCTGAAATATGAACGGAAATTGCTCAAATTCTGGGCCCAATCATTCCTTCTTGGTGTTCCTAAGATCGTTGTCGGATTTCGAAATGAACATGGCGTTCTACAACGACTTGAAGAATTGTCAACCCATGAGATTCCTGGGTTTGTCAAGAGGCGAGGGAGAGGCGTCTGGGATGGAAATATTTGTATAAATTTTACCGCACAGCTCCTTGAATGTAGGTTCCTTTGGTCGCCTGTGGTATCGTTCGAAACACCCTTTGAGACTAACGAGATCAGGGCTCCGAGGTATTATAAATACCGAAGGTATGTGGAGAATAAGAAGGATAGAGAAAACCCCTATCATTGAAGTATTCAAGCTGGAGGAATCTGGGCATGGTGGGATTCTGTCCGATGCTTTCGTGAAATGGCGCTCGGAGAGTTGAAGCAGATAGCAACCTTCTGTGTCCTTTGACTCGAGGATTCGTTGTTTGATACCAATTTCTATGGCTTGACGTTCTCAGTCGCTCTATCCAGTCGATCCTTAGGTCGACCCTCAGCCATGATATACGGCTGTGGTCTCGGGCCCCCGACAAGGGCGCAACATAGCGATAGTTTGCATGATTCGACGCTGAAACGGACAATACTCGCTTTTATGAAGCTTCAAGTATACGCTTAGAGTATTCTTCCCTCTGCGCTCTCTTTTCGGCACCCTTAACCGCATTCTTATGTCTTCGTCCGTTCATATGGATCGCCCACTGCTTTTCGGTCATGCCAGCCACATTACAAACGTCACAGGCCTTTCTTATCTCCTTATCTTCGCTTGAAGATTGTGATTCTTGCTTTTTAGTCTCGAAAGCCATTTTTGCTAGCTCCGAAATTTCGGCTGGATGCGGCCGATGGTTGCCTGAAAGGAAGGCTTCGGTGATACTTTCAGCAGGCACACGAACAGCATTTTTCCAGTCGCCAACATTCGTAGAATCAAGAATGTATAAACGATCAGTCGCATTGGCCGATTCAAGCGAATTCCAGAGCCTGCCCCGGATCCATTTCAGCTGACTACGTGAATATTGCTTGGTGGCCGTTTTGACCGCTTCAATGCACCGTTCTTTCAATTCCTGCAGTTGTTCCGGCTGGCTTTGGCCGGAAGATAGGGCCGAAATATATGGATCCAGTTCTTTAAATCCAATAGAAACCCAAACGCCTCTGGTCCTGTCAATGTGAATACCTTTTGATTCCTTTTCCTTGAGAAAATGGAACATGTGTTTCGCCTCACTTAGTAGCCCTTGGTCAATCATAGTATCAACCCGATCCTCCAATCTCTGGCGAAGGACCTCCCTGTCACTATGAACCCAGAAAAGAAGGGTTGGGAATCGCAAATGTCCAATTTCTGCGTCGGTAAATATACCATCCTCCGGGCTGGAGCTCCGTTGGGTATTTCCGTTTGGGAGGTTTTTTAATTGCATCTTTTGCTCCTTATATATCTCGGACGCTGGTCTTCCGGTCTGCAGATATATTTGTAGAGAACGTCGTATCTTTCTTTTCTCGTTGTGGTGCCAGCGTGCGGCCATTACAGGATCGACTTCCCGTAGCTTTTGTAGCATTTCTTCAACCGGGGCCTTTAGAATTGGCCATTTTTCGGCCTCTGCAGCTTCGTCGTATTCTTGGTCGGTAATCTCGTCTTCACTGCGGCCTGTAACAAGCTGTTCGTGGAACAGGACGGACTGAGTATAGTAATGTGTGCCGCCAACAAGTATTGGCAGCTTTCCTCTTGATCGTATTTCCTCAACCAGTTTTAGACAATGCTTTTGGAATTGACCGACCCTCCATGGCTCCTGGTCGATATCTATGCATGCGATCAGGTGGTGCGGGATCCCTTCCCGTTCCTCCACCGGTATTTGATTGGTGGTGATGGGCAGGCCTTTATACATCTGCATAGCATCTCCATTGATGATCTCTCCATTGAAGCGGACAGCCAAGTCAACTGCTAGCTGTATCAACCTTTTAGTTCTCGAAAGAGACTCCAGTCCCGACCCCCTACCCAAGTAGGTCGCGAGGCTATATACTCCGTACGTACCTTAGATTTGCCAGTCCCTGTGGCTCCAAGAACCGTGATGAGGGGCTTCATGGGAGTCCGCAAAGAAGTTGAATAGAATCGCAAGGGGAGAAGCAGTCTGAGCATTGCGCAAATGACGAAGATGGCGTCCCTGTCACCTCGTGCTTTGTCGCTGTGAAAATCCCGGCGAGAAATCGGCTTACATAAAAACGACGAGATTACAGGGTCTCAAGAGACAGCTTGCAAGAGACTCCCCCGCAATCGACACATTCTCTTAATTTTAAAAAAAGACCGAAGCTGTCATATTTCTATTTATCATCGAGAAAAAGCTCCAAGCTTGAAAGTCCAAAAGATTTGGCTATCTGAGCAATTGTCTTTGTCGACCTAGCGGTAGCCATGGCGTCAGCCACCCCAGACTCGTCCATACATGTCCACAATCTCAACTACAAGTTCCAGGACGGCACTGTTGGGCTTACGAACATCAACCTCGATCTCCCTCAAGGAAGCCGTACCTTACTGATTGGAGGTCAGATCAATTGCTCATCCACCGTATTTTCCCCGCCTCAGAAGTAAACCGCGGCTAATTCCTCCTACATAGCCAACGGTGCCGGGAAAAGCACTCTCCTCCGTCTCCTCTCCGGCAAACGACTGGCCCCTTCTGGTACCGTATCTATTGGTGGTGTCGATCCTTTCAAACAAGGCCTTGAAGGAGTTACATATCTCGGAGTGGAATGGGTGCTTAACCCTATCGTCCGCACAGACATCGATGTTCCCACCCTGCTCGCATCCGTCGGAGGTAACCACTACCCGGACCGTCGAGATGAATTGGTTGAGATTCTCGACATAGACTTATCATGGCACATGCACGCCGTTTCAGATGGCGAGCGGCGCCGCGTCCAGCTTGCCATGGGTCTGCTGCGGCCATGGAATCTACTTCTACTGGATGAGATCACCGTAGATCTGGATCTACTCAGTCGTGCAAATTTTCTAGCTTTTTTGAGAAGAGAGACGGAAATTCGACCATGCACAATTGTGTATGCCACGCATATCTTGGATAACCTTGCACAATGGCCTACGCATCTTGTGCATATGCATATGGGCCAAGTAAGAGACTCTGGTGCTCTTGACAAATTCTATGCTGGAAAGCCACGGGTGTCAGAGAATAGCCAGCTCGGTGAGTTGGTTTTGGA
Organism: Chrysosporium queenslandicum; assembly: GCA_001430955.1. Lineage (NCBI taxonomy): Eukaryota > Fungi > Ascomycota > Eurotiomycetes > Onygenales > Onygenaceae > Chrysosporium > Chrysosporium queenslandicum. The sequence continues at coordinate 207,138 of LJPI01000220.1, read as the reverse complement.
ATGGCTAAAGAGAGATCTGAAAGAAAGGGGGCCCCGACCGGGAAGGCCGAGCGAGAGTAAAACGGAGCCCGGGTATAACATGGAAATATGAGCGGAGTCAATTTTAACCGTGAAGCTCAACGCCTTATCATAAACCTTTCAACCGGGTTTCCTCAACCCTTAACGGTGAGACGAATTTCTTTTCAATATTTGTCGTTGGATTTATGGATTGTACATTTGTATGTAAGAGAGTTCGGCTTCAACGCCATTGACTTATTAAGTTAGGTCTATATAGCCCAGTGAATAGACACTTTTGTTAACCGGAAGAAATAGGAACAGAGCTTTCCTAATGTCGGACACTATCAACGTTGTATATCCGAAGTGACGAATCTTCGCTTGCGACCGCAAGCTGATACCCAGTCATTTTCTCGTCAGATGCAAGTATTGGTCGCCATGACAGTTGTGTAATGCCCTTGGATGGGCTCTCATATCTTTCTATAACCGTTCTTGCCCCAGGTTGAAGGCTGTCCAAGGCAATATCATGGATGCTAATTTCACCCGCATCGTCGCCAACAGCTAAGCATAATTTACCATCAACTAGCGTCGGGAGGAAGTCAATTGCCGTGACGGGATGGGCGATGGAAATAGTGGACTTGCACTCGAAAGAGGTACTTTCTTGAGCCCATATCTTCACCGACTTGTCTCGGCCAGCGGTCGCGAACACGCTTGTCGTCGGGTGCGGTGCCCAACTTGCGCTCAGTATCATGCGCGAATGGGCTTTCTGGTTCGAGCTAGAGAGTCGATATAAAGCTTTATCACAGGAATCTCGCTCAAAAACTGCCCATTGCCGATCACGCCCTACGCTCAAAAGGTATCGGTCATCGTGCGAAAATCGAAGAGAGGTTATGGTCAGTGAATGCGCAGCGAGCGGTGGGCGTATTTCACGCCATGTTCCAGCATCATATAAACGAATGACTGCGTGGTCTATTGAGCTAGCCTTGCAAGCAGTTGCGATGAGGGACCGGTCGTTGCTAGCGGTCACTGCTGAGATTTCATATCCGTGACCATATAGCTTCTCGTGTTCTGGCCAGAGTGTGTGCCTAGCGAGATCATCTTCCACTGGAGGATGAGTAAGATCTAACTGGACTGGCCGGGAAGGAGAATCGCCTTCCACCCCGTCCAATTCGTCCCCATCCTCACCGTTGGCATCTGCCTCGTCCACTGCCTTGTTTGAGAGTCCAAGAACAGGGATGTTAGCAGCTTCCGCCATTTCGTCTTGTGACTCTTGAGCAAAGCCTGCGAGCTGTTCCAGCATCTGCGCAATTGACTTTGTCTCATTGAACACTCGCAGGAGTTTCTCATCAGCGCCAGATACGAATCTTGCTGGGCCAATGGAGGCAATGCAGTTCAAATCATATCCGTGAATTTGAGGTCTCGAAAACTCATGCCAGGAGTGAGAGCCATTGTGTTTCCAGCTTGCGTGTAATCTGGTCGTCTGATCCGCGCTCGTGGACAGAAGATATCCACCACTTGGCTCCCATGCAACATCATTTACTGCTCTCACATGCCCTGTAAGACCCATTATTTGAACCCACGCATCCGCATCGCCATTGTATCTCCAGGATCTCCAACTACCGGTTCGACCCAGGCTCATAACCACCTTTCCGTCTGGGGACCAAAGTCCATTCCAGAAACCTCCAGCACTACCAGTGGCTGTCGTGGATCCTTTCTGTACGCTAATCTCACCCATTCTGGACGCCGAGAACCAGACTCCTGATACAGGATCAGGCTCCCATATTACCAGAGAATTATCCGCCGACGTTGACATCAGCTGAAGTTTCTGGGGGTCAGGGCTCCAAGCAGTTGAATATACCCAGTCATCATGACCAAAGAGCAGTGCCTCGAATGTGAGAGAATAGTTCGTTCCCTCTGCTTCAAAGGTATGAGCTTTATTGGACAAAGTCTGTGTTATACCTCCTAAAATCGCATCTACTGCGTTAAAAACCGTTGAACTTGCAGCTTTCCCTGGATGCACTCTCCATAAGCGGATATATTTGTCCTGGCTGGCAGAAGCAAGGAGGAAATCTTGTGACCCGGGAAGATCGGTATTCATGAAAGAGAGAGATCTTATCCAGCCCTCGTGACCTGTCAGAGTAGCTTTCAGCTCAAAATGCACTTTAGAGGATGTATCTCGAGCAACGTAAATCGGGATGACGGAGTTCGTGCCACCTACGGCCAGCACGAGCCCACCGCCGGCAGTACCGGGGCTAAGGTTCCTCAGCGCCATCGTAAGGGGGAAGAAACGAGGCTGGGCTGTGATAGTTTGTAGAAGACTAGCTCCCGCTCCTTTCCCATCATCTTCAGTAATTATCCTCCAAACCTTTACTGTCGCATCAGAAGATCCCGACACAAAGACATCCGAATTGTCATCGACGGCGAGACAATTAATCGAGCTTTTGTGCCCGTCTTGCGTCGAAACAGATGCAGAGGCCCAGGAGCCTGAATCGGACGCCGACCATACCCTTATCGCACCATCCGTTGAGCCCGTAATAATGGACGGCCTTTTCGGATTTCCATTGGGTTGTGTGTAAAACTTGACTGCATTAATGCTGCCTATGTGGCCCACCAAGAGGGTATGCACACCGCGACTGTGTTCGTCCTACTACAAATCAGTCAAGAGCTGCTCAAGGAGAGCTATCGTTCATACAGCAGGGTCCCAAAGCGCAACATTGTTATCTGCTCCATATGCGACGAGGCCAGACTGTTTGTGCCAGTCTGCTGCCGATGGATGCCGATTGCCCCCGACAGAGATATATTCTGTTGTAATAGACACCATGAATGGCCACTAATAAGACAAATAGTCAGAGAAGAGTGACAAAATGAATGTAAAGAACTCGGGGGTTGCGATGTGAGCAAGCTGAAATATATGTCGCGATGGGATCCCGCCAAGCTTTCGAGCTTATCGATAAGATATTTTCCGTCCCACCATTCCCCAGGACAACTTCCAGAGAACTACCTGGTACGATTCCTTACACCTTCAGAACACTGAGACATTTTGGAGATATCGGCTTCGCAGCACGGACTCTTTTCTAGTATACCATGGGGTCTCATGCAGCAGCAGAAAATGGCGAGGGCGCCACTTTTGATATCACCGTGGAGTTCACGTTCGTCTTCCCGCTCCGAACCCCGCAATCAAAAGCAATAGAAACATGCAGATCGAATTCTAACTTGTACGTCCAGTGGCGGTTTAGAGATGCTCTTTGCAAACAAGCGAAAACACGAGATCTCGCTGCCTTCTACAGACACGAGTGGTGCTCCATCTGATATCGGCTACCTCATTCACCATCTCTGCGAAAATGTGATGAAAGATGAACGAAAAGAGCTCTTTGTTCTGGATGACACAGTGTAGGTTACTGCTCCTTGAACGGTTCAATATTTCCGCTAATGCTAATATATGCTAATTTGTAGGCGTCCTGGCATACTCGTATTGATCAATGACGCGGACTGGGAGCTCGAGGGGGAAGAAAAATACCAAATACAGCCTGGTGATAACATTCTATTCGTATCAACACTCCATGGAGGATAGGTTGGGGCGAAAGAGTCACCAGGGCCGGGCGGCCTCGAGTGAACCGGCAGTAAATATAAGCATAACTCGTCGATTAGTGGATGCGGCATCAAGCACCTATACAACATCCTCGACATGGAGCTGCGATATCCTCTCTGGATCGCGAGGCGTTCTGAATCCACTTTGCGGAGTCCCTCCTCTGGTCACCGCACCAATCGAGCCATCAGGCATCGGAGAAACAGCGCCGCTGGGTGGAACAGGTATTTTGATATCTTCAGGAGAACCGGGAATGATTTCCGGCGGAAGGTCTGGAACGTGTATTCTTTTAGCTTCGTTGTTATAACTGGCAGGAATAATCTGTTTAAACAAAGGGAGTTAGTCTAGTATCAATCGAAGCAAGGGATCTACGCAAATCACCTCGATAATTTCATCGCGGGGAAACGATAAGAAAGGAATGTCGGCAGCATTGCAAGCCATCAGGTAACCGTATAGCACGCGAAGAACACTCTCATGCGCAATTATAAGGAGATCATTCCTCTCGCGCTCCAACTCAAGTATAATCGGTTCAAGACGGACAGCCAAATCATGGTACGACTATCACATCAGCATAGGCGGTTTTCCCAAAATAGGACCGGCTTCAAACTCACCTCAGCCCTAGGGTACCGATGATGGTACGGATCCAAGTCATGCTGCGCCACCTCGTCCGGGAACTCCTCCCGAATTCGCCTTTCCGACATTTTCTCGCATACTCCAGGGTTAAGCTGGCTTAACTGGGATCTATGCCGAGTTTTAAATCCCTTCTTATGTAGGAATTGCGCTGTTTCTATTGTCCTGCGTCGCGTTGAAGTCCATACTATGAGAGGTCGCATTGACCCTTCTAAATCCCCTTGCTCCAATGAAGCACGTCTTTCCTCCTCACGGTGCTCAAGAAGGCGTTGCGTCATCTTTCTGGCATAATCTTCTCCCTGAGGAGAGAGAGATGCATCGGCCTTGTACGAATCTGCTTCAAGAGAAGTTCCAGCCTACACAGTCAGTCGGATACATAAATTTATAATGGCTATACAAAACCTACCCGTGCAAAATAAGTCCGTCTATTTTGAATATGAAGGTTCAACAGGTAGAAAACTATGCGATGGTGGAGATAGCCGAAACTGCAGTTGTTGATCATCATTTTGTCCCCTGCATTGATCATCTGGCCTGTTTTTAGCGATGTTATCAAAAAATTAGCGGTGAAAGGCAGACCTTGATATAATTCAAATCTTTCTCTTCCATGGTTTCAAATTGCGGTATACGGGCTGAGATCCTCGCAAGATAATCTTTGACGGCATCTTTAGGGTCCCATCCTTTGTACTAATGATTTCATGCATGAGTGTCATTGTCGCGGTTTGAAGGCACTATGGTGACTCACATCGGGCGAAGAGATTTTGACTCTTTGCACATTTTCTTCAATGATCTTCTCGTCATCACACCATGATTCGATAAAGAGAGTCTAGCTTGTTAGCCGAAACGGGGTACCCAGGAAGTTCCGTGCAACTTACCTCAATGTCTTGTTTGGCAAACTCTTTTGCCAGCGACCTTCTGCCAGCAGCGATCGGGTTGACGGCGTCGTATATGGCAACTTGACCGTTTTCTCCTCTAAGAAAATGATATATATCCTCTCTACACTTCTTGACGATCTTTTGTCTCAACAGGACGGACGAAGCCGATGCTAGAGAAAAATGTGCGGTAAGCAAGATGATCGAGATCAGAATGTCAATTGAGGAAGAAGAAACTATGGCCAAACTCCCCGGGCCAGTGACTACTCTAAGAGAAAGGGCATTTCACCTTTGACAAAGAAATAGTCCTCGGGCAAATCCTGCCCGGGCCCAACTGTAGCACGTCGATAGTCTCCAAGATGGAAAATGCGGGTTTTGACACCTAGCCTGTACACCCCCAGGTCGAATCGGTCAGATGAAAACGAAGCCGACACTGCAACAATATCTAAGTGTGGGATGTTACACACCAGCGCAAATATCTTGCAATGGCCACCGAAATGTGACTAAAACATATTTGGTCAGCTACTCTGCGGAGTGTTCGGTAGATAATATACTGACGTTTTGCCTCTCGCTGGCAGACCAACAGTGATAATCACGATCCGGCCCGAATGAAAAAGACGCCCAGACTCTGTGCTGTAGAGCTGCGCTGGTGCAATTTCCGGTTTATCTGGAAGATCATGGATAGCGTCGACAAATGTGCTAGACTTTCGCCGAAATCGCGGCGAACTAGCGACTACATCTGCATTCCTGGTTGCCGTTAGAGTTGGCTCACACAAACGCGGTTCGTTTCTTAGTGGAGGAACAGGGTAGCTGCAGATACCGAACCGTCCTTAAAATCACGACAAGTCGAGAACAATAAATAGGAAGCAACACCTACAAATGGGTACTATCCATTGCGAAGGCTAACTCGATTCGTGCTCCCCCAACTAGCTGAACAAGCAGCCTCGGCAGGTGACGTTATATAGAAGTGGTAAAGAATCAAGGTTAGAAGCAATGTAAAAAAATACAAAATATATGGCCCTTTAAAAAGCTTCAAGGAAGATAATATGTAGACCACAGGCCGCCGCAAGAGCTGCTCTCTTGAAGGGCCCTTATCGAGGTTCTGATAAGAGATGATGTTCAGGGTCAGGAGCTTCAACCACTGCGAGCTACAAAAGCCATTCAACGGCTGCCAGGGCAAGACACCAGCCTTATAAGTAGCAAAAAGACAATGTCTGGACTGTGAACAGATGCAGCAAGCAATCGAAACTACCGGCGGCATCCACGCGCTTTGAATGGATTGAAAACGAGGGGGCACGAGAGCAGGAGGGCATTTCTCGAACGGGTTAGCGTGCAATGACATGTGTCTTGGCGGTGGTGATGCCGTAAGCTGCCAAGACGGCGAAAATCTAAAGTTGACCTGCTTTTCGAAAGCTTCAACATCCAGTTGCTGGTTTGAAGCCCTGGACAACTGTTCGAAAAGCGACCACCTCGGGACGCAAAGGAGGCATTCAATTAGGTGGCATTTGGTCACGGCACTTCACCACTGGACATTGACACTGACCGTATTTCTGGCCTGTTTCTTTCCTTCAGTCTCGCTCCGCTCGTCGATCCCGTCCGCTGGACAACATGGCCGACTTCAGCTCCACCCTCAATTTTGTCACCGACAATGCAGTGGCTTCCCTGGTCAAAGATGCATACGATGCCTTTTCAGATAGGAGGGAAGCCCTTGGATTGACGAACCCCGGAACAGTAGAAAACGTTGCTCGCGAAGTGCAGAAAGATGTCTTGCTCTCCAATTTCATGTTCACCGGCCTCCGCGCAGACTTGACAAAAGTCTTCGGCGTCTCCCCGCTCTTCCGAGTCTCCCATGCATTCACAATGGGTTCGCAAGGAAATCTACCGCCATACGCCTTTTCTTCAATGTTCGGCACCCCCAATGTAAGTTTGCCCTACACACAATTGATGCGGTTACATGCAATTGAGGCAGACAAAATCTTACTTGACATGTAGGTACTTATGCAAGGCAATATCGGTAGCGACGGGGCTCTCAATGCCGTGGGCAACTATCGCTGGAGCTCTGCGCTAGTTACCAAGGCCAACGCTCAAATCATGCCCGGCGCATCCCAAGGCCTGATCCAGATCGATAATGACTATACCGGTTCGGATTTCTCCGTTTCCATCAAGGCATTCAACCCATCATTCCTAGAGGGTGGTCTTACGGGAATATACATTGGAAGCTACTTGCAATCCATTACACCAGGGTTAGCACTTGGGTTGGAGGCAATGTGGCAGCGCGCAGGGCTCAATGCTCGCCCCGAAACGGCTATCTCATATTGCGCTAGATACAAGGGCCAAGATTGGATTGCGAGCGCTCAGCTTCAGGCGCAGGGAGCAATCAATGCGTCATACTGGAAAAAACTTTCCGATAAAGTGGAAGCCGGTGTTGACATGAATCTGCAATTCTCTCCAAGCGGCAACCCGATGATGGGTGGCGGCCTTTCAAAACAAGGAACTACGACTGTCGGCGCAAAGTATGAGTTCAGAGCATCTACCTTCAGAGCTCAAGTCGATAGTTCTGGCAAGTTGGGTTGTCTCTTGGAGAAGAGAGTTGCAATGCCTATCTCTTTGACCTTTGCTGGAGAAATTGACCAAGTCAAGGTAAGCACCCACTTAGAGGTACTGCGATTTGACTGCAGGACTTGTTCTAACTTTGAACAACAGCAAACGGCAAAAATCGGTCTCGCTGTGTCATTTGAGATGGCCTCGGAAGAGTTGATGGAACAGCAAGAAAGTGGTGACATGGCTAACGTCGCAGCCCCACCATTTTAAATGACGACGATACTCTCACGATACTGTTATCACAAATGCATCCTCACGTTATCCGGCAACCAAGCGTCCTCGTGGCCACGCATAGCCCGCCTCTGTATTCCATTCAATGCTTCTAATACCGGACCTCTGGTGCATCCTCTGAAATATGAGGAGGGTAATCCACTTCATTTCTCTTTATATCTCAACGAGGCGGTCATGGCTGGCGCGTTAGGGTCAATCACCATTGCATAGACAACCTCCGTACTGTCCATACTCCAGCTGTTGATCACTTTTATCTTCCTTTCCCCTACGCATATTGCATCATTTGCTCTTTTCCTTTTCGCCGCCATACTGGTGATTGATTGGTTACGGTAGGCTGTGGGTTTGATTCTGATGTATTACTCGGTGTGTATTCTGGACGGGTCCGAAGCGTTGACGTGATTCATTTTAGAGGAAGGCTCACTTGTAAAATATAGCTCTGATTATGGCAGCAAAATGGGATGCATTTCAAATGGTTCAGGCTGGAGCCTCAAACACACGATATCAATTAGCAGGAAAGCAATACCTTTTTGTTTTCGGCCTTCTGCCCTTCAAAGTCTTCCAAAGGTACCAGTAGCAGAACCCCTAATACCGGGAGAGTAATAAGGAGTCACCGCCCCATATTTCCTAATATAATAACAGAGGTCTCCTACATGGCTAAAAACCCAGTTAGTGCCAATGCAGAGATCTGAGCCCATTACTGAGCAGATATATCAAATTCCGGAACCGGTTAACAATTCAATAAGGCTTCGCAGAGGCTCTGGATACCACCTTCAAACATGATGATGAGAGGAGTGTTGCCGCACAGGTCCTTTTATTGGTTCACATGAACAGAAGGTATTGCTCTAAAACTCATGGCAGCCCAAAGAAGAAAGAGATATCTTCCGTCTCCGCTCGTGGGAACAACAGGCCGGATATACCAGGGATACAATGAGCCAGGTATGCATTTCTGCTGGTTCTGGCTGGTAGAGCACCGGAGAACGAGCTTGTGAACTTAGCTGCTGCATTTGAACCACAGAGTGGTATCCAATTGATTTCTGGCAGCAAGGCTCGGTGCGACTGCTCCGAATGAGTTGAAAGCCTTAGTTTGGCCCGCTTGCCTTTTGGGCGCGACAAACGGCGCGTCTCAATGGATAAGTCAGGATCGAAATTCCCATCGTGGTCATGCTTGACGGCTTTTTTACTCTTTTTCGTTGCGGGATGGCATGGCGCCGGTATGAGATCCTCTTGCTTTGATGGATACTACTATGTAATCGGAGAATCGCTGGTGGCTGAGGGGTATCGTTGGTTTTCCGCCGGAGATTCTAGCTGCAGCCTGTTTTATCGGAGGAGATCGATCAGTCGAGGCGAAAAGGCTGAGTCCGGATTAGACCCAGGCCACCTGAAGCTCTTTCAAGGCAGCAAGCTCCCCTTTGTCCACAGACCGTCGTCCCTGGACTCGTAGGGACGAGAGCGAGGGGTTGTCAAAGTGAAAAAAGAAAGAAGGATTTCGTCAGATGCTCCAAGTTGCATGCCTGTCAAAAGTAGCCTCCCAACTTTTGTCTAGATTTCCGTTGCAGAAGAAATACGAGAACTTCCCGCAGGTGCATATCAATCAGTGCGGATGCAAATTCCACCGGACAAAAGAACAAAAAGACAAAGAGAGCTGCTCGACCTGACAAGTCTTTCGATTGACGTGGGAATGAAGCAGTCAGGCCGCACACATCCGGGAAAGCTGTGTTGTCAAGCGATGTGGTATCGTTGAGCATGGTACGGTACTTGTCACCTTAATCACTGCGCAGGTACCTGATACTTCAATCGCCCGATGTTGGAAGAAACAATACCATGTTTAGCTCCCTGTTGGAAGCCATGGCCGCAAGGGAAGGAAAAACGGGTCATGTGGCGGACGGCCTAACTAGTTGGAAGTCTCGGTTTCAATTCATTGACAGGCAAATTTATCTATCCACGTTGCGTGCTCATCCACACGAAGTTTGGCCATGTTGGAGTCGTGGAAGTAGAAATTCTAGGTCGCCCAGAGAGCGAGAAGATACCGTTCTCAGAGTGTTTAACGGAGACGTATCCGCTGATGCCGTTGGAACATACTACCCCATGGTTGTCAAATCATAATTCTACTTCTATTCGTTAAAGGACCAATATACACTGCATCCATCGAATCAGCGAATCAGCTAATGGCTCGAGAGCAATCTCTATTACTTTCGGATGTCATACAGCACCATGGAAGCCTTGTGTCATGCAAAAAGTATTTAATGTATTATATTCAAGACCAAAGAGCGCAGTAAGCGTAACTGCACACGCACAAAGCATCAGCCGCAAGCGTGGACGCATCTGGCTTGAAGACATCATGGTACGGATGCACTCACGAATGTTAGCCTCGAGGCTTCCAGTCTCTCAATGATGCCGAGGTGGGCAAAGTTGGTTATGTTGTTAGCCATCAGGAGCCTGCAAGTGCCCTCGTGATTGATGAAGAGGTTGACACGTGGGTTCATGATTCCAGGGATGGACAGTTTAGAGATAGTTTGATGTTGGCTTCCCATCTGATGAACGATAGAAAGCATGAGAAGGCAAAAGACCAGCATTGATTCAGAAGATTGTTTAGAACCTTTTGATACTCGTTGTCATCACATCTTTGTGGGCTCCGGAGTTGTTTATGTGTGATTGACTTCAAAGTCATGAATGCCTGGCAGAGATTTTGTGCAATGAGAGTTCTGAAAAATCAAACTACCACCAACACAAAGACATTTTTGCAGCCCAGCAATGCAGATTCCAGAGGAACTACAAAGTGTCTTACTTCAACCTTCATTTGCCCACATGCGGCATGGAGGTTGTGTTTCAGTTAGATATGCAAGAGCAAAAATGGGGTAAGAGTGAATGGATATTGAAACATTCCTAAAAAGGTAGAGCACATATTATCAAAAAAACAATAGACGACACCCCATAGAGAGAAAAAAGGAACAAGCGGAACGAATTGATCCTTGGGCAGACAAAAAAGACAAATCCATCATTTCAAGACAAAGGAGTTAAAGGTAAAGGAGTAGCATGTGCAGCCAGAACACATACTGTGACAACAAAAAAGGAAACAGCCCATTATGTGACCCCATTATTCGCCGGACATATGTATAACAACCGCATTTGTGCTCCCCTTGTACGTGCTTCCAGGCATGCCAACATAGGTTTTCAATGGTCATTGACAGGATTTGACCAAGGCTGGCAAAGAAAGCCGACATGAAGAATTAAGAACAAAAGGACTGAGATATGAAGGTCATGATAATTTAACATCCTTTTTCTCATCAAGGAAATGTTGGATAGAAGAGTATTCAACTGCTTCAGTTTATCGACGACCCCAGGGACCATAACTACACAAAAAGATCCATCAGTATACAAAGACACAGCAGCAAGATAAGTAATTGATAAGAAAGTAATATCATATGTGAAAAGGGTAGGATAGATGCTCACCTCCAGATCTTTGCGCGGCAATCACCACTTCCAGTCGCGAAGAGTTGACCTGTTGGGCTAGGCGCAACAGAAATGACTAAAACATGATTAGCGAAAAAGTGTCTGAGCGAATAACAAAGTCTGGATATGACATACCGGAATTCTTGTGGCCTTGGAGCATCATCTGGGCATGTCCGGTCATCACATCCCAGAACTGAACACCTCTGTCCTTGGAACCGCTGAGAACCCAATGGCCATCAGGCGTGAAGCAAACACTCAGGACAAAGTCCTGTTTGGAAAATGTAAGTAAATCATACACCAGAAGATCACTTTCGCAAAATACATACTTTATGTCCCTCGAACGTGCGAACACATTTTCCGCCTTTTGGACCGTTACCGGCCAGGATACCGCGCGGCGGGGTGAGCTCCCACATTTTGATCGTCTTGTCTAGACTACCACTGACCAAATCTCGTCCGTTGGGCGCGAATGCAACCGAGTAGACGCTATCTCTGTGACCATCTGGGCTTTCGAGTCGCTCCACAAGGTATCCGGTTGTGGTATCCCAGACTCTGACACTCCGGTCAAGGGAGCCGGCAGCGACGTATCGGCCGTCGGGCGAAATAGCAACAGTTGTGACACCATCTTCAATGCTCAGTATGAGTTCTTGCTTTCCATCATAAACATCCCACATTCGCACGGTCTTATCGCCGCTACCAGACGCAATATAACGACCGTTACGAGAATAATCGAGAGAGTAGATATCATTCTCGTGGCCTGCAAAAATATGTCTGATTTTCCGGTTCGCGATATCCCATACCTGCACAAGGGAGTTAAAATGAATATGCAACTTTGTATAGAGCAAGAAAGAAGAAAGCGAAAAAGCCATACCCTGATTTGTCTATCTTCCGCACCAGTAGCGAGGAATTTGCCATCCGGACTGAAGCAAACGCTCCGGATGTAAAGATCACCCTCCTTGTTCGCTGTATCATCTTGCAATGTTGTGACAAGTTGACCCGATGCGACGTCGAAAATCTGAGCAGAACGATTGCAACCCGTTGCAACGTATTTTCCGTCGGAGCTGAACTTGACACAGCATACAACGCTATTATGGGACAATGTGTGGACCAACTCGACATCCAAGACACGGGGAATTTCTGGATTAAACACAGCGTACCAATCGGTGCCTTCTTTCTTCTGGGTTGGAGGGAGCTTGTCAGGTTCCAACTCGCCAAGAGCGTTCCCGACACGGTAGGGCATTTGCTGACCAGGGGTCGGCTGTGGGATCTGTGGGGATTCTCTAGGGTCAGCGTATGTGACGGGGTGGTTCTGCTGCGGAGTGGCGGGGCCAGGAGGTGCTCGGTTTGCGCGACCTTTACCAGGTCCAGGAGACGACGCTGGAGCGGGTGGTGGTGGCCCATAGCCTGCAGTTTAACAATGATCAGAATCAGCACCAAAAGATGACCCGAAGAGGTAATTAGAGGTTCTTGGATAGTAAGTACCGTTCACCCCGGAATTCGGCTGATAACCTCCAAAAGCGCCCTGCTGTGGTTGAGGTGGTCCTTGTGCACCGGAAGCTGGTTGTTGCAGGGAATGCTGAGGCGGCTGCTGTTGGTCCTGAGGAGGTGGTGGGGCTAAAGCAGGCGGTCCACCGCCTTGGTTGGCGATGATCCCCCCAAACAAATTGCTGGGCCCGTGGCCTAAAGCAGGAGGTGGCGCCTGAGACAGGCCACCGTGGGCTGGGGGACCGCCAACATGGGAAGGAGGTAAATGAACACCACGGGATTCCAGCTCCATTCGTAGGCCGCGGATTTCAGCTTCATATCTGTGGGTAGAAAGGAAAATTTTTTAGCGCTAGCTCTCAAGAGATTGTTGATCCCCATGTACAAGTCCCATTCATGATAACGTACTTTTGTTTCATATCCATGTGCGCTTGCTCCAGCTGAGTTACTCTTTGGCGGATCATTTCCATCTCTTGGAGCTGCCCAGTCACTAATGCACAGAGTCAGTCAAGTCATCCGAAAACCACAGCAGTCACATCCTGGTCACAGCAAATAGCAGGACTAAAGTATGTCTTAAGGCCAGGTTCAACAGTTGCAGTGGTATTGGGCCCAGGATTGAAATTTAGGGGAGGGAGGATTGCTGGTTTGTTTTGTAGGGGTGCATACATTGATGCTCGCATTCACCATGGCTCCGAGATTGATTCTCATACTCTTGACGCAGCTGGTCAAAGAGCTCTGTCAGACGCGGGTTTGGCGCCGGAACCATCGCGCGATTGTACATATTCGGCCAAGGTAAAGGTGGTGGGCGTTAAGAAGGACACTGGTCAATAACAGGGTTCGGCGCGGTTGGTGCGGGATAGAGGAGAGTGTCTCAAACTAGAAAGCTCAGTATCAATTAAATGCCAGGTCTCAGTTACATGTGGGTTTATTGAAAGGAAATGCGACATCAAATCATCAAGGCATGATGGATTGATGAAGTGAAGTTAGTGAAGTTGTTGTTGTTGTTGTTGTGAAGGCTGAAGTCTGAAAGTGAGCGAGGGGTGAGCACTGACCAACTCCTGAGGCTTGAAATTGGCGCAAGCGAGGTGGGCTCATGCGGTGAACTAGCCACACGCCTTTCACAAACTCCAGAAGGAAAGGAATCGAGCTAGTTAACAAAATAGAATGCAGGCCAGCTCCAGTGTGGATTAAATAGTAGCCAGGGTGACTGTGAGCTCTGGTGAGAAGGGAGGAAGAAAGGAAGAGGGTGGAAAGTGATGAAAGACAAGAGTGAGGAGGAAGAAAAAGAAAATTGGCAAAAAAACGGAAGAAGCCCTTTGACGTACCCTGCCGAATATCAGCTTCTGATGGGTTGAGGTTGGCGATGGATCCTGTGGTACCCTGGGCCGATGGAACGGGGAAACCAAAAAGGCTAATAAACAAGTTCACAGTCGATGAAGATGTGGGCGGTGCGCCAAGACATGCTGAGTGTTCTTTCTTTCGCTTTCGGCCTCTGCGGCCTGGGGTTGGCTTACTTCAGCAATGCAGCCTTTGGCGCTAGCTTAAGCCTCCTCTCCAGCCGCGCCTCCTCATTGAAGAAACCCCACGCCGCCTTCCATCTGTGGCGCGCCTCTGAACGTGGCTTGTTTGTTCTGTTTGCATCCAACCTCGTCCTATCTGCATTTCAGGTGAACGCCCGCCCTGAAGTCTGGCTTGACTTGGGATTACTAGGAGGTGCTACGGGTCGGGAGGAGCAGAGCTCAATCCTGGTTTCAAGCAGTTGCTTCTCGTGGCCTAAGGCGAGTGTATGGTGAATTTGACAAGGGTTAACCGTGGGTTCTCCTAACGTACACTGCGATCTACGGAGTAACTACGTGGCTGACTAAAAACGATGATGGCCTTGAATGGGAAGACGTTGACATGATACCATGATTGTGCCCGGCTGGCTTGAATTTCACCAACGTCTCGGCTGTGCAATACAGAGAACTGTTGGCTTCAGTTGGGGGTTTACTAAATACAGAACTGCTGCTATCTCATATGAAAGAGCAAGGAAAAGTTTCTCTTGAGCTCTGTCAACAGTGGAGTGCATCGGAGCACGGAATGTTACTGCTGGAATACGTAGTATATAAATAGGTATATATGATGGGCATCAGCGGGGAAGGATAAGCTAGCTAGAGTCTGGAATTCGGTTAATGAAGATTGGCGGAAGCTAGATATCATATATTGGCTCTGAGGTTGGTCCATCTTGAGCCAGGCATGGTTGTGGGATTGTTAATGAAAATTTATACCCTAAAAAATATAATAAGATTCAAGTTAGCGGGATCAAGTGAGGGTGAGAAATCCTCTAATCAGTGTTAAAGGGCTGGAGAGTAAAATACCTTCCTGTTAGCTTCATGGTCAGTTTTAATGCCTGTGTATGAATGCAAAAACAAGAAAATGATTTGCATTAGGGACATACTGAACTCAGTTTCGATCAAAACCAGCACGCAAGAATATATTCACCTTCATTGGCCTTTTGAAGCAACAAGGTTGGGTTAAGCATGCAGAGACAAGCAGGTCCAGATACTAGCCGAATGAAGGCGAAGGCCCCGAAGGGACCAACAGGAGATGCCTGGATTGGAGTTAAGGATTGTGTCAACACAGGGGTTTCTTCTCGATGTCCGGAGGAGTGGGATTCAGGATGAAGGAGGAGTTGTCTGTTGGCATCGCTCAAGGGAGCTTTGGCTTCAATAGTACTAAGGCCTACCAGGAGTCACTCAATGGACGTAGAAAGAAAGAACCCGGCAGGCTTTTCCTCACGAGGATTTATAGCCAACTCCACCCCAGAGGACGGTCGCGAGTGAATTCAAGCTATCCGGACTTAGTTTGCTGTGAGCATACGTAACTCGCCTGAGACGGAGTAATCACTCTTACTCCGTAATCAGCCTATCCGGGCCAACAGGGATCGAACCCAAACTCGGCACTGGGACCCGAGAACTCTGTTGCGTGTTGGTAGAATGCAGCCCAGGGAATGGCAGACGATCACTGAAGCTTTGCATATATTCCGATCAGCTAACCATAGGACATCTTGGCTCCCTGCACAGTCCAGAAGCAGCGACTACACCCGAATTGAGATGGAATCAAGAAATCGACCTCAAGTCTGCAGAAGAAGATTTCCCGATCAGATAACGCGGCGTCCCTGCCAAGCACGTGCTGACTAAGGGTAATACCAGCCGGAACTAACGGCAGCTCACGTGCCGGCCTCGTCTGATTGACCGCGCTAAGCCCAAACAGGGGCGGTTCTCTCTGATTGCGCCGGCTCGCAGCAGCTTATCAGATCTCGTGTTGATTGCGAGAAAATATTATTAAAAGGGCGACTTGACCTCCTTCTGCCGTCGATCCATCTTCCTCCGCTTCTGCCTCCAGGACACCCCCTACATTCTCAGTCGCTCAATCAACACACCATCGCTATCGCTCCCTAAGTTTCTAGCGGTGGGTGCGAGTCGTCCTGAGTTCCCTTTTCCGTTCTCCCCCGTGACCCTTTTTCGTCGATGCACCACTGCTGAAGTCACAACTGTATTATCGTGGATATCTCCAGCCATGGACGTCGTGCTTGAGGTCTTTGACACATTCTTATTCGATTACCTATATGCTGCAGCTGCTCCAGTATCGGTGCAAGCTCCCCTCGCATCTTCACAAGTTGCCGATGGGCTCAACAAAACCGCGTCGGCGCTCAACGGGTACACCTATCACCCGGCCTCGAAGTACCTGACCCTGGAGCCGTCGAAATATGCATACATGAGCGCTTTGCAACGAGACAACGTATTTAGACAGTTGGCTTCTCTTTTTTTCATTACCTGGTACGAATCCTTCCAATGGACCACGACGGCCGAGTTGGTTGGCTGACTAGGCAATAGGGTATTCGGTCTCCTCGTCTACTTCGTATTCGCGACTCTTTCCTATGTCCTGGTTTTCGATAAGACGACGTTTAAACATCCAAAGTACCTCAAAAACCAGATACGCCAGGAAATTGCGCAGACCTCGAAGGCGTTGCCGGTGATGGCGGTTCTGACTGCGCCGATTTTCCTGGCAGAGGTACGCGGCTACGGAAAGTTGTACGACACCTTTGAAGAGGCACCGTTCCCGCTGTATAATATCATCCAATTCCCGTTCTTCTTCATGTTCACTGATTGCCTCATCTATTGGATCCATCGGGGCTTGCACCATCCAGCCGTCTACAAGCGTCTACACAAGCCACACCACAAATGGATTATGCCAACGCCCTATGCCTCCCACGCGTTCCATCCAGTGGACGGGTGGGCGCAGAGCGTGCCATACCACCTCTTTCCGTTTCTCTTCCCACTCCAGAAACTGGCATCTGTTTTCCTCTTCGTGGCAATCAACGTCTGGACCATCCTGATCCACGACGGTGAATACGCGACGAACAACCCTGTCATCAACGGTGCTGCCTGCCACACTATGCATCATTTGTACTTCAACTACAACTATGGTCAATTCACTACCCTCTGGGATAGACTTGGTAGCAGCTACCGCAAGCCAAACGAGGAGCTGTTTCGCCGTGAAACCAAGATGGGCGAACAAGAATGGAAGCGCCAAGTCCAGGAAATGGAAACTCTCGTGAAGGAAGTCGAAGGCGATGATGATCGCCAGTATGAGCATGACGGTGACAACAAGAAAACTCGGTAAATCTGCCGGCCAGATGACACCTCGATTGCGTTGGCTGATGGACACATCTTACTATGCGCAATACGCTCGGGACGAGTTATGACCATCGAAACAAACGAAGCACCTGACGATGTCGGCTGCCGGCTAGCATTTCACAAGGGGCAATAAGGTACAACCGAAAATTTCTCTCCCCCCTACGCAGGTCATTCTTCCTGCCGAACTTTCAATTCGGAAAGCTTTTCATCCGTTTTCGGCTTTCCAATTTTGACTTAGCCTTTTAATCCTAATAATCCCCCCGGTCTCGCTATCACCCCTAAAGATATCCTTTCCCAGTCCTGGTTGGATTCCTGAGTAGCACTATGAATGCTGCAAATATCCAGGAGAAAAGGCGAGCAATTGTAAATTTCCAGATAGGATAATTCATGTTATGGACTTTTTTTAGTTCTGTCTTCGTCTTTTTTGAAAATCGGGTCCTCTGGGTCTGGTATCGACCTGCCCCTTTCCAACTCTGGCTTGTTGATGTTTGTGTATCTACTTGTTATATATCAGACCTTGTAATAACATGCTCTGCTTTTGTGATGGTCAGATATAGGGGATTCTTAGAAGCAAACTTTTCATCCAGTAGATGGTAGATGCAGTCGTATATTTTCACTCTGCGAGCTTCACTTCCCGCTCACCAAAACTTGTTTTTGAAGCCAGTAAACCCAGATGGGAAATGGGAATGAAAGCATGGTAAAGAAATTTTCTCTTTCAGATGAGAGACTTGGGGGCTGCTCTGGTCGTCCCAATATTGAGTGTCAACGTGACTGACTGACTTTGTCCAGATGTGGATACAACAACAAGCAGTCTACTTAAACAGTAAGCATTCATGAACTCGCCCGGATTATCCAAATGCTGAGCGTTGGAAAGTAGCATATTCGCCAACTTGTCCCTTTGACTCGGGCACGTAAAAAAGAAAAACAATACAGAATTATCAAATGAGAACTGAATACATGATTTAACCCTGGAGAAAAAGGAGACAAAAAGATTAAACTGTCAGCTCATTTGAATTTTAAAATAATACATGTTCACCCCAGTCTCCACACACACACGCGACAGCGATCTTGTTTTCCCTGCCCTTCTTCCGCCCATTTTATTGAATATCAGCCATCTCATTCTGGCCATTCGCCCCATCGGTCTCCATCTCGCTCTGCTGCACCGGCTGGGGCTGCTGCTGCGGCGCCATCGTCCCCACCGGCACCGCATTCACCATCGCATCAGCGATAAACGACTCTTCCACCGCCGCCTTGCGTCTAAACACCCTCAGCCACCTCTTCCCCCACTCACGAATGAGCTCATTCTCCGGCACCAACGCGCTGTCGTCCGCGCGCTCTATCATCACGTCGTTCGAGCCGCCGGCGATGGGCACGATGGCGTCCTCGATGAGACTGAACATCGCTCGCATGTCCGCGCTTTCTCGAGTGAGCGTGTCTTGTATCACGCTGAGTTGCGGTTCCACGAGACTCGGCTGGGTGCGCGCCGCGACGATTTGTCGAATGCGGTTGGTGACCTTGCCCATGGTCGCGGCGATCATTTCGTAGACGTGTGGCTTGGCGAGGATGCTGCCCGCGGACAGATTGTCGACAAGGGCCCATTCGATGACCGATAAGGGGGTGAGGATCGTGTAGTTGAGGAGCTTGTCAATGATGTTCACTGCGTTTCCTGGTTGGTCGATCCAGTATTCCATCACAGAGGTAATTATCTGGCGACGGGCCGCTGCAGATCTTGGGCCAATTGCAAGAAGTCGCTCTTTGCATCGTTCGATGGAAGACAGAAAATGAGACAGAGACTTGGAGCCAACGCAGCAAATCGAGGTAACAAAGGCATCGGTTGATGGAATCAAAGGATCCGCAAGGCCATGGACCTTGGCTTGCTCCTCGATTGAGGCGAGGACAGGTGCAATTTCTTCGTCTGGTGCCTTTCTACGGATAAGTTGCAAGATCTCCTGCCCTTCCTTGGAGTATGGAGCATCTGTAGGCTCTGTCAGTACCACATCTCCCTGGACTAATGTCAAATGTGAGCTTACTCTCTTGCGCATATTTGAAATCAGGGGTATCCTTTTCCCTGTTTTCGGAAATCAAGGCCTGATACGGTTCAGGTAGGGTCCCCTTGATCCGCTGAGCAAAACTCAAACGAATTTCTTTATCTAGGGCGCCGATAATAAAGGCTTTCTTTGGATGCACTGCCGGCAGCTCGACATCATCGACCCTGGAGGAAGTTTAGATTCTTTTAATGCCCAAGAATGAAAGGGTATTGTATGCACTTACCACTCTGTCCATTTCCACGTAAACCCGAAATTACTCAGATGGTGAGCGAACCAGTCCAGAAATCGATATCCTAGGGACAGGTCCAGTTGATCGACGTTGCGATAAAGGAATCGAATAGCCCGCCCTAAACTTGGAGCAATTGCCGCCGGTGCAATCTTGCAAGCTTCGGTCAGGACAGAGTGATAATACACCAGCTTGTGATCGGGAGATGGCAGCTGCAGAAGTTGAGAGAACACCGCATCAAGAGCAATATCTTCTGGCTTCCAGGTGGGCTTGTCCGGAGGCGCGTCGCGCAATTTGTCAAACGGAGTAGCACGCTTGATAAAGGTGCTTGGTGTAAAATAGCAGTCAACGTCGATGAGGAACTTGGCTGCTGCAATACGGTTGTAGTCGAGGATGTTAATTGTGTCAACCAACACGTCTCGCACCAGAGAAGAGGCAATCTCCGTAGTTGGAGGGACAGTCTCCACATTTTGGCCGGCATAAACTGAAAGATAAACTTCTGGGAATATAGCCCGGGGGCCGTTCTTCACTGGGTTGGGGATGGAGATGGCAGGGAACGCATGCTTAGTGGCAGTCGTAAGCGGAGTTTCTTCAGTGTCCTCCTTGGGCGCCATCCTCCATGGCCGGGGGAGACATTCAAGTTTCCAGGAATTCTTGGCTTCATCTTGAAGTTGTTTCTGAAGTAAACCTAGCGCACTCGGCCTCTCCCCTTCTAGCTTTTCTTCAGATGGGAAAGGATCCACGAGAGCCTCCAGAGTGTGCGGTGTTGAAGCGATGATATCCGTTTTCTCCAGGAGGGTAGACGCATGCGACTCGAATCCAGATGCCGAAGAACCCATAACATACGGTATGGTGTAGAGAATGATCTTAACGAGCTCAAGGCCTAGAGACTGCAGTAAAACATGCGTCAGTCAATATTCTATTAATATTCGTCACAGATACGTACGTCTTCGGAAGATGCTGTCTGCAAGTCAACGGCGCGGGAGAAGAGCTCTTCTAATATCGGAAAGATGCCTTCTCCTTCGAAAGCACCCTGGAGACAGCCGAAAAAGCGAAGAAGAAGCTTCACTTCGCGCCACTCCCCGGTTGCAATGTAAGACTGTGCCATCTCCCCAGCCTGGGTGAAGATCTGGCCAGCGATCTCGGGCTTTTGAACATTGACCAACAGAACAACCGCTGCAATGAACGGGATTTTGAATGGCTGCTCCACGATCCTATGACCCAACGAACGCAGTTAGCTTCCGACCGCAATGCCGTCCCTAATCCACGGCTACCGGAGTCCTTACATTTGCAACACCAAGTCCCGAAAATCATTCTTCACCTCTTCGTCTTCGGAATGTTCACAGATCGTGCTTGCAATCTTGGCCACATCATCTTCCACTTTTCGCACGGCCTAATTCGCACAGAGTCACGCAAAAGTCAGTCGCTCTTCGACCACGCATTTTGAATTCAAGTGATGAAATATTTTCCGTCCGAACACTCACCGATTCCGCGATCGTCAAAAGCTGTCTCCGAACCGAAACGGACAGCGGCTCTTCATACCGCCGGCGTGGTCGATGCCTTTCCGCTCCATCATCCTCTATTCAAGCCATCAGATTCCGGTTCGAAATAACAACAAATGCTCCACCCATAGTAAGAAGTATCTAGAGGTGTGACAACCAAGTACACAGCACGCACCTCTGTACCGCCTTTTGCGGTTGAACCCTCCCCCGTGTCGACGCGGTTCGTGATCAACCATCGGTACTAGCACTCGAAGCTTGTAGTGACAATCGATAGATAGCGAGTCTGGTAGCTACGGTCGATACGCCTCTATCAGACTACCAAGAGTAGCAAGTTGAAAGTACAGCGACCGTGTTCCTCGAGGGGTTCGAAGGTCTCGATGTGCGAGAGCTTAGTATGTTGTAAAGCAGCCAGACCGCGCTGCGCAACGCTATATCCTAGAAATCGAATATCTATGAGCAGCCCTAGCGATCAGCGAGATTTCCAAAAGAATACGATAGCGAAGCACCAATGCTATCATCACAGTTAACTCAGGGCATGGTCAGATAGCCCCGAGGCAAAGAGCAGTTGGAGCGGCATAACCTAACACTCAACATACCACAAAGGCTTCCGAGTCCAGTCTGCGCTTCACGCCAGAGTTGCTCGCGAAGTAGTCAAGACAATCGCTAGCTCGAGGCGCAATTGCACGACGAGACCCAGTTCCGGTCTGCAACTCTTGCGGCCGCCGCTTGAAGGAAAACAGTTCCTAGTTCCCTCAGCTTAGCCAATCACAGTGAGGTTTCTACCCGTTCGGATTATCGCTCTTTCTTTTCTCCGAGGACCTGCCAGCCAATAGGCGATTAACATCAAAAACAGTGATACTTCATTATGGGCTTCGAGGTCTTCAATCTTCACAGTTCTCAATTGAAAAAGCCTAGAAGATGTGCTTGATCATAAGAGGATGATATAATACCTATGTAACTATGCAGGCATCACAACGGATCCAGGATAACACAAAAGCTTCCGTAACAAAAGCAAGCCATTAATACGCCACGCTGCATATTCTCAGGTAGTAAGACATAAAACTTGGGAATGAAAAGCAGTGACAAAGCAAGGCATTTGTTCAAGGGGCAAGCTCCGTTCGCCGGGGATGGATTAAGGCTCGAGAAGGAATGGGAAATTGGAAACTGAACAACACCACTGGTTGAAGAAAGCAAAATGGCACTTGAAAACAGTTGGCGGAAACAGATATGCAGGTATCTGAATTCAATGATTTCCCATGGAGGCCGCTTGTCGAATGCGAATATCGACAAAAGGACATACACGCATCATCCCCAAACCTAGGCTCTTTCGCTTCGCCCGTTCCCGTTCACTCAGTCTTCTCATAGAGCCATCTTGTCAATCTCGGATTTTGTCCATTTTCCAGCCACGCCTATCATTGAGACACCTTCGTTAATAAGAAAAGAGAAATGAAAATAAAGCAATTCAGCAGGCAAAACATGTCCTTATTCACTTGCAATTTCCGGAAATATGATTTCAAGACCCCACCGACCTGTCCGATAACTCCATGGTATCACACGTTCACCATATCATGATCAGAAAAAGGAAATCATTGATTCATCGCCGCATGGCTCCATCGAAAATCATGAATGGCATGATTGTGAGAAATTTGGGTTCGAGATCCTCATGCAGCGAAGGTCTAACTGATAATCAAAGGAA
Organism: Chrysosporium queenslandicum; assembly: GCA_001430955.1. Taxonomy (NCBI): domain Eukaryota; kingdom Fungi; phylum Ascomycota; class Eurotiomycetes; order Onygenales; family Onygenaceae; genus Chrysosporium; species Chrysosporium queenslandicum. The sequence goes on along the minus strand of LJPI01000220.1, from coordinate 184,147 downwards.
TTTTTGTTTTTTGGAGAAAGAACCGTTCGATGCATAAGCTTGAAGATTCGCAAGTCATGTCATAGGGGGAAAGGACTTCGAGACGCGCGCACTCGTCACTTCCAGCAAACAAGGATAGAGTTTGTGGTTCATAAGCTGTTCATTCAGTCAAGGCGCGCCATCATATCCTCCTTCTTGAGTGGAGTGAAGTTATCGATATCAATACCGCGAGCGAGAAGTTCGGACTTTGCATGAGGAGGGACAAGCTTATGATTAAGCGATGGGGAGATGGAAAGTTCTGAATGGTGGGTTAGACGAAGATGTGGTCTTCATTGCGTCAGGAAACTTACCGTGCTGCGTGAAATCAAAAAGCTTAGGCAAGTCACGGACAGGGGCATTGGGATGGCGCGAATCTGGCAAACGAGTACTCGGGTCTCTCAATTCATCAAAGAACGGGTGACACATAGCCTCGACAGCGGAAAGGCGCTGGGTTGGAGTATATTCGAGGAGAGCGGTAATCAAATCAATAGCCTCGGGAGAAGCCTTGCGGAAGACCTTGACATGGCTAAGTCAGCAACGGAAAGTCAAGCGTTGGGGCTGGGTTTCATACCTTGTTGAACGGATGGGGTTTAATTTGCGGAAATTTGTGTTCCATGTAGTTTGGATTCATGGTCTTGATCTGTTCACGCGTTGGAGTACCGAGAACCTTGATAATCTCGACTAGCTGATCGATACCAGATTCTCCAGGGAAGAGGGGTTGGCCCAACATCAATTCAGCCATGACGCATCCAGTGGACCAGACATCTACCTTCGCATTAGTATGGATAGGTGGAGAAACAGGGTAAACGAGGTAGAATACCAATCTTGGTGGTATAGTTAGTGGCTCCGAAGATCAACTCGGGCGCACGGTAGTAGCGAGAGCAAATGTACGAAACATTGGGCTCGTTTTCAACAAGAATCTTGGCACTTCCGAAGTCGCAGAGCTTGAGGATACCAGTGCTGGGATCAAGAAGAAGGTTCTGGGGTTTGATGTCACGGTGACAAATACCCTGAGAATGGATGTATGCAAGGGCTCTGAAAAGCTGATAGGTGTAGAGCTTGACTTCAAGCATGGGCATGGTGGTCTTCATCTTGTTAAAGTAGCGAGAAGCGCGGTAAACGGTTTCAGGAACGAATTCGAGGACCAAGTTGAGGTAAACTTCGTCTTTCTGCGAAAGAAACGGGGTTCTCAGTCAATAAATGCCAGCTTGAGACGAGATACAAACGCTGGAAGAGGGCTTACTCTGTCTCCATTGGAATAGTAAAAGGCCTTGAGTTCGACGATATTCGGGTGACGGACGATACGCATAATCTGCAACTCACGGTTCTAACCTAGGATTCAGCTCCTGTGTTCAAGAATGGTGAACTGGAAAGGCATAAGACTAACCTTGAAACGCTTGTCCTGGAGAACGCGTTTAATGGCAGCATCCTCCCCGCTTGGAGAGAGCTTGGTTTGGAAAACGACACCAAAGGAGCCATTGCCCACAATCTTGCATTGAGTATACTGCATCTCCCGAGTTTCTCCAGTCACGCCATCCTGGACTTTCTCGCGAATAACCTCTGCAATGATGAAGAGAGAAAGAGGTGGTCAGTTCAGTTCAAAATCTGCGAATTGACACAAGCAAGAAAGGAACGTACCCCCCATGCGCAAGCTCGAAAACATGTTGGGCCGGTTCTGTGACATCGGAACCCGTGGACAGGAGATGCTACTCGAGTATGGCTAGAGTGCGAAGCGGCTGGTGCTGTCTAGAGCAGAGGGGCGCAGAGTAAGCTGGAGAGTAATATACGTCTTGGCAGAGGTCGAACGCCAGAAAAGAGTCTTTGGGTCGAGGTCGAAGAACGAGGAGAGTAATTGAGCAGGAGGGAGGAACTTATAGAGAGGTGGTTGAAAGAAGATGGAGGGAGGGAGGTAGAGTGAAGGGTTCAAATAGTGAAGGGATTCGACGAAAGTGAGTGGTAGAACAACACAACAGTGAAGGTTGCGACGAAAAGTGAAGTGTTGACTTCACAATGACCTCAGACGAATGCTGGGGATAAGTGAGCAAAGTGAGAATTGAGTGAGTACAAACAGTACCTGATATGAATGTGAGAGTCAGCAAGTAGTGAAGGAGGGAGGGGAAGAAAAAAAAGGGAGTCAGAGAGGGCAGGTGACGTTGATGGAGAGACAAGCACCAAAATGGAGCAAGGTGTGTGGGAAGGCGGAGTGGGAGGAACACTGCAAAAGCAGTGACACAGGCAGGAGGAGATATGTATGCAGGGAACCAGATTAAGCCTCCCAACACCACAGCAACAGTAAAACAAATGATATTGTGTCTGGGATGGCCTTGAAGGAAAGGTGAAGAAGGGAAGAAATCAAAGAGGAATAAAGACGACAAATTTGAAGGTGAAGAAACGGGAAAAGAAATGGGAAAAAAGGGCTGAAGCGTCGGTGGCTACAAAGACTCGACGATTTGGTATTATTGAGAAAGCGAACTGTCTTTTGGGGGGTCTCTTCTGCAGCTTAATGTATTGGGAGTACAACATATGTAATTTATCTGGGCTGCATTACAAGCTGATACGGACCGTCCTGGTATCATGGGACATGCAATTCACAATCACCACCAACAAACAGGGAACACCATCGATGTTTTGCAGGCCTGCTGGCCAGGCGCTTACAGTGTGGCTTAGGGGATGCCCTTGGAGCAGTTCTACTTTGGTCGATTTCCAGACCTGGGTTAGGGGGCCAACATCTTGCAGGGTGGAATGTGCGCCTGGATTCGAGGATGTATTAAATCTTGACTGTTCCTTCAGCAGTTTCCGTGTAACTGCTGCAGAAGGGTTGTGGAAATAAACGATGTTGTCTGCTTGGAAGACGTCAATGTCCACGTGCTTCAGCCTGACGAAACGCCACCCTGATGAGCAACAAGGGACAATTTTCAAGGCTTCCTGAAACATACAAAGGACAGGGCGCCAGTAAGCCAACGAGACTTATACATGGTTGGAATTTGGGCTGACGAGGTTGTGCGTGTTTGATGTGAAGTCTTGGGCAGATCAAGATGGGAGTTTCAGCATCCCGGAGGGGAGGGGCACGCACAGAGGTTTCGGGTCAAGCGTCCTCCATAAAATAAGTCGCACCTCCAGAGTTCAAGCCCCGCCTGTCCCAGAGTCTGACTTTGGCCTGCCTTTTCACTTTTTGGGCCCCAAAAAAGAGCTCTTCCAACGGATGCGATGACGTTGAGACCATGCACCCAGGGCATCTCTCAGCTGATCACTCTTGCCGCTGAATAAGCATCCGGACGGCCAAAGGGTTGTACCGCATACGTATGTAGGTACAGAGTACTTTGCTCGAGGCTTTTCAGTTCTCAGGAACATGCGAGCGCCATTGGTAGGAATCCCGAGACTTGTGCTGTGCGTGTGGGAAGTGCGGGCTGGCGGTTGCTGGTGGGTGCTGAGTGCTGATTAACGCCGATGCTTGGTTGGTCGGGTGACCAATTGCAATTTTCACCCTGTAACCAAGCTAAACTTGAAGCTGTCCTATGGAAACCGTGGGATTGGTCATTTGATTGGCTGCCAGTTGCTGGTCAACGGCGCTAAAAGGATTATCCAAGCTTGCGACTCCCAGCTCAGTTACGACGACGGAAAATCACTGAGCTGGGAGCACCGGCACAACTGCAGCATTACGCGCCATTGGAATGATTCAACCTGTCAGCTGGATTCGCTGGCTTGTGCGTGTTGCTCCGATGAAGGCTCTCTATTTGTAATGGCCAGAGTCCGCTTGACATACACGGCTTTGGGCGATTGTCTCCCCTCTCGGGTAGCTGCTTGAAAAGGAGGGGTAGGTTGCTAGCTCTTTCGGCTCTCTTGGCACCCGTAACTCCCAAACCAAGGGCCCCGAAAAGCCGCCCCACGAAGAGATTAGAGAAGCCGCCAGCTCCTCCAGTCCTCCACGGACCACAGTCCGGATTCGTGAGCGAAAAAGAGCCTACCCATCGCCAAGCAGCCATGAAGTCACCCGTCTCCTCCAAGTTTACATCACGCGCTTTCTCCCGTTTACCACCTGCACATATGCAGGAACAGAAGCATAAACTCAGATCTCACAGATCCAACATCCGCAGGCAGCAGTTGTGAAAGAATAACCAACCCAGACCCGTTTTCGCTTGCCCGCCAAGCGACCGTTTCTCAAAATCCTGCTTCAGAGAACTTTCGAAGAACCGCCTGATTTCCAGAATAAACCATCAGAAAACATTTCATACAGTGATGGTCTGGATAACGCGGACGGATGCTGGGTTACACGGTCTAAGATTATCACTTGGAATGCCTGCCGGGAAGATAAGAGTAGCAAGCCTGCTATCGATTCTGTGCCTGGGCTTCTGAAACCTGCAAACATCGTGGATTCGCAACCACCAATTATGTACCTAGTAGCTCAACTGGTATATAAATAACGAAGACAGTGGTTATTTTCGGACAGTCTATTGTTAGGAACGGGGACTTCAGGATCCACGACCATCCGGTTTGCGCTTGCCGAGCATACTATTCATGGGAGCTTTGGGCGGCTATCTCTTGCAAAAGCAAAGTTGGCCCCGGCCATCTAGCAGGAAGCGCGTAGCTATCTCAGATCCTAGTTCGTCCTCTATGCAACAACTGAGACTATCTTGGGGTGCAATGTCCTCGTACATGTAGTGTTCATATTTGATACTCGGAACTCAGTACTCCGTGTTGGGTATGGATTCCCTATTCGCTGCAACAGTTGGCTTCCCGCGGCGATGACGAAATTTCCCAGGAAAATTTCCCCTGGCATGCTGATTCCTCTGCTTACTTGGGCTGCACGACATATGTACCCAGACTCAGGTAGCCCGGCGCCACGATCGATCCTAAATTTGGGTGATTCACATGCAGGAGCTATGGCGGTGTGATATTCGGATCGACTGTGTTTCTGGACCTCTGTTTCCCCTGGGATGATGCGCTCCGTCACGGCCGGGACGGCTGGCTTTCCAATCAGAGGCACACGGAGGCCTTTGATGGCCTTTGGTTGCCTTTATTTTCGACTGGAGTTATTGGATGGACTGCTCAAACCCCAGCCATCGCAGCCTTGCCACCCTGACTCGCGAGGCTGCTGCCAGGAACCAAGTTCAAAGCGAGCGGTGTCGAATTATAGCAGGTACCGGATACATGGTAACTTTGAGCAAGGGATTCCTGGGATTTCACTGTCAAAACGATGCGGGAGGTCTGGGTACTGCTCAATACACAGAGCGTTATTGCCAAGACACTCGACGTTAGTTCCACGCCCCAGCGGTCATTGCACAATCCTCTGACGGCGCGAAAACGAACAGACCCTGGTGGCGGGGTGTTCGTCCCAACCCTCGAAACGCCAGAGAAGCATGGTAATTAGCTCTAGCGGCTATCGCAGACTTGCCCATATCCTTTTCTTTTTGCGTGTACTAGGTACGGAGCACCCTTTCGGAAATGCCCCTTTGCCGAAAGTCGCCCAGCATCCAGGCACGACTTGCTCTCCCAAGAATCGTGGTCATGGAGACTTTCGAAATGTGCTTGTGGTGGATTGCTCCCCTCTCTGCCACCCCTTCCCACTGGTTTAGGCCGCATCGGGCAAGGCGTGGCTAAGCCAGCTAATCAGCCGATCAGCGACATCACTGGCCCGGTGGATCTGCTGGCTGTTCAGGTGATCATGACTGGCATTGGGGGCCCCTAGGTGGTGGGTCCCGCGAACTTTCTTACGACCTTCTCCCTTGCAGGCGACGCTAAGAATAAACCTCCCACAATGGCTGCTTCTTGTCTTCTCTTCGATGTGCTGAACAGTCAAGGCGAGCCCAGCCGAAGCTCGTCGGGAAAATCCTTCGTCATAACCCAACGACGGAGAACGCAACCATCTATATATATACCCGGTGCGTCGCGGTCTCTGAGTCCGTGAGATGTTTGAAGATCGGTCAACTGGTGGAGTTGTTCCTGCTGCCGAAACGGGAAGTGCGCAGAAGCTCGAGCATGGGTAGGAGTGTCGACACCCGCTTGGCGCCCCAACACTCCTAGGAAGCACCTAGGGAGGTGGTAGGGATGGTGCTAACAGAATCTTGGGCACCCATAAATATACCCTCTCCCAACATCTGCCCACCTGTATCACTCTATGCTCTTCGCAACCCGATGCCCCTGGGCTGCAGGCCATCATTGAAGCTTCTTGTGCGGTGCTGAATGGCGAACAAACCCAGTGTTTTCTTCTTGCTGGGAATAATCTGGACCGTCATGCACCAAAGCCTGAAAATCTGCCAGCGTACTGTCCCCCCGGTTTGAGCATATACACGACCAGGTGCTGGTTAGTGCTACTCATGAGCAGGTTTGCCTGCATGCCGCACGAGGCTCGAGCGCCGTCGAGCTCCGTATTGCCCTTTGAATTTCTCGGGCCTATAACTAGTATATACCTTACCTGGTATATACCCTGTAGGAAGATCTAAACGGATGGTCTCCCAACATCCCAGCAACAATATTCCCGACCCTCTTCCTAAGAAGCTAATGTGCGAGGCTTTGGTGTCCTGTACCTACATACGGGGTACATACATGTCAACCAATGTCATCCGCCGGTAGCTTGTGGATGGTCGATGGGACGGACCTTTCGTTCCGGGAGAAGCTGCATATTTTGGCTGGTCTTTACGGCATTTTACCATTGGGTGATGAAGCACTTCCTGCCTCTCGGTGAAGGGCAGTCGTGGGTGAGAAGCCTTCCCGTGCCTGCCAGTTCTAAGTGAGCTTTTAGCTCACTTGCTTGCTGTCGGGAGATTTGTCGTTCTAGATAACTTAACACAACCCGTGCATTGCAGATATGCATCTCACCACGGACCACCCTTCCATTCGCCGATATCTGGGGTAGATCTTCCAGCAAAAATGACCTGTTTTACAAAACGGTTGTTGCTCCCCACGGGTTCACGCACCTGGGATTCTGATGAGGCCGGTCCAATGCATCTAATCTGCCTGCATCCGAACCCATCTGTCAGCCAAAAAGAACAGCCTCTGCCCCAAACCCTCAACCGTTCTAATGATCTCCTATTAGCACCAAATACCCGGAAGCAACCGTGGAGCTATTCGGAAGGGAAAAACATGCATATGCATGTTGCAGTGGACTTGCTTCAGCATGGCGTGGAGTGGCTTTCTTCTAGACAAAGGCCCGGCTACCTACCGAGAAGGTGAGCTTGGAAGATATGTGCAAAAGACCAGTGTTTCATGGTGGGTTGAGTCATCAACTATTGATGATCGGATGCAACTGGGGAAGAAAACTGAGGTTCGTCGTGCGGAAGAGCCAGATGGATGGAAATAAATACATAGTCCTCTCCAGCCTTCGGGTTTATAGGGCCTGTCAGCATACTGATTTTTGCGTTTGCTGGTTGAAGCAATTGGCCATACTGCACGCTGTATGAGGCTGTGATACTGAGCACATAACGCGACAATATCAGTGCTCACCACACAATGAAGCTGTTTGGGTAAGCTGACTCCTTCGCGGCTACGCATGGGCAACTGTAGCTGACGTTTGCTTGACTCAAAGGCGTGTCAGAACCACATCAAGATTCTATGCAATCTTGGGCAGCTACAACTATCGCATGTATAGCCGTGGAACTAGCAAATGCTGTTCTTGGCTGGGAGGGTAAGTTGCTCGAAGGAGAATATCATTGCTTGCAAGCTGACTCCAGTGCTGGAGTCCCCATGAGTGCTGCACAGATGGATATGGTAAGGACATAACTGAGAGAAGATCCAAGGAACTCCTTCTTGAATATTGCCGGCCTGCCTGACTGGCCTTGATAGAGAAAGCCATCGGCCCTTGGGGTGTCCTTCAGGTGAGATAAGTTCCTGGGCAACAGTGATCATAATATTGCTAATGGTTACTGAAGGTTCTCATCAACAGACCTAGAAACAATATGACGGCATAATCGCAATACTAATTTTAACCTTCTTTTAGGGTATCGTGTGGAGGTCACATATGGTGCTAGCGATTCTTCCGAAGAATTGAAACGTGGAGATTCAGTGTGCAAGCTTCATTCTGGTGATCATGGGAAACAGTGTGTACGCCACCGTCCTGGAATGCTCATGCAGCCAATGCTGCGAAGAAAGGGCCGTGAATACCTAGTCCAGCTGAAAGGCTTTCCCCATTTTTCATCCGCGGCACGTCCATATCCTAGTCGAGGCACCTTCTTTCAGAGTCTCCGTCATTGGCAATACCAGCTCTTCCGCTACTTCAGAATAAAAAATCCTCAATGCCGCTTTCTCAGCGTTACTACTGACGCAATCAACCCTGAGGATATTCCGGGTACCCTACCGGGCGAGGCCCAAACGGAACATCTCGTGCCTGTAAGCCTGTCTGTGAACGAGCATGACTCTCAGCTTATACATTCTAGCTTTCTTTGCATACTACGTTTATCGAAACCGCGAATACAGGCTGGCTTCCGGGAAGTCAGAAACAGACAAAAACGCCCCCTGTTGACTCGATGACTCTACGAAGGCTCTATTTTGGTGCAAGCACGCTTAGTGCAGGTTTGCAGCCTGTGGCGAAATTCAGTCCTGACCTAAAATCGCCTGCCGACCGTGTCTGGGAGGCCTATGGATCAACGACTAACCGAGCGAATCTGGTTATGACAGAGGGGCCGATAAACGCTTTTAAAAATGCAATGTTTCGACTTCATGGCGGTCATAACGAGAAGAAATGGCAGAAACGGATTGAACAACTCAAGAAGGGGGATTTCACGATGGCTCGGGGACTTCTGTGGGATTTACAGATGGTGAGAAACATCGTCAGAATTGTCTGGTTCCGCCCGATGTTCCATGTCTTGATTTACACATTGATAAAAGGCTTAAAGAATGCTAACTAACAGCCTCCGATACCATACTGCAGATATTGGCAGTGTTCCGATACCATCAACTCCGAGAAGTTGCGGAACGTACAAAGCGTACTTGGAACCTGATAAAGGACCAGTACACGCTCATCGGACAACAGCATTCAGAGCTGCAGCTCCTGGCGAAGCACTGGGTCGAGTTCTATGATGACTACATGTCCGGGGTTGAAGAGCGAAGTCGAGGGCGCCTTACTTGTCGCGTTGACATGACACGGGACACCCTCCGTGGGCTCTCCGACGAGCGCGCAAAAGCCGTGCTAAAAGATCTTGACTGGTTAGAGGATGAAATTAGAACAGGAGTCTGGTTACCGAGATGATAGCATCTGGGCCTTGCATGGACTCTTGGAATCGGTTGCAGATAAACATTCGTGTCAGGATCGTTCGTTTGAAACTTCAGGGCTAAATCTAGAGAAGTTCAAGACGTATCGAACGCAACCGGATTGTCTCTCAGGCCAAGGAAGATGTCTGCGAGCAACAACAGGAGGCAAGTAGTCCCCCCCTCCCCGCTCCTCTTCTTGTGTTATCGCCGCCTGCGAAGTCTGGTTGGTTGGGCTTCCATGGTTTGGAAATCCGATATACGACTCTGCACAGTGCTAATCTTACTTTTTATATCATACGTGCAGATGGCCAGGAATCTCAGCCTATCACTTTATAGTCCTGTTTTGGCCCCCCCTTTTTTATTTTGGCAGTTTTTGCCACCATGTCACAGGAAAGGCTCAACAGAGGTGGTACAGTCGCAGCTGCATTCCTAGAAGCAGGGGTGTGCGAGTGCTATTTGTAGACATGTGCAGTGGTACATTTCCACTTACTGTTTTGGGATTTGGACGTTCTCGCATGACAATCTACTTTATCTGTTCTGAAGTCTGTTGCATCAGATGAAAATAAAAGAGTATGACTTGGACATCCCCAGAAATCAAGCAAAACCATCAAGCCTGTAGTGCCACGCCATCTATACCAAGTTATGGGGAGTAGGAGGGTTCAAGTACATGATGGAAGTCTGTTCGCATTAAAATGGATAGCCGTCTCTTGTTTCTGGAAATATCAAGCAAGTTAAGGAACACTCAGTGAAGTGCAAGATAACCAGGCTATGAGGGCGTAGGAATGGAGAGCAACACCGTCCTTGTATATGCTGGCATGCAGCAATGACGAGAGGACGTCGCATCAACTGCATTTCTAGCAGCGCCGAGTGTATGCGTTAGGTACCCGCGTCCCGATCAACCCAGAGACACGATAGACGGATACCCTCTCTACGAACTCGCCTCAAGACTGTGCTACATTTCATCTCGTAACTCTCCAAAGGCTCTTGTTCCCATGACTTCAGATAGTTTTACGTGGCTGACACCCAAGGGAATGCCCTGCTCGCTGCCCGTCTCAGCGCGATGCCCTGAATACGCGGTATATTGCGAGGTTCGGCAGGAATGGAAGATAGTGTAATCAACTGGTCGCCTTTTACAACTCAAGACAACGGGCATGATAGCCAAACAAACTGGTTTGGCTGGTCGGTGCTATTATAGAAAAGAAATCACCAAAAATCCTGTTCAACGTCTGACGACAATTGAACTACCTGTCGTATTCAAGGAAAGATGGAGGAGATGTTCTCCTGGAAAACTAGAAGCCAGGCAATAAGAAGAGATGCAGGTATTGATGTCTGGAAATGACGGACTTCAAAGTGGAAGCGTGGCTAAAAAGAAAGAAAGAATAGAAATTCATCGGCAATGGCCAACTCTGCGAACTCCCGTATACCTTCTTGTGTTTCCATGTAGCCTGAGACCACAGCCTTGGCGCCCAATGATTCCTCGCCTTTATGCAAGGTGAGAGCTGGGATATGTGTGTGATTCTTCGAGCAGGATTTGGAATACATGTCACGAAGAGCGAGAAAATCTTGTGCAATAATTCGACTGTGCGCTTGTTATGACCTGATTCTGGAGTGGCGCCTGGTGCAGAGCGAGCAATGCACGACCTCCTTGACATGAGCATCGTGGCTGCAGGAAATATTGGAGTGCCGTACCTTTACTGTGGGACAAGCTGAGAGAGGGCCATGCTGTGTACTGTGTACCGCCCTGTAATCTTCATTATCCAGTAAAGGCAAATCCAGGAGAATTCTTTCTGGGCTGCGGTTCCTTTCATGCGTACCAAGAAACCAATGTCCCCGATGTGGATTCTCGCGGGACGAAATAGCTCTGGAAGGCTCAGGGGATTTTGTAGGAGCGAGAACTTCAACGAGTCTCTCCAAGTACCGGGAAATCGGCCTTGCTACCCTTGGCTTGCATGTTGGCTGCCGCGTGGTCCAGGTCGCCCGCTGGCTGACTGGGATAGATCCAAATGTTCAGGAACTGGCAGAAGGCAATAATTACCCGGTTTGGGCCCTGTTAACCGACTTGCTCTAAGAATAACAACAGTCTCCAAATCTCAAACAATAACCCACTTGCGGGCATATCTCTCGTATGTACGTATGTACAAACAGGGGGATAAAGGACGGTTTTCGTGCTCCATCCCTAACGATAACAATGAGAGAGCGGCAGGGATGGAAAGATTCAACCAGAGCCCGTGAATGGTGGAGGGACCCTTGGAGGAGCAAGGCAGAAAGCAAGGACCACGGGTTTAAGAGAGGCTGGCAGAATTAGAAATCACAACTAATTTTTAAAAATAACCGGGAAAAGCCAAAAAGAAGAAAATTTGCTCCCACTGTCCAGGAAGCCGGGAACTGGGGAAATGACACGTTTTGCTGCAAAGTTAGGGGAGAGCGGGTTGTTTTGACATGGACCACGTTGGTAATCTGGCGGTGACGAAAGTATTATATGCAGATAACCCTGGGTATATCGGGGATGAGGACGTCCTTAGCCTCCCGGGCTAGCTCTGAAGAAAACTAAAATTACCCAGTCGGTGAAGGCATGGGAGGAGAAGAGTTTGATTGCCGGCACGCTGCAAGACATAGCAGCAAATCGATCATCAAGGACGCAAGGATTCCAAGGTCCCTTTGTATATCGCGATGGAGTGAAATTTTTCACTAAGAGTAGGAGAGTGGGATTAACGATCTGGCGCCTGGGCAACAGACCAGTGTTTCCTCCGTCGGCGCGCTGCAGCCACCTGTTTGTCGAGGTCCCGAAAAGCGTTTGCGTGCTCCAGTTCGGTTAGACACGCGTAAAAGGCAAATGCGCCAGATGAGGAATCAGAATCCTGACTGGTGATGGCTCGCTTTGGATGCTGCAGTGGACGATCCTCTGTACAGAGAACGGTGGAAGTAATGTGCAACCTCTTGACTGGAACCTGAAATTTCATGGAGACCCGCTGCTGTCAGCGAGAAGCTGGCCCGTGGATGAACTGATTGAGAGCATGCTTGCTTCTTTGTCGAGTGAGCATTGTCGTGACAACTTGATGAGATCGATAAGGTGACAAAATATTGTTTAAGCTTTTCTTGCGGTGCTGGTCACGCGGGACACCCAGAAGAGTGGCTCTCAGGACCGGGTATCAGCTAATCATAATGCTGCAGCCTCCCATGGCTCCCTTGCAAGGGTTGATGGGAATTTTCTTCCCGCATTTCGCGCGGCCAGCCCAGACTCGTAGCTAATTCCTCACTGACTTCTGATCTCGGGCGCATCATGAGAACGAAGCATGGAGGAGAAAAGAAGGATGTTCCGACAGTTTCTCAGTCCCTACCTACGAAATCATGTTCTGCCGATTATTACTCCGTTGTTTGAAGATGGGCCAGGGGTAGCAATGCAAACGATCCGTGCCTAGCTCAAGTGGAAACACTGCTGTGCCACGGACGTTGAGCCAAAGCTGGCCGGAGGCCCAGTTCCCTGCTTCATGATTTGTACTGTACTGTACTCCGTACTCCGTACCATTTTGCAGGTGCCCTGTATTGCTTTGAATCTGCCCCCTGTGTAACTAGTGGAGTGCATGATGCATCTCCCATCACTGCCGGCGGGGCATGGTAATAATGTCGCGATTTGAAATCATAATCCTGAAGATTTACCTCCTCAGTCCGCCCTATGAGGTCTTGCTGCAAGAAATGGTGATAAGGCGTATTTCAGTGCTGTCTCCATCAAACGCCTCCTCTCCGATGAGCGGTTTGAGCCAGGAAGCGGTGTCCCAGGTCAGAGGCTAAACGTTAAAAATTATTTATGCTTTCGGACCACTGATGCCAGCGTCTGGTTTCTCGACAAACTGACAAGCGATCCCGAACCGAGCGTTTGCTGCTCTTGTTCCACCTTCGCCCCGCGAATCCGGCCACCCAGGCTAACCTCCATGGGAAAAGCTGAAACACCAAGGGTCCATGCAGAGAAGGTCTGCAAGCTATATTCGGAGGGAACAGGAACTTATTTAGAGACGCCGTTGTGGGATTATATCATCATTACTTGAGCACAAGTGCCGACGCACCATAGCTTTTTAAGGAAGAGGATGTTCAAGTTTATCGTCGGGAGTAAGGATTTGAAGTGACAGGGATCTCAGGTTAGCTAAGATCGGTTCTCTCGGGATTAATACGAAAATGGTGGTAAACCCACGAGTTTGGTTGTTTGGCTGGGATTTTAGACTACCCGCGCGAGATGGTCATTTGCTTTTTCCTGGGTGGACTTTGTTTTCCGTCCTGCTGAGGCTTCCTTCTTTCGGAATCTCCACGCGATCCATGTTCATCGCTCAGGTCCCATATGGTCTTGGTCAGTTTTCTTGCGTGCGTTGAGAGGAGGTCTGATGGTCCGAATGTTCTCTCTGCCAGGAGCGTGAGCAAAGAAGCTGTTCAACATCGACACTCCGGGCTATTGGCCTCCCAAGACAATAATGGGTTTTGTAAGACTTTCAGGAGCTTCGAGCTTAATTAGCTAGCCGATGCGAGAATGCTGATTGATCAGTATGCTGTGCAAGGCCCGGAGAGCGACGGAATGGACGATGAAGAGTCCTTTGTCTGCTGCCAGCAAAGCTCAACGTCAACTGATGCCAGACACCGGAGCCGCAGCTCGACCGGATTACTAAGTAAGAGGCGTCTTGGCAACAGCCCAACGTCGCCCGTCAACGAGACTGCTCGCCGTCACACACTCTCGACTATTTTAATTATTTTCGTCTCTCTGGCCGAAGAGAGAGGATCGTCCTCACGAAAGTGATGGATCTCAAAACTCTCTTTGCGCTGAGTTGCCTCAGATTGGTCTAACAGGGGGGAATGTGCGGTCCCGGGTGAGGTCCCGGTCTTTGGTCAGTCACGGCATCCTTGCAGGGCCCAGCTCACTAACAAGGGGCCTAGTCGCACACTTGCACAAGCTGCTTTGAGGACAGTCCTCTCTCTCCACAGAGGGCCGGATGTCATTCTGCGGTTCCGCGATTGGTCGGGTGCCTCGTGCTCTCCAGGCTCGCCCACCACCCAGCTGTGCCCATTTTCCCGGAGGTCTTTGATGATCAGATCAACAAAAATCCTGCACCCAATCGCCAGCGTCGATTCTGCGGCAAAGGCCAATAAAATACGCTACTCGCGACTATCCCTCAGTTTCTCATCCCGTGAACAACTCCAGAATCGGGTGACAAATCTCTCACTTTTGCGAACTTAGGACCCCACGCTTATTCATGCTCTGAAGATTGTCGTAATAATTGCTAACTGCGACTTACCTATACTCCGTGCACACCCAGCAGGCTCACTCTTGCTTTTTCACGACCAGCCTGACCGTTGTATTAGGTTTAGTGGTCATTCAGGCACACCGAAATTGTGGTCAAACGGACCCGGCCCCACCACCGAAAACGAACGACGGGCACGAGCTAATCACACTCAAGCGTTGACAGGGCAAAAAAGCAATGGTTGGGAACCAAATTCGCGGGAGTTGAACAACTCGTCCCAAACCTTTCAAAATCTCCCTTCCCAGGCGAGAAGAGTCAGTTGCGGGTTCTGGACCATTAATATGATTATATTATTACCACCTACGCACAATTTCACGTCCTCGGGCCCTGGCAGAGCCTACGTCTATGGCGTATCTATAGACTGGAAATAATTCCGCCGGCCCTCCGTAAAGGTCCCCCAGTCACTTACGGAGTACATGCCTTCGTATCTGTTGTACCGCATGAGAAGGCAATTGTCATTATTCCTGCTGGATACACGCCCCCATGTCGGCCTCCTAGGCCCAAAAGACATTTGCTAACCCAGAATAATCCGTGCTAGTGGCTTATTATCCGGTTATTATTGGTGCGTCTGATTCCAGTCCTTTTGGCTTCCGAGCCTTGAACAAGATTGGGTTGTTTGGGTTGCGCAACTCGAACCTTAGTCTCCAGCCGACAAGGGTTTCTTTTCGCTAAATCACATCAGACTTGGGAGCTCTGTTCTCTTCCCCTTCTCAATTAAAGCCATTCTCCCTTGTGTCCCACACTCCATTTTTGGAGATTAAATTTTTATCGCGTCCTTGCCATTGGCTACGGATCACAGACCAGTTCCAAAACTGTATCGAGCCAACAAAGTACACTTTGAGTTGCCGCAATAGTCTGTCCGTCACGGCCAGGATGAGCTAACCTCAGACCAGTTTGGCCTTTTTTGGGGCCAAATGAATCTGCCTTTCATGAGTTAATGATCGACATGAAAGGCCCTGTTTCTCTCCCCCAGACAAACCCTATTGTTCCAGGCATTTGGCGGATTTCGTCTCTCGGTGTCACTGCACCTAGCCCAAGCTGCGGGACATCTTGGGAACCGCTTGTACGGAGTATAATAAGTGATCTTCTGTGCCATTGCTTGGAATCATATACATAGGGTACATGCCTCCCCCCCAAATCGATCCATCCAATCTTTATGCTTATTTCCAAACATACATCCGCCCCAGCCAGAGTATTAACTAGCCGCACCGATCTTTAATATTCCTTTTTCATTTTTTATTTTGATATATCCCTTTCTGCACCTACTCCAACGTGTTTTTCCTTTGGAGCCTTCTTCCGACTCTCTGGAATCCAATCGACTTGTTTCTTGAGTGGCCATCAGGTATTCATCGAATGTCACGTTGATCGTTCAGTATTGCTACCACACGAGTTCGCCCAAACCAGCATACGCTTGCACCTGGTGCATTCCACGAAAGACAGAATCTCGAGAGTTGGGAGACTTGCGGGAGGAAAAAAGCAAAACGCAGCAATAAAAAAACAACGAAAACAAAAGCACAAGTTACACAACCAGTTTTAACTGGCTTCCGCGCGCACCTGCTCTTTCTCTGGCCACATCTTTCAGCATCGTACTCATCTCTCTCCTGCTTAACGGTGATCGCAGCGGTTGTGGCTCGCCCATCAGTTCCATATCAAATACATTGACATGGAAACAGCAGTTCCAGTGACCTATGGCTTTGGCAACCATGACTTGGCGGGGGTTGCCCATCGTCGGATGATGGCTCCACCACAAGATCAGAGCATGACATACTATTCAAATCAACCGATCCCCTACCCAGCGTCCTTACACTCGTCTTCTTACGGATTTGGACATATTCTTAACACCACCCATGCCTCTTATCAGGGTTTCTATGGATCTGCACCCCCAGCTGGAGCGCCAAACAGTCGGCTGCCCGAATCAGCGCCAGTTCAGTCGCTGTCTGCTGTGGGCCCCGCGAGAAACGGCCTGCCCAGGTTGATGGATACAAACCCCCCGAAAGTCGTTTCGGAACCGCAGCCCTCTCGTCTTCCTAATCTTCCTTCGAAAACCGAGGATCCATCGGTTCAGAAACTCCGCGTGAAGCCCGATATCGAGTTTTCGACAGAGGTTGATACCTTGATGAAAGCGATACAGTCGAAGCCCAAACTTGTTCAGCCACAACTACCTCCTCTGCATCAGTTTACCAACGGTGTACCAGGCTGGCCACATCCAGCATACGGCGGGGCTATGGCTGGTAACCAGGCGCTTTTCGCCCAGCAGCAAGAACGTCCGTTGGCCCCTAAACAGAAACCAAGGAAGAAATACGAATGCACGCTGCCTCATTGTAGGAAAAGCTTCTACCAGAAGACCCATTTGGACATCCACATGAGAGCCCATACCGGGGACAAGCCATTTGTACGTTCCGTGTTTCGCCAACACCTTTCTTTCGCCTGTTCAGCTACTAACTTTGGATGTTCTATGTAACAGGTTTGCAGGGAGCCTGGCTGTGGTCAGCGATTTTCTCAACTAGGAAACTTGAAGGTAAGCCACGCTGAACAGGATGACTTGTAGTTGTGGCACTAAGTCTAAGTTTGTAGACACACGAACGAAGACATACAGGAGAAAAGCCTTATTCCTGCGAAATATGCAATAAAAGATTTGCCCAGCGCGGAAATGTCCGTGCACACAAAATCACACATGAGAAAGCAAAGCCATTTATCTGCCGGCTGGATGATTGTGGAAAGCAATTTACGCAACTAGGCAACCTCAAGGTCAGCTGGTGCAATTGTTTACTGACGTCTTGAATTGTCCACTAACATTTGACTTAGTCACATCAAAACAAATTTCATGCGCAGACTCTCCGGGACCTCACCATACGATTTTCCTCGTTGACCGACACTGACCGTCTCGCACCCCAAGACATTGAATTATGGGAATACTTTTCAACTTTATACAAAAACAGCAACAAGGGGATTAAAGGCCGTGGAAAAGACCGACGAGTTTCGTCAAGTGCTAAGCTTCGAGCTGCTACCACGGCAAATGTTGATGATATGAGTACCACAACGGTGTCGAGCATCGAGGACGATAAGAATCGAATGAACATCTTCCACCGACCCTCCTATATGAGCACACCGAGTAGCGAAGAGGTCGATTTTCACGAGCAAATGTACTCACGGGGCCCATAGTGGAAGTGATCTTACGTTACGGCGGAAATAATGATTATTTATCTCCAGGATGATGGTATCCAGGAATGGTTGGAATTTTGAATTGACACTTAGCACTCAATGCAGGCGCACAATACCCATGAGAAGGATTCAAATGGCGCATATAAATGATGGAGAATTTTAGGGCAAAAGCGATCATCGGACTTGTTAGATATTCGTGAGAGGGAGAGGGCGTTTTCCATTCACAGCACGCATATAAGTTTAGGGCATAAGGCAATGAGCAACAGGGGACTTCGAATGGTGTAGTGCTAACACCTAGCTACTGCGTCCATTTGGCCCCTTCTTGTCCGTATTTTGGGACTTCGACAACCTTCTGGGCCATTTGGCCTTTTACATCTCTGGTTGAAAGCTGGATGGAAAGTTGAATACTGTTGTTCTTTTATTTTTGGGCCGCATTATTCATGTCTGTACCTAAGTCCCAGATTTTATCTGTCTTTAGCTAGTCTTCAACGAAGAAAAAATACATCATGATCGTTTAGGCATCTCCATATGTCGGGGGGCCATATGTTCATAAAATTTCGTCCTCATTGCAGGTAATACTTTGGCAAGTCGTCAGTCATAAGGCCATATCGGTAAATGAAAGAATCTCCTAGACCGCCCAAAAAACCCGTATACTCCCTTCGTTGACCCGATTCATCCATCCTGGAAACCTCGCTCTTGCCCATAGGGATACTTCATCCCCTATCCCCATTTCCCTTACTACCCGCCCATCCAACGTAGCCGGTCCGCGACCCTGCACAAGCGCAATCTCCTTTGCCTCCTCGGATTCATGATCAATAGCATCCCGATAGTTCCAGACAATACGGTGCATTTGGGCCCGATGGCCCGCCACTTTGTTGCAACACAACTTAGTGTCCGAAGGTAGGAAATTCGCCGAGGCTTCGAAGCGGGGGCGCTGTTGCTCGTAGTATTTCTGGTACTGGGCCACAAGCTCTGCAGGTTCGTGTTGCTTATCGTCGGACTGTGGGTGGAATGCGGGGATTATGTATGCGTCGAACCAACTGTAGGAGCCGTCGTAGGGGGATTGGCCACCGTGGAAGCCGCCCCAGCCTTGGTCTTGCGAGATTAGGTTGAAAACTATTTTCCGGCAGGGGTGAGCGGTGCGGTGCGGGAGGATGCGGGGCCTGATGGCGTGGGTAGAGGGCTGTAACGGGATGTCAGTGATGATTCCATGCATGGGACGAAGGCTGGTCTAGGTCTGGGGATGGTCATGAGGTAACGAAGGGAAGAAACAGGGCACCACGAGGATACTCGGCAAAGGCGAGCTCGGACAGTGGCTGGAAATAGGGATAGGACAAGCAGCAAACCGGCAATCATCCTGGGGTATCAGATAACACGTTGCTAACAGCGATTATTTTCTTTTTCCTTCCTCCTTCGTCCATTTTTCTTTTTCGTCACTCTTTTTCTTTTTCCGTAGTGCACGAAAAGAAAGTATAGTTTCACTTACCGCATAACACAGTCCTCCAGTTCTTAAAATCTCCGCGTCTTCGTCTTGTCTGATTACCTTCGGTTCACCTAGCTTCGTTTCAATGGATGGCCAGTACTCCGCGTGGTCGAGAATCATATCGATAATCTCAACAGGGAGGTTTTCGGTCTGGCTCCGGCCTCCTTCTTGCTGCCCCAACCTAAGACGGGATAAGAACTCCCGCACGCACAGAACATCATTTATGCTGGGATAATATTCTTCCTCATCCATTCTTTCCCTAGAATCTGACTGAGAAACGGAACTTGGCTCGGGCGTTTCTTGTTCTTCTTCTGTATCTCCTGCTTCGGGATTAACATGATAAAGTCCTATGTTGCGAGGACCTCGAATTCTAATCCAGGATGGCATTGTTGGTTTGATAGATGCCGAATATCAACAGTAAAAGCACAGGCGCAACCTGGGGTATCTTATTTGATTGTAATTGCTGCAAATGGTTTTGTAGGTCGTGGGAAGAGATCAACAAAGATTCAAGATCAGCTCGTCATAGAATCCAAAGCGGTTGGAAACAAATGGATTTTCAGGACTTATTACGGAGTACAATAGCAATTTTGTTTGCAAGGCTTTCGATGCCGGCCACGGCAATGGTTGATAACTTGCTATCAACGAGAGTAAAATACTGCTGCCTCTTGAAGGCGTGTGGTTACATTGAATCCAGCATGAGTGACACTGGCGATGACGTCATGCCCTGGGTTGGTCAAACAAACCAAACAACCGTCTCAACAGACATGGTTTATTTCTTGTCTATCAGAAAGCTGTATGCGAAAACCCCGATCGTATTGTCTCGCAACTGATTAGTATGTTGACCTTGTTCTCTTATGGTTACAAAATTTATTGGTCAATATGGGAGTCTATCCAGTTACACAGCGATGTTCTCAAGTGGAATACGACCCTCTTTCCCGGCTTATAGTAGATTTCCCAGACGGTGATAGTCCATCAGCTAGTAGTTTGGAAGGGCATGACACAAAAGAAACTAATCTTTGGGGTTGAGTTTCGGGGACTATTAGATGCTTGTCAATGATGTGAATAATATCCCCTCATGTTCTCATAAACCAAAAACGTCACCCAAGTACTGGGCAGAACTCGGAAGAGGTTAGGTCCAAGTCCCTTATAGAAGCCCGCCAGTCCTTCTCGCCGCCAGATCTGAACTATCACGTCTCCAAGTCCCCGGTACGTACCTGCTGCATCGTAAGTTTGCAGACGGGCTCTTAGCACTTGGTAGGGATAAGTGACGCCTCCAGCGAACATTTTCGACAGTCCAGATAAAGCCAAATAATCCGCATTGCCGAGTTTTCCTGCTCCGGAATCCGAGGCTGTCAGGCCAGAGGACATCGTCCATGAACGATATCGTTTCAACTGTTCGTATGCCATAAATTGTAATGCGCCGTGGCCAACTCCAAACAGTGCAGGTATCATCCCTCGGTAAAATCCCGTAAGCCCTTCTGACCGATATATCTCGTAGATACCATGGGTCATGGAGGAGTAGGCTCCCGCTACATTGGCGCCGGTCGATAGCATCCGAGTCTTGATCACCCATATAGGATTGGTTAGGACCGCGGTTAAAACTCCTTGAAAAGATGACATTGTTAGTTGACTCTGCAAGACGTATAGTGATGAGCCAGTGCGTAAATACCAGCCGTGCCAGATGCAATGAAATAATCCAACGAGCCCAAGCCATCTTTCTCCGGCCCATAAAACGTATGCAATGCGTCTTTGAGATTGCTATACCACAAGAAATACAATCCCCAGCTCACAGAGTTCCCCACAATATTGGGTGTAAGACCGCGATAAAACGCGGGAAGTCCGCCTTCATGACGGCTGATTTCACGAATTATCCGAAGAGAATTGCCGATTCGCGAGGTAGAAAATCGGTCCACTGCGTTCAAATAAAGACCAAATGTTAGCGAAAAGCGTTAAGACTTTACTTGTATGCATGTTCAAGTGCTTACCCTGCAACCGGGTCTTGACGATGTCAAGTGGGTGTACAGCAAGTGTCGAAACAACGCCAGCTGTAAACCCAGCTATGGTCTCAACCAAGGATGGCGAGAGACCATTTCTGTCACTCATGAACCACTGTCTTTAGGGCGTTCCTGCGGGGGAAAAAGAGTAGGTGGTGGGCTTCGTGTGGTTGGAGATTCCAACAAGTTTCCAAGATCATGCCACGGATTTTGTCCGTCCAACCCCTCAGCTATCAACTATAGCACCACGCATTTCTTGAGATAGCTGTAGAGGAGATTTGTTGTACTGTACATTGTGGTATACTACTTGCTTTAAGAACCATTTCACTACGCCCAACCCTCTATTTTCAGAAGCTTGCTTATTACCCTCGAGCCTTCCGTTGGCCGAGAGCAAATCGAGATTACTCTGCGTCTCAAAGCTACATGGACGCTAGTTTATTCCTAAGCGTATATGTTGAGTTGTGGGAAATAGTGCAGAACGTATTCAAAAGCAACTCTGCAATATATCTGGACTTCTTGATAAGAGAAACCGCATTATCGACATCACGTTCCCATTGAAAAGTTCCAGTCTAATATACATATATCCAACTCCGAGCAAATGACAAAGTAGGCGTCGAAACTCTAGCAAAGATGCAACGGTATGTCGACTCGTATCCGTGAAGATCGTCGGGCGATTCCTTCCGATAAATCAAGACAGCCAGCCGTGGTGTATCACATTGGAATAGACCGCGATACGTCTCGATATCGCCGAAACATTTATTTCGTTTCACTGGTGTTGGCCGATGTTTATGCAAGAGGCGAGAAGAGCCTAGAGTGGAATCCTGGTTAGGATATACCTCAGGCGCAAGAGGGAGAAGCGTACTTGAAAAGCTGTGGTCTTGGTTCGCTATATGTATAGCCTGCAAAGCATCAGCTTGTTTGTCTGCAAGGTAGTCGACGCATCCGAGATTCTTTCTCACCAAGATAAATGATTAAAGGAAGATATCCACTGCATCGAGTTCAAATTAGCTCACATTGCTCTCGTCCGTGAAACAAAATGAGTGGAGAAAACGCACTAGTGTATAGCAACTCTCGAGATGTCAACGACCTTCGTAATGCGCTCCTGTAAGTCGATTAGCCTCTATCCTGAGATTATCTGCCAGCATAGATATCATCCCGAGCCTGACCTTGGTCTCTTCAGAGAATTGAACCATGTTGGCCGACGTAAAGGTGAAAATATCAAATAGCTGTTTTCGTAATGAAATTAATGAAGAAAATTCAGCTTGCAAGAAACGAGGATCGAGTGCGCGGGTGAGTTGAGGAAACATGCAAGTCGCAACTTTTAAAGTTCCGCCATTCTCTGTAAAAGTTTGGAATGTTTGCTCACACTCCAAGCAACTTCAACGACCAGGCTTCGTCGTGGCTAAGGTACTGTACTAGCTTGCGATCTTTCGCTGGGAATTAGCTGGGAACTATTATATTCTCAACATTTGACTATTCCACTTTGTCTACTTTTCTCCCCATAGAGACGATTTGTTCAACGTTTGATTCGCAATGTCGGGGGCAAGACATTGGTATGTGCCATCCCATCGACCTTCCAGCTCAAAGGCTAACTTTTGTCAACAGGGAGCAGGATAAGGAGGCTACGGTATACGTGGGAAACCTTGACGAGCGTGTAACAGACAGTCTAGTATGGGAGTTGATGCTCCAAGCTGGCCGCATTGTTAATGTCCATCTCCCTAAAGACCGGGTTACCCAAACACACCAGGGCTACGGTTTCGTCGAGTTCATCAGCGAAGAAGATGCCGAATATGCGTCCCGAATCATGAATCAGGTCCGCCTCTATGGTAAACCGATCAGAGTCAATAAGGCCTCTGCGGATAAACAGAAGGCGATCGAAGTCGGCGCGGAACTTTTCGTTGGAAATCTGGACCCGATGGTGACGGAGCAAGTTTTATATGATACTTTCAGCAGATTCGGGCCGTTGGTATCAATGCCAAAGGTGGGGTTTATGTTCTATATGTTCTACTATAGGGATTATGCTAATAATGGATTGCAGGTTGCTCGAGATGACGCTAACCTTTCCAAAGGATATGGATTTGTTTCGTTTGCAAACTTCGAAGCGTCCGATGATGCTATTGCTAATATGAATGGACAATACCTTATGAATAAGGAAATATCTGTTCAATATGCATACAAGAAAGATGGGAAGGGAGAGCGTCATGGCGACCAAGCAGAGAGGATGCTAGCCGCCCAAGCGCGCAAACATAATGTTCAGCCACAGACTCAAGTTTTGCCACCACATCTCCCAGGCGGTCCTGCACCCCCGCTGGCTCCAACACCTGTCATGAACGGAGATGCCGGTCGCCCCATTAGCGCTGGCCCGCCAGAGTTCGGAGCCGGAAGAGGAGTCCCTGTGCCGAATGGGCCGTACGCGAACATGCCGCCTCAACCACCTCACAGACCACCTCCTCCTCCACAACCACTAGCTGCGTCATTAACTGCACCGCCTGCAGGGCTACCCGCTCGCCCTCCGCCATCTCAAGTTGGGTACGGCGGCCCACCCCAGGGCTTTGCTCCTCCTCCAAGGTTCGGCCAACCTGCTCCGCCTTCAGGATTCGCCGCGCCTCCGATGGGAGCACATGGTCCTCCGCCAGGTCAATTACCTCCAGGATTTCAACAAGCGGGATATGGAAGGGGTCGGTGAGAGGTTCGATTTCAGAACCTACTTCAGATGCGAGCATGCTAAGTGTGGGATTATTCTGAGCATGAGGAGGACCACAACAATTTCCTTTACCCAAATTAGTGAAGCTTCGATCACTGGATCATGCGATTGTGGTGAATCAACACCCTGACACGTCCTTTTGCGTCATTCGAGAAGCAAGCGTATGGCAAAGAGTTAAGCAGACCATATTTTCATTGGCAAGTATGCTCAAACACGTTGTACTCTGTGATGTAGACTAATATAGCTAAAAGGAAATCATGATGGAGAGTTTGGATGAGAAGGACTTTCAAACGACTGGCTCGAGAGATGCGCCACTTTAGCGCAAGAGACTGCAGGGAGACGCGACAAACGGAAATACATTAGGGAATGTATAGTTCATAGTAACGTGAAGACGAGAAAGAGGAAGCCGCGAGCCCTCGAAAGACCAATATTTAACCCGCGAGAAATGTACCCAGGCAATGCTTCACGATCCCACCTCCGATGTTGTAGTCCCAGCCAAACCAAAATCATGTAGTTCACACTCCTTTCCCCCTCCCGGCCCAGAAAGTTGATATATAAATTGCAAGGCGATAAGGTAGAACGTTCGCGTTATGAAAACGAGACAAATTTGGGATCTCTGGGCATCCCATCCGGGCCAATGTTATTCTTGGCAAATCGCTGCTCCATATATATTTTGCGCGCCTCGTTGAAATCGACTCGTTTACTTCTCATGATCTTGAGAACTTCTCTCTTACCGCGTGCATCGAGGCCCCCACGGCTATCGCCCTCTTCTATGTTCGATGCCAAACTGAAGTCTGCGGAAGAAAGCCCTAGTTCAGCATCGCCGTGGAATGTGGTAGGAAGACGTTGATAGAAATAGTCTGGCACAGGCACGAGAGGCAGCCATCGACTACGGAAGAAATAGAGAACTGTGACCGAAA
The DNA here is from genome assembly GCA_001430955.1 of Chrysosporium queenslandicum. Classification (NCBI taxonomy): domain Eukaryota; kingdom Fungi; phylum Ascomycota; class Eurotiomycetes; order Onygenales; family Onygenaceae; genus Chrysosporium; species Chrysosporium queenslandicum. Next base: position 159,401 of record LJPI01000220.1, on the reverse strand, counting down.
GTTAGTCCTGGATAGGCAAGGTTGCTTTTCGGGGTGCATACCTGTTCCGAAAACGAGGACGAAAAGGGTGAGTGAGTATAGAAGGTAGGCCATTATTATTAAAGGAACGTAAACATCAGATACGAAAGAAAAGGGCTCGAAAATAAACCGTCGAAAGCCAGACCGAAAAATGAATGAACGCGGCTCTCTCAGGAAGACGGTGGAAGAGGAGGCTGTACAAAAAAGAATTCAGAACGAGCGTGAGAAAGCTCAAAGATAGCTATTGATAATCTTTTATGTCCAGCTCTTTACAAGAGCTAGTCATCATAAATGTATTCGAAGGCTTTCTGCGCTGATAGCGGATGAACTTCCATCGACTGTCGATCCCGATGACGATGCAGGTGGTCTTCATGGATGCAGCCCCACGAGGTTTATCCGGCTCCGAAGCTAAAGGATTACTAAGCCTGTCTCGGGAGCCGTGTCTCTAGGCTCAAAGCGGACATGTTAGCGAAGCCAATCACAGGCCTCAGCCAGTCGCTACGTGCCAAGAGTTCAAAATACACAACAATTAATCGATGTGTTGCGGTCGTTAAGGTCAAAGCAAGAACTGAAGCCCGCCATTTACGTCCTCATTTTCCGTTCATATAAAATCGCCTACGACGATATTTCACAATGGCCGCTGTCGGAAGACCCAACGTTCCTGAGGACCTTGTCTGGGAGCTTGTTCGTATGTTTACTGTCCTTTCGGGAGTCTGGAGGGCGTCATGAGGGAGCTATAGGGCGGGCCCTGGAAGAAAACATGTCTACAAGATTCTAACGCATTGCTTCATTTTGGCAGGCTCCCAGAACTCCTTCTTGGTCAATCGCAAGTCTGGAGGTGGCTCTCGATTCTCCCGTGACCCCTTCAACTTGACCAACACTCACAGCCGCAAGGTGCGTTGAAGTTTAGAGCGCCTGATGGTTGAAAATAGCTGACTTTATATGTATCTAGTATTCCGGCTTCTCCAGCAACAAGGTACGGCTCCAATTGCGTGTATTTCGAAGCAATAAACTCACATGCGCCCAATCTAGGCTATCAGCATCCAAGCCGCACAGAACAACGGTCTTACCGTCAGCACCAAGAGACCCGGCAGTGCTCAGCAGCCAGCCAAGAACGTTGTGAACACACCCATTTCCGGCACCACCCACAACCGCAAGTAAGCAGTCCGAAGCGTCCGCGAGAAAACCGAAGGAAAAGATATTGATGACAGAGCGAAATACTGACGCCGACTTCCTTTCTCACAATTGTAGGGTTTATAAGGGTGTCGCCAACCGCGTCTCATTGGGCTATCGTCCAGATCTCCGCGCAGAGGCCGTTTCCCGCGTCAGCGCAATCAGACTCTCCCAGCGCCCAAAGAAGGTCGTCCCCGAGAAGAAGCCAAGAGGCGTGAAGGCCCGCAAGGCCGCTGAGAAGGCGGAATAAATTGAACAATCCTTGAACTAAGGAAATGAGAGAAATCACGGCTACTCATTGCAGCACTGAGAACGAGGTCCTCCCTTTATTTTTTGCATCATGAAAGCATTGCTTATGGGCACGGAGAATTTGCCTGGAAATTTGGTGCCGGATTGGGCACCTGGAGGTTTCTATGATGTCTTGATGCCGAATGTTATCTCCTGGTGAGTACGGAGATGGACCTAGAAAGTGCTGTATGGTAGATATTTTTCAATGTGGGATTTTACTGTTCCCATGACAGATTTCCTCAATCAATCAGACAGTAATGTCTTTACTTTGAAATGATCTCACTTCTTCTATCTCGACCTGATGAAGATTGATGTTATAGTCAATGTATCTCTAACATTTTTTGTAACAGCCGCGTTTCACAACCTAACTAGTTGCCGTGGAGCAGTGGACAACTACCAAGGTGGTGATATCTTGTCTCTATTCTTTAAGGCCCCAAAGCCGGTCATATCTTAATAGAAAGCGAATTGAAGCCCCGGTTAAGGATTAATCCTCAGCTAGGATACAGTTTTGAAAAGCCTAATGAAAAATATCGGGAAGCGGACCCAGACTCGGGTATTCCAGCTGGGACCTCGAAAATGGACGGGCAGTTAATCAAGGCTTGTATGCGCAATGTATGTCATAGGGAATAGCAGGCGATTACATAGCAAAATTGCCTTCCCGACATTCCCCCCACACCCGACAGTGATCGTCTCTTGCTTTATCAGTTCGAGAGCCCCTCAGAGCATGTGACTGGAAACTTCCTCCGATCCAAACTCCCTTTGCTTTAACCCTCAAACCACTCCTCTTCCCTACTCTCTCTCATACTTTCAAATCTCCCCATCCCCAGTTCTATCACTTGGTAAGTTCATCAATTGGTTTCCCAGCAGCAATTCATTGCTCCTGTTGCCGTACTAACTACTAGCTCTAAAGCTCCAACGACATCATCTTCATTCTAAGATACCCCGCACCACTTTGCTTCTAAACACAACAACAATAAACAACCATGGTTAAGGCTGGTGAGATCGACCAAGAAACCAAAACTGTTGTATATGCCAATGGAATCATGTTACTGACAATATCCAAGCTGTTCTTGGTGCCTCTGGCGGCATTGGCCAGGTGAGTAGGACTGTATCCAGCTATCCTAGTCTTGAGCTCTTTGACTGACATGATACTGCTATCCAGCCGCTTTCTCTCCTCCTGAAAATCTGTCCTTTGGTTGACGAGCTTGCTCTCTTCGATGTCGTCAACACTCCTGGCGTCACTGCCGATTTGTCTCACATTTCCTCTGTTGCTGTGAGTAAATACCTCAAGTGCGGGGTAGTAAGAGGGGTTAGAGGATTGCTAACGACGTCGTACAGAAAACCTCTGGATTTCTTAAAGATGAGGGCGGTTTGAAGCAGGCCCTTACTGGGACTGATGTCGTCATTATTCCTGCTGGAATTCCCCGTATGTTCGATGCTTTATGCCAGGCAATTGGACTTTGTTGACATTTCTCTGTAGGCAAGCCTGGCATGACTCGTGATGACCTTTTCAAGATAAACGCCGGCATCGTTAAGGAATTGATCCAGGGTGTTGCCGAGTACTGCCCCAAGGCCTTTGTTCTTATCATCTCCAACCCTGTCAACTCCACCGTGCCCATCGCCGCCGAGGTTCTGAAGGGCGCTGGCGTCTTTGACCCCAAGAAACTCTTCGGTGTTACCACTTTAGATGTCGTCCGTGCTGAGACCTTCTCTCAGGAATTCACTGGCCAGAAGAACCCTGCTGAGACCGTAATCCCTGTTATTGGTGGTCACTCTGGTGAGACCATTGTCCCAATGTTCAGCCAGGCCAAGCCTGCCTTCAACGTCCCAGCAGACAAGTATGATGCTCTTGTGAACCGTAAGTCCACTCACCCCCTACCTAGTGCACGGTGGCTAAATCCTGTAATAGGCATCCAATTCGGAGGAGACGAAGTTGTTAAGGCCAAAAATGGTGCCGGGTCTGCCACTCTTTCCATGGCATATGCTGGATATCGGTACGTTGGAATACCATAGCTAGGACATATGGGTGAGAGCTACTGCTGATCAATGCAGCTTTGCGGAGAGTGTCATCAAGGCTGCCAAGGGCGAGAAAGGCATCGTCGAACCTACTTTCGTCTACCTCCCAGGTGTTCAGGGAGGTGACGCTATCGTCAAGCAGACCGGATTGGAATTCTTCTCAACCCCAGTTGAGCTTGGAGTAAGTCTCATGGGACTTTTTCTGATGCTTTCTAGATCGCTAACAATATATCCAGACCTCTGGTGCCGAGAAAGCAATTAATCTTCTTGATGGCGCCACCGAGAAAGAGAAGCAGCTCCTCGACGTCTGCTACAAAGGCCTCAAGGGCAACATCGAAAAAGGGATTGACTTCGTCAAGAACCCTCCTCAAAAGTAAAACACCTGCCGCCTTGGTTGGACTACATAGTCTGATTGACCAGTACCGTTTGTGCAACCCATTGTCCCATTTCATCCATTACTCCTGATCATGGGCAGTTGTTGCGCCAAGTGAAAACCCCCTACTAATAGCTGGTTTGTTGATCGATAGGTTGTAAAGCAAAGGCATGTTACGGGACGCATGGTGTAATCATATCGGATTTGCGGGTTATCATCGGGTAGATACCGCAAGCAAATAAATCAAATTATGATCATGATCGAGACTTCGTTATCCCTTTTGATCGTCCTGTAGGCCACGTAGAGTCCTCGTAAAAGTAGGTAGCTTCAAGCACCACTGTATCATTGAAGAGAAGTATATCCGGTTGTGAGGAAGCCTCATGACTTAGGCTGCGCTGTCTTGACCTGGAATGTCGCGCCTGGGAGGTCTGCTGATTCGGCTTGAACTGTAGCATTAATGCCTAAACTCGCCAATACGCCGCGTATTATTCCGCATGGAAACCATAAATACTATGAGGAAGTTAATGGACGGTCCTCACGATCGAATGTTCAGGTAATATCTACCATTTGTGCCCGAGCAACTGCCTCGCTCCGTATAGCCATACTCATGCGCTGAAACGGCTTAAACGAATTATCTGTGAGAACATACACCCCCTATCACGCAGCCATTAGTTTGAAAATGATGAAACGAGGGAAGAGAGCAGGTTGGCCTACTCGATGGTTCGTTTTGAGGTTATCCACCTGCTTTCTGAAGAGGATTGTCCACATATCTTTGCATAGGAACTTGATCACGTCCAGGTTGTCCGTGAAACGGGGCCGATCGCGGGAAAAGCTTGATCGCGGGGTCAGCAGAGATGGCTACAAACACAATGATCTAGTACTAAACGGATCAAGAGGGGGATACGTGTGGAGGGTAGAGGAGCGGACAGAACTAGGCGTGCTAGATGGGCCTCCGCGGGAGGGGGGGCTGGGCCGGAACCATGTTCCCGCCGAAGGCCAGCGGAAAAAGGAGCGCGGAGTTCGATCGCACCAGCCACGGGCACGTAGAGAGTAATTCCTCTGCAAGCGCCTACCGCCGGCTTGCATTCTTTGAGCCCAAATTTCACGCCTGACCCCCGACCTTCCATTCATCACGGTTGCACGCCATCAACGCAAAGAAAACCCCAACTCACCGTTCCGCCAACCCCAGCCCAACACGGTATCCCAAGCTCTCCAACCGATAAAACGTAGCTTCGCGCAGCTCTTCTTCGTCCAGCGGTTTTGCATCCGCGCTCCCGTCGGGGGCATTGTTGGCTTCTAGCTCTTGGACTAGGCGTTCCGCCATGGGCACGACTTCGATGAGGAGGAGGTCAAGGCATGAGGAGTTGAGGAAGCGCGCGTGAGGGTCGGAGGCGCTGAAGGGCGGGATCGGAGTGGTGTCGAAGGACATGATGAGATCGAGGTATAAGGAAGCCCGGGTGCGGAGGCGGAGGTGGATAAAAGGCGAGTTGCGTGCAGATGTGGCCAGGAGCAGAGTTATCGCGCGGTGCAGTTTATAGCGAGGGTGATCGAGGTATTGTCTTAGAGATAGCGCAACCCTTGCAAAATTCCTGGTACTGGTGATTAGCAGGCGCACCCGGCCAGGCCGTTGTCAGTGATCTAAAGGCTTTGTGGTTGGAATTGGGTTTATCTCATCGACACCAAACTACTAGCTTGGTGGTTTACGAAAACTGACAGCACCTCAGGGCCTTGGAATAGTAGCCACATAAGATCCCCGTGTTTACTTCTGATCTAAAGATATTTTCATAGGATAACTATGTACATACATCAGAGCGCTCAATTTTGTGATGATTTAGTAGTCCTCTTGTGAATTGAACCTTTGAAGGGACCCTTAGGATTGGTCCGATTATCATCCAGGACAAGTCGGAGTTACGGCCAAACATGGACACTCCACTGCTTTGGCAAAAGCGCGTCAGGGCAGTAATATAACTAGCGAATATCTACCAGAACCTTACGGCTGGAATTAGATATTTGTGTACACACTGCCTCATACCATAGCCATTTCAAAAGCAAAAAAAGGGAAAAAAAATCGTACGATGCTGCAAGAGCAATAGACCAAGTCCTTCTCTTGTAGTAAACAAAACGGATATCACCCATAAAACACCCATGTGTCCACAAAAACTCCCTCCCATAGCCCATTTCCATGCTGCCAGCCAATCTGAACCAGAACCAAAGCCCGACCTTGTAAACTCCTCGCAGAAGGCCTCGCAATTCAGGTGAGGAAAAACCGAAAATATGGCTGATAACCGATCAGCGGCGGATGGTCGATAAAGGATCAATAATTGGTGTAAGAGTTCGAAAGAGGAGACTGTGTGCTACCGTAACTACTGCTCGTGCGATAATCGTAGCTCTGCCTACGAAATCCGTTTAGAGATGGGCTGTTGTTATTGCTGTAAGCAAGACGCTTGCTTGGACGGGGTGGTTCGTCGTCGTCGCTACCCGTCAAGTCAATTACCTGGCTTGCAGGGCGCTTGTTAGTCGAAACTGACGACGGCTCACGAGAGGATCGAGTTGGGGTAACTGCAGATTGAAGTGACAACTGAAATGGCCCTAATTCTTGTTTCACTGGCAAGACACGATCGTCGTGGATTTCAATGATATCGTCATCTCCATCGCCAGTGAAAGTGGTGCCTTCAGGTTCAGCCGCCCCTTCCCCAGGCTTAAGCCAATCGCCGTTGGGTTCGATAATAACTTGGTCTGTGTCGGAAGATGTGGCTTTCAGGATGTTATCAACATATCTGCTTGGTCAGCCAAGTTCCAACGCGTGAGAGCAGAAATCTTACTGATCGACTTGGAGACCTTCAAACGACGTGGTCTTATTGCAAACTGGGCAAGTCCAAGTGGGGGCTTGTTCCTGCAGCTGAAGGAAAGATGCAGCATCAAAGCACTGGTTGTGCGTACAGAGAACTGTGCGGCATGGAACCGTGATGCGTAGAGTTGACAGGGGACATTTCAGAGACATCACGGTCGAAGTTGCCACAATGTCAGCATCTTCAGCCTTGGATTTCACTAAAGAAGGTCAAAATCCCATATCACTTGAGAGCCAAGAGTAAGAATCACGTACTTTCCCTTATAACCTGTTCCGCTGTGATAGTCGTCTTCCGTTTAAGTCTCTCAACAAGCTCCTCAACCGAATGCTTTTTGACGAGATTTGCAACAAGAAAAAATTTCTATATTGGCATGGTTAATATGATGTGAGAGCTGATTTTATGAACAGACTTGCCTTTTGTGTAAGAGCGTAAGTCATGGAAATATAATTTGTACAATTTGCTTTTTTTCGAAGGAAAGCTGTAATATCCGCTGGCCTCGTTGTACCAGGTTTATTTTTCAAACCTCGTAGATTTGTTTTAACGTCTTCAAGGTTCACTTTTAGTTCAACCTGGTGAGGAAATGCAATGTCCGATCGGGAATATTGGTTCAACCCGTTGTCCGCCGCACAGTAGACCATGACTCGCAAATCAGACTCATTTTGCAACCGAGCAGCCGTAGCTTCATTGAATGTGATTTTGAGTTCCACGGTTTCTCTTGTATTTTCGCGAACTGCCCGGAGGAGTTAATGGGGTAAAAAGAACAGCAATTAAAAGGCACAACTCATACCTTTGCATTCAACGACAGGTGAAAGCGCTTCAAGGATCGTAAAGAAAGGACTCTCCTTGAAACTTAAGCGGCCTGATATATGGTTAACCGATGCCCGGCATTTCGAGGGGAGGGAGGATGGGTACTACCGATAGCGACGGCATGAGGAGGAGTCATCGTCGCAGAAAATGGGGGTCTTTGAGTCGGCAGCGGCTGAGGAGCTGAATGAGGAGCTTGCGGGTATGATGATGATGAGGAGGGGGAAGGTGTAGGGGTGGTTGTCATCGGGTGCTGCGCAACATAATATATGTATCTCTTGATTCGATCGAATTCAAGTGGGTTCTGGGACAGTTTATGCAGATCTGAATTCAAGGCCTCAAGTGTTACTACCAATCGGGACTGATTCTGGTAAAACACTGGACCAGGGAACTCACGGTTAAGTATCCTAAACTGGAGGACATTTTTCACTCCTGACACAGCCAGGTGTTCATGTCGCAAAATGGATTTGAGTTGTGAATTGAGCAAAGATTTGACAAGAGCATTCAAAGTCTGCAGCTCTGTCTCAGTAGCTGCTGGCATTTTGACAGTAGGATGCCCTCTTGGTGTTCAAAGATAAAACCTGGGGGATCTGGAGATGTTGGGCAAAATCAACCTAGAAGATTAGACAGCCGACACAGGTAGAGAGTGCACTGGCGGCAGGCTGGACAAGAGCATGATGGCAAGCCGTATAGCTGTGGAATGTCTTCACTGTTGAGCTCTGCCTAGCACTGGATCCTGTTAATCCTTATATTTCATTCTTCATGCCGGAATCTTCTAAGAGATGTTCGTCTGATCTTTTGTGAATTGTGAAGTAATGCTGATGGGTTGAGTGCACTCCAGATTATGTAAGCAGGGCTGATTTCTTCGCAGAAAAGCTCATCAAAAAAAAGAGCGCGGAATCAAACTCGGGGCTGCTTGCTGCGCAGATTTGCAAGTTTCTCCACCGGAAGCTTTGATTTTTTAATCTGTTCTTGTTACTATTTACGTCGAGATCAAAGCCCTTTACCCTGTTCTCCATTTATCTCAATACTGCATAGCCACCATGGCTAAAGGAGCCCGGTCCAGCGTGAAGAAGCGCAACAAGGCGAAGCTACGGGCAACAGTTTTCGGGCCTGTTGCAGATCAAAGAACAGAAAGACTCTCTGCTAAACTTCAGGAATTAGCCTCCAAAAAGCATCTGAAGGATGCTGATATGACAGACGCAGATTTCAACATAATAGGTACGTGGTAACAGATGGCTCTGTCGTTTTACCCTAGGAACAGCATTTTAATGATTTTGACGATTTAGAGAAGCCAGACCAGACTACCAGCAGTGAGTACCTTGCGCCCCGTTCTCTCAGACGAGTCTACCGTGGCTAATACTAGACTATGGTTCTAAACAGGTATGGAAATTGACGAGAACCCTACTGCCTCGAAACCAGGTTTCAATGAAGGGTCTAGCGGCAAAATCCAAAAGCGAGTTCGAAGAAAAACGAGACCGTCGATTACCTTCAAACCGCATCCTGGGAAGGCAAAGAGGGCATCCAAAAAGAAATAACCGCGTACAATACGGAGTACATGGGCTGTAAATAGCGGCACCTGGCTTTGGACGGAGTTGGGCGAATATTGGATTATCAAAAGCATGTGTTTTTGAATCGACGTCGATTTTGAGAGTGTTTGAACGGCATCAAATCCGGTCGTATTTTGATCATATTCGATATCAGTAGTACTCCGTAGGTGGTGCAGTGAAGTCTTGTAGAGAAAAGGGGCTGTCTCATTGGTCAGACCACGGGCGGTGTAATGCGGCAAATGGCTGCGGAAAAAGGGGCTCCACCAACTTAGTCGCAACCTCATCCCATCGAATCATCATCATTGGAGCAACTCTGTGGTTCTGCTGAGCTTCAGTTGTCAACTTCACACAAACTGCTTGCCCTTTTGTCTCAAGATCATGCCTGAATTCCCATGACCCGTCTAGCAATGGAATGTTGGGATTTCCTTGCAATTGAGCTATTGTCACCTTTCCCACCTTCAGATTGTGAATTGTGCTGAAGATGGCAGGCAATTCGAGAACCCTCGCCATACTTGCCTCTGTTTTCATCTTTCCTATCTCATTATTCCTATTTTCCATTGGCTTTTTTCCTTATAAGCCATTTATTCCAGGTCTTGCTACTTTTGATAAGGATGATGGGCGGCCTTCTGCTGTCTTTGACAAGGTCATATTTATGGTCGTTGATGCCCTGCGCAGGTATACTTCACTTGGCCCTAGATTCCTGTTGCGCATCCCCTTACAATGTATTCGGACAGTGATTTTGTATACTCGAACCAGTCAGGTTTTGAATTTACCCAAGGGTCAGTGAAAATGCAATCATCTGTACGGGGCAATTTTGACGCCGTACAGGTTGATAAGAAGCGGCGCGGCATTGCCGTTCACCGCCCGCGCAAGCTCTCCAACAATCACGATGCCACGGGTAAAGGCTATAACGACCGGATCAGTGCCATCTTTCATAGATGTAATTCTTAACTTTGCCGAGTCTGATACGACATCAACTTTGGCTCATCAAGACACATGGCTAGCTCAGATTAAGCATCGGCTGGGCGGGCGACTAGTCATGTACGGGGATGATACGTGGTTGAAGCTCTTTCCTGGGATGTTTGAAAGACATGACGGAACTACAAGCTTTTTTGTGTCGGTTCGTAGAAATTGATCGAAGCGAGGCGTGGAAACTGAAATGCTTTAGGACTTCTACGAAGTCGACAATAACGTCACACGCCATGTTCCTGAAGAATTAAAGAATACCGATTGGTCCGCAATGATCATGCATTACCTTGGTCTTGATCACATTGGCCACAAGGCTGGCCCATTCAGGTATGCGATCAGATGCATTTGCTTGAACTATTTGGAGTCTGATGAAGCCTAGTCCATATATGGTTCCGAAACAACGGGAAATGGACTCAATTGTGAAGCAAATCTACATCGCAATGGAAGAGCATCAGCATCTTGCTTCCACAATATTGGTCTTATGTGGTGACCACGGAATGAACGACGCAGGCAATCATGGCGGAGCATCTCCTGGGGAGACCTCTCCAGCCCTGACATTTATTTCTCCGAAACTCCGCCAGGTTCAACAAGGCAAAGAATGCCCGAGTGTACCCTCTAAAGACCTTGATTACTATCATGTCGTGGAACAATCCGATATTGCGCCAACATTAGCAGGTTTACTTGGATTCCCAATTCCCTTGAATAATTTAGGTGTCTTTATACCAGAGTTTCTTCCTTTATGGCCACAAAGTAGGTTTGCTCCGATGAGCCTATGAAGCTTGAACGCTCGTTGGCTGATTTCTCATTAGATTTGGAGAGACTACAACTTCTTTTGGAGAATGGCAGGCAAATGCTCGATGTTGTTAAGGCAACTTTTCCCAAATTCAATGAGAACCCTGCATTGAATTGTGTTCACGATCATTTGGGAACAGATTTATCCGAGCTTGAATGCGAATGGCAGAAGGCCTCACGGCTCTCTGCGGAAGCTAAGATCAACGAAATACTTTTGTCGGACGCTGAATCTTCTCTCGTTGATTTTTGTCGCAGAGCCCAGCGTATTATGAGCAATGCTTCGAGTAATTACTCTTTAACAAGGCTCTACCAGGGCACAGCGGCAGCAATTGTGGCGGTCACCTTGTCGCTTCTTGCGCTTTGTAACACTCGCCTGAAGACGACGGGCGCGACAAAGTATTTCTTACTTGTCGTCTTTGGTTATTCGGCTTTGATGTTTGCCAGCAGCTACGTGGAAGAAGAACAACAGTTCTGGTACTGGATGTTGACCGGATGGATATTTTATTTATATATTAGGACGTATGTTTCTACGTCCACTAATGCTTCGAAATACTAACTTATCTTAGTTGTGGTATGGCAAACGGGGGGGTCGGTTTTACCGGCGCTCTATTTCTTGCCGCATCATCTCGGATTGTCCGGCGTTGGAATCAAACAGGCCAGAAATTCGCTGCAGAGCCTGACATCGCGACGACTTTCTTTTCCGAACACCCTAATATCCTCTGGATACTGGCCCTCTTTACGTACACAGATATATACCAACGACTGAGACCTCAAAATTTACAAGACAACAAATTAAATGCTGCAGCAACGCTTTATCTTCCGTTGACAAGTTTTGCCTTCATATACAAGGCCGCTTTCACTTCAGCCGATGCTCCTGAGTTGATCCGTCACACCCCACTTCTTGCGTCCTTGGTGAAAAGTGTGCAAGGGCTTTCTCTTCTTTTCCAAGCCCGAGTCGTGTTTCTTGGGTTAACCGGAGCGCTGATGTACACCTTGTATGCAAAATTTAAGTCAAATCAGAGGGTCCGGTATGGTAGACGACCGAGTAAGTCCCTTGAGCCTTTTCATTTAAACAGAGCTGACGTCGCGCAAGATTGGTCACCAATGTTCCATGCTCTCCTAAGCCTGTTCCTTCTTACGCAATCTCGAGCGGCCAACGTTCCGCTTTTTGGAATATTCCAACTTCAACACATCGTCCTCTCAGCAATGAATCTATCTCACACCGAAATCGCAATCACCTCTCTCCTACTCCAGTATACTGCTTTCTTTGCCCTTGGGGGCTCCAATGCTATCTCATCTATCGATTTATCAAACGCCTATAACGGCGTAGGCAGCTACAACGTCGTTTTGGTTGGAATCCTGACATTTGTTAGTAATTGGGCAGGCTCTATTTGGTGGGTATCTGCCACCCACTGCTTGCTTCGGGCTAAAGGCCAGGGATTAAATGGACAGCAAGATGTTCACATAGAATTATGGACACTTTTTATGGCGACAAGCTTGCTGGCGGTGATGGTGGCGTGTACGGTCCTACGTTCTCATCTATTCATTTGGACAGTGTTTTCACCAAAATTCCTTTACAGCACGGCGTGGGCATTGGGCCAACATGCTGCGATCAATATTCTGTTCGGGGAAGGGCTCCTCAAGTGGTTCTATAATTAGCCGATGCTATTGTTGCTAGCATCAGTTTTGTATATTTTACTGGCTCACTTCGGTTAGGATTAGACGCAACATTAGAAACAAGGATATATATAGTTAGGGGTATCGTAAAGTGCACAAATGTAGCTAGCCTCAGCCCAAATCGCCGAAGATATCGTCGATCGCATCCCCCTTTTTCTTCTTCTTCTTCTTCTTCTCTTTCTCTTTCAACTTGGCTCGATCTGGTATCCGTGTACACTCTCTGTCCATTTGCGCTTTTACCAATGCATCTTCTCCTACGTAGACTTCCCCCTGTTCCAACTTTCTTTTCTTGCCTTGTATAATAGGCCCTCCAGCGCTGCCTGGTTGATCCTCTTTTTCTGCCTTTTGTGATTCCCTCGACGGCGCCTCAATAAAACTAAAACGACCGACGACTTCTCCGATGTCCTCTTGAACATAACTACCATCCCCTAGGCCGGGCATAGTGATAGCTGTGTCATTGGTTGGCGCCGCTATAGTGACATCTGACTTCGCATTCACAGCTTCAAGGGGCAAGTCACTTTGAAAATTGGGCATGCGGATTAGACTAGCTATCTCTGCCAACGCGGATAGTAGCACTACGCCAAGGGCAGAGAACTGCTTGTCCGCGATTATATTCGAGAATGCCCTGACATAAGAACATGAGCACATGACTGCGTCCAAAATTGGATTGACAAGAGTCTCCAGCGCGAAAGGGAGTACACATACCCATGACACCGGGGTACAATTTCTCGGCCCACGTGGCTCATCATATCCCGTATTCCTTTAGCCTCATCATCATCATAAATCAAGTCCCGCTGGCCCTGAGTTTCCACAGCCTGAAGCTCGTTAATTAATCTATTTGTCCATCTCTTCAGAGTACCCAGCCATTTGAACCATTTCGCACTCCGGTGCTGGTTTTTGTTGTGGTGATAAACGAGGTGCAGGGTGTCGGTTACCGAAAAGAAGGATGAGGCGGGCGGGATTCGGCCAGGCCCTGGGGATGCTGTGCGAAAATTGCGCATTTGGAAATCATTGGAAACAGGAGGCTTAGCTGTTCTCGAGTTGAACACCGAGCCTCGAGATAGGTGTAATGGGCTTCTCGATAGAGCCGAGCTCAAAATACGATGCTTCTATTCAACCATTGATATTACCGTATTAGGTTTAGGGTAGGCGTCCATGCATCGGGAACGGGACGTTCATATAGCCGGGCCGGGTTGCATCGAGCAAATCGGAGATCGTCGCAACGGTTCTTGCACCCGAGAGCCGAACGACCTTTCAATTGGCGGCCGTTTCGATGTTACAACAAGCTTGGTTGACTTTATCATGGCTAATATCTCCCGGGCCAATCTCTGGAGCATATTATAGCTAAGATGCATGTTTTAAGTTACCTCTGCTCTGGTGGAGGGCCTAGCCGCCATCATTTGCTATGGATATTCACGGTTCATTGCCAGATAGTTTCTCGCGGCCTTGTCGCTTCAATTTCCTATAAAAAGCCCCTCTAGCGTTGAGATTCGTTGCTTAACAGCTCCGGATCAGGCACTAGGCCACTACTCTATAGACGGCTGCTGTGTTTTCCTCCTACCGAAATGCGTGTCATTCTCCTCGGCGCTACAGGCAATCTAGGCATTCGCCTAGTCTCCGCGCTCCTCGCGCATGGCCATGAGGTCGTTGTTTATGTTCGTTCTCCCCAAAAATTTCACAATATGGCGCCAGAAAACGTCCGTTCCCGAGTTCAGATATTCCATGGAGACGCCACGGATGTTGACGGTCTCAAGAGGGCCATCCGCGAGCATGATTGCGATGCGATGGTGGACACTGCGGGAAACCAGGTGTGGCCTTGGAACGAGCATCAACTCCAAAAAATTGCAAGAGCAGCGTCGCGAGCCGCGATTGATATAGGCAAAGAGCGGGGAATCCCAATGCGAGCCTTGTTTATTTGTGGAATGGGCGAGCTGGAGTATCCGCTGCCTGGGAGAGATACGGATAGAAATACGGAGGATTCTACCACTCCCTCGACAGGAAGACAACCGTCATATACACTTGGTAGCTAGTGAGTGCCCCATTCTATCCTGTATAGAAACTCATCCCGTCGATTGATCTTTCTCAAATACCACTCAAGCTAAAACAGACGTAGCCTCCCGAACATCGCCGCTGAACAGCACCGCGAAACTCGAGAAGTGATAAGCGGTATTCCTATTCCCGATCTACGTTGGACTCTTGTTTGCATTGCTATCATGCTACCACTCTATGAAGGCATCAAGCTGCTTTCCGATCCAGAGCATCACAATTTACTTACCAGCGCCATCGTCCCACCTGCGTGGCCGCGCAGGTGGGTGAGCCGGATTCCCTGGGCTGGCCCGTCTCTGGAGATAATTATGAATCTCGCCGGTTATACCACAAAGCTAGAACATATTGCCGATTTTATTGCAGAAGATCTAGAAAAGGGCAGCGAGGAGTGGGTTGGGAAATTAGTAGGCCTGAAAGAACGAGAGAAGAGCGAGTGAAGGGAAGTTTGTAATACCATTAGCAAAGGGCAATACGCTACAGTTTTAGGAAAATACTATCGGCATTTCGTAACCTAATTGATGCATTCAATCTTAATCATGAGGTAATACCAACACAACTTCAAGATACACATTCAAATTGCCTCTTAACTGGATGCTCATGAGCGGGAGCCTGCTGAAGCGCATGTTAGATCTTCAAACGTGCCACTTCTTTGAGTCGCGCGGATCAACGATGGACCGGAAATGCCAAGAGTCATGGAATAACCACACTATTCCACAAATGGTAAGGTGGCGCAACAACAACCAGTTGCTCCTTCAATCCCTCCACTTCTGCTGGCTGCAAAGTTATACTCTACGACATGCTGGAATGTATTGGAAACAGGGGTTCGAGGAGCACTTGTTGCAAATAGATTCATCAGCCATATCCTACATTATTGATCGTCTTGGAAGCCCTCGTTCCATGTGTGTTGGCCGTTGCGATCGGCGCCAAGGTTTTCTATTTTTAGATGGCGCCTCAAGCCCCAAGCTGCAAGATCGAGCAACTTGTGAGCTTGAACAGCCTAGATGAAGCTCATTTAGCACTTCCCTGGATTGGTTGTCTACAAGTATGGGGGCAACGAGGACTATTTACAGAGTCCTCCCCAGCAATATCTTCGAGGTGTCATTGCTTTGTTATCCACGATGCCTGGCACGAAGATTCAGTTCCAGTTCAAGTCAAAGAATGAGCCAGATGCAGGAAAATCTCCTTGGTAGGAAGGAAGACTTTATTCGACCGCGTGGCAAGTACGGAGTAGTAACTAATCGCTTGTATTCAGATATAAAGCATGATTTAGATGCGCTTCATCGATTTACCTCAGCCCGATGGCTTTGGAACGAGCGCCAGCAACTTGCTGCCCGCTACGTGAAATTTGACTTGACCAAGCTATTGAAACTTGCTGCTACTTCTATTGGATCAGAAGCATGTGTTGAAGTTCTCAAAATTTCAGAGGGCCAATACAACAAGGTGTTTCAGCTTACTATGAATGACGGCCGTGAGGTAATTGCAAAATTGCCGAATCCAAATGCAAGGCGGCCGCACTTCACCACTGCAAGTGAAGTTGCAACTATGGACTTTGTATTATACCCTCTTTTACACTATTAGTCCATTCACAAATCACAAGTGAACTGACTCTTTAGCTCCGTAATACCCTTCACCTGCCAGTTCCCAAGATCTACGCATGGAGCTCCCAAGCATCTGACAATCCTGTTGGGGCAGAGTATATTATCATGGAAAAACAGTCTGGCACAATGCTGAGCGATGTGTGGGAGTCCATGAGAGGGAAGCAAAAGGCTCGGATTGTCAAGCAAATCGTGGATATCGAAAAGACCTTTACATCGACAAAATTTACAAAGATCGGGGCCCTATATTACAAACATGATCTAGCTCCCTCAGATCATGACACAGCGCTCTATGTTGACGGGGCTGGAAATCAGATATATAGTGAAGCTTTTGTGGTGGGTCCTACTAACCATCGCTCTTTTTTTGATTTTGGGAGGAGGCAACTAAATGTCAATCGTGGGCCATGTAAGACCCGTGTTTTTACCCTTCGTTTGTTGTACATGCTGAATTCTATATACTAGGGTCCACAACCACAGCATATCTAGAGGCTATTGCCCATAGAGAGATAGCGTGTGCAGATGCAGGATTGAGATATCCACTCATGCCAGAAGGGCTTTTCTATGGGCCAGGGCAATACCAACCAACCGCTTCCAAAAAGCTGTCGGCATTACGCAACTATCTAGAAGTGGCTCCCTATGTCTTACCCGAGAAGACAGCAACCCATGCACCAGTTCTTTGGCACGGTGATTTACATTTACAGAATATCTTCGTTGATCCAACAGAACCAACTCGAATCGTGGGTATAATTGACTGGCAATCTGTCAGTATCTGCCCTCTTTTTATGCAAGTCACGATCCCGGGGTTTTTAGATTACAATGGTCCAATCCCTGAGGAACTTGGGCGAGTCAGTCTACCTCCCAATTTTGACTCTATGACCCCCGACGAACAGCGGAAGGCAAAGGATTTGCATCAAGCTCAGTCATTGCACAACATCTATCTCGTTATGTCTTTCCAGGTCAATACAACAGCCTTCCAGGCTATCAATGATCAGAGCAGTCTCCGTCACCAAGTTAGTGTTGTACCAGGCTTAACAATAACGGACTCCGAGCCATGCCTCACCGGCTTATTAAGGGAGGTCGAGAAGGAGTGGTCGACAATAGTAGGCGTGGGCCAGGACGGTCTACCCTCGATATCTTTCCCACTCCATTTCTCCGCTGCTGAGGTGGAACAGCAGGAGCATGATGAGAGGCTATGGGCCAAAGGAGTTGATCTTATGGACAGCTTCATTGATGAGACGGGGGGTTTCAAACATTGGGATGGAAGGGTAAACAACGAGGACTACGAGCTTTCGAAGAGGCAACTGACTGAGGGGATCGAGAGATTCCTTAGCCGTGAGGCTAGGAGCCCAGAGGAGCGGAGGGCCTGGCTTAAGGCGCTTCCGTTCGTGGATTGAATACAGACTGGTCGTGTGGAGTCTAAGTACGCCAAACGGATACGATCGGGCTACATGTAATAATTTGCAGTGATTGTGTATGATTGAGTTGAACGTTGACGTGCAGCTTGGCTTTGGATACCGTCAACGCGAAAAGAAGTTGTCCTAACCCGGAGTCATATCTCAGTTCAAGCTCTTAAGTTTGGTCGGTTACTTTTTCTAGATGTTCTGCAGCGATAAGACTAAATCGCCTCGACTTGGTCTGACCATAGACGTATAGGGGTCTCACCGGGAATGGTGTGGGATATGTATAACAACCGGTCATGTTCAAATATCTTAGTAGTTGCGAACTTAGCCTTCCTTCGCTTCCCTGATAATGTCTCGCGTGCCATCGGCCGTCATGCAGTCTCGATCTTAAATCCAGAGAGCCCATTATAATACGAGGCCATTGAATGTAGTCGCCTTCTTGAACCGTAGAATAGGCCGAGTGATTTTCCTCGCTCTTGTGGCCTGGTATCAACTAATAGGTATATGGATAACGGCAATTGTATTTCCACAATAGATAATTAGCCTTCGCATCTCTAAATACAATGTGTTTTTTTGGTCTTTTATAAGATTTTTCGGCGAAAGCAAAAGATCAAGGAAAGAACGAACATCGAAGCTATCGTACATGTGCAACATCCATCTGCGAAGATATTTGTCAATTTAAGAGCACGTCCACCGAAACTTCAGTGATCTGAGAGCCGGTCATCATGCGGAATAGGAACTGCAAGAACTGTAACAACAGACAAAACAAGGCTTTGAACCATAGTCCGCAACGGGCTAACAAGGTTATAAGGGATAAAGGGGAACTGCTATCTGTAGGCGAAAAAAAGTGAGAGGGAGGTGTAGGCTTCCAACCTTGAAGTTTTCGCAACCAAATGCGGAAAAATTCGAGAGGAAAATCCGGAGCACCATACCCAACTGCCAAAGAGAAAGGCGGAGAGGCGCAGATAATGGATACTCTTTTTCTTTGAAAACAGTTGGCAGCGTCCCCAAATTGCTGGCAGGTTACCCTATTAATTCCTTCAAGCATGGCAAAGCCAGAAAAATCAGAAACTAGTGAAAGGCAAAAGGGAAGCAAGTTAAACATCGGAAATCACTGTTAATACATTCCTGGTAGAGGATCTCGAATCAATTTGGATGTAGTGGTTTCAAGCTGGAGGATTCAGTTCTGGTACTGAAACTCGCACCAACGGGACATCGGAATGAAGTTGTTGGTATTATTGTTGCTCATACGATGAGGATAATAGTGACGAGGGTAGTGATTTTCACGTTCTGCAGCGGTGGTTCCACGGTCGTACTGGGATCGGCGTCGACGCTGTTCGTCACGATACTGTTGTCCCACTCTTGGGGCAAAAAGGCCTATGAACTAATTAATAAAAGGTTGGAGTTGAGTCGACCGGTACTTTATACATGCCAACGTGTTCGGCATTTTCAACACTGCGTCGCATCTTGGATGGGTTGTCTGGGCCTGGGAAACGTTCTTCTGTTCCAGCTAATGGTCCGGTACCAGTATAGAACAACTAAAAAGGTTAGGAAATTCGATCCGGATTCAGAACAAAACTTGAAAATACCTTTGGGCGGAAAGACGGGTGCTCTAGCATGACCGAGCTGTTGCGGAACTTTTGAACAAGGCAGTCCCTTCCTTGAATAGCTATAATCCGGGTTAGTAAAGTTGACACCCATCGAAAGTAGTGCTGTCTTACTCGCATACGAAATTTCTGCAATCTTGTCGCTATTAAAGCAATTCCTATTTTATATGTTAGTCGAAAGTTAATCAGAAATTCAAGTGAATGGCTTACCAGGTACGACCAGCACGAGCGTTGGCAAACTAGACAAGGTCAGTAAAGCTCAATGACATTTGAGTTGTCGATTATTCTCACGTCAATGATATCAATGGGCTGTATAAGTGTCAGCGAGAGAATACTCAAGGTGGTGGAAAGGAGATGTCATACGTCTTCGAAGTTGATAAAAGCATAGCCAACGCTGTATACCAGTCAGTAAGCAACTGATTAACGATTGACCTAGGTTACGGTAAAACTGACTTGCAATTGTTCGCGAAATCTAGAGTGGATACTTCGTTAGTAGGGCGAATTCGTACGAAGTAGTCGGAACCACTTACCAATACGCAAATACATAAAGTCATATTTGCCGAAGCTGGTCTCATCAACGATATCCTTGAGCATCACTTGGTCAATCTTGTTGGGAATGTTGCGTAACATGATCTAAGCTTGTTAGGTAAATACTTATAGTAGGAGTCGACGATAACTCACAGTAGTGCGAACATCAAGACCAAGTCTGATCTTCTCGATATCAACATAATTCTGGTTGTTAGGACGAGATTCATGACGACGTCCAAATTCATGACGAGAACGGTATGAAAGGCTATTATCAGCCCGGCGAAGCCAAGCCAAATCACCAGCAGGATCCCCGATTGGGATAGTTGAACGGCCGGTTGGGCTGAGTTCGACATACGGGTGTGCAGCACTGTTGCGGCGACCGAATGGCTGTCTTGCAGCTACGTCAGAAACATCATTGTGTTCAATATCAACGTAGTGGTTCTCTGCAACATCAGGCTTGTAGAGCTTGACCTCGAGAATGCATTCCTGTAGCATGAAGGATTAGTAACGTAGACAAGGGTGATTCCTGATCAAAGGTGGCAACTCACATCGACTGAACTGCCGTTCAAAGTATAGGCAACATTTTCAGCAGCACGGGTATCGAAAAACTCAACCATAAAATCGATGACATGCTTCTGTTCGGTGGGGATGGTACAAAAGGCACGGATATCGCCGAATTTCTCAAGGATGTTCTTGAAATTATGGGAAATAACACGAGCGTCGGCAGCAGGATTGTTACCATTGAAATAGACTGAAGCAAAGACATGGCCTTCATAATCAGAAGTTGTGGCGACATGAGCTGCATCATGTTTTCCTGCAAATTCTTTGGCAGTCAAAGCCTGGAAGTACCATGCAGGGTACAACTTTTGAATTTTTTCAAAAGCCGCTTTGGCATCGCGGCTATCGGTAAACCCGGCATAAATTCTGCCATTGGTTGCCAACTCAGTCAGGATAGGCCCCTTGAGAGTACTGAAGTCGCGACGCTATAGACAAACCAATTAGTTTAGAAAATATTACTAATACAGACGAGGCATCGCTTACATCAAAAAGGTTAACAATAGTCAGGTAGGCCAAGTCAGCAGGTGCACCCTCAATGGCAAATGCACGGTTGCGGTTGATCTTGTCAAAAGTGCCAATCTGGCAGTACACCATATGAGTGGAAATAGGTGCCACGTAGGGCTGACCAATGGTACCGAAACGTGGAGGGGAATTGCGAGCAAGCGACCCATTTGGGGTAAACGGAGTTTCTGGCTCGGAAGTAGCTGTCAAATAGCTCATCTTGGAGCGAGCTGCTTCATCCTGTTTCGGATAGCCCAATGGAACAAGAGCACCAGGACCAATGGGGCCAAAACGCGGTGGAGAGTTACGAGCCAAAGACCCGTTTGGAGTGAACGGAGTTTCAGGCTCAGAATTTGCAGCTAAGTAGCTGATAGTCGGCTGAGAAACATCGTTTTGGTTCAGAAAGGCGGAGAAACGCTCATTTCCAGCAAATCTACCCTGGATGTAGGTAGCGGGAGTAAAGGGGCTAGCAGTTGGAGAAAGCTGGACTCGTGCGTTTGACCCCGGAATGGTCATAAACGGATCCTGGCCATTTCCAGAACCATTGCTGAGGCGGAAGTTATTAGAACCGCTTTGATATTTAGAAGAGATTCTGGGAAGGTTAAAGACTCACAGAGATGCAAAAGCCATAACATCATCTTTGCGATTGCCAATACCTGCTCCATTGCTCAAGAGCGACTTCATACGGACATCCTCTGGAGAGAATGCAGTGAGCTTAGTTTCTGGAGAGCCGTGACGAGATGCCGCCTCATCAGAGGAGCGATGGCTGCTGGCAACGCCAGGAGATCCGTTTCCGCGAATCATCTTGATCCGGTCGCAGGAAACCTGAGAAGAGGTCAAAAAAGCCGTAATATTGGAGGCTACTGGAACGTGGAAGCGGATGGATGAGAAAAAGACGAATTGAGAAGGGCGAAGCGAAGCTGAAACTGTGATGTAGAGCAAACTCGAAAGGTGGATAAATGGTGAGAAAGATTGATGAGAGAGAGCAGATGGAGGAGAAAGGATGGGAGGCAGAGTACAGTAGGAAATTTCAAAAGGACTGGAAGGTGGCAAGGGAAAAGGAAATCTCCCCTGCGAAGAATTCAGAGAAAAGGTGGCTGGGGAGGGACGAGAGAGAGTTCAGTGTAGTGCAATGAACTGGCTTGATATCAGGTGAAATCAGGGCGATAAAGTGAGGGTTCGTGTTGAGAGCCCCGCCAACTCTGCCACCAAATCACCCCGCTCACAACACGCAGCAGTGAAAAAAGTCGGCAAAGAGGGGTAGTAGAGCAGAATCTTACTTTGATAAGAGAACACACTCTTTGCACACAGAACACAAGCGGGTCTTAGATGATAAGCAGCTCAACTAGCAAACACAAGTTGTAGCATGGAGATAGAGAGGAGATCATGAAGTTTTCTTTTAAAAGAAGAGATGTCTAGAGAAGAGAAGAGACATGATTACTCAGAGTCTCCTCTCCCAACAGTTTGATATCGCACGTGCGGGGTTTGCAAAGGCCCAAAAGGGGGTACTGCCTGTTTAGGAAGGCTAGAAACCAGATGACTGAACCTGATTTCTCCTCGGAGCACAGCCTATACTCATTGGTCCGGGTTTATATCACATTCCTTTCCGTCTTTGGGTACCAAGCAGATAGCATTCATGATCCTCATAGGGATTACTAACCAGCATTGTGTGGTTGTGCTCCTCTGCATTCAAGTTGAAAACTTGCATAAAACATTAAACTGCTGCTCTTTGCACAGGTTAATGCCCTCCGAAATAATAAAATTTACCACTGGCAAGCACACAATATGCTTCATATGGCTGTGCATAACACTGTTCATATTCAACAATGAAAATATCAAGCTCTGAGACTTGATACTCTAAATAGCTTCTCGGGTATTCCCAGCCTCCGGATGAAATACATGTTGCACAGAAAAAAAAGTTTTCTGGAGACTCCCCCTTCAGCCCGTACATTCAGTACTTTGTAGGTAAAATCAATTGAAATTCCATGGGAGAGCATTGCAGTTTGATCGCCTGAGCCATTGAGGCGCGTCAGACCTCTAGACCTCCTGCAAGGGGTAGGGACATGTCAAAATCCCACTAGCTTCGCAAGCCAGAGCATGTAGGTAAGCAAATCTGAGAGTCCTGAACATTAACAAAGAGAGAATAGGTGTGTGCTGCAATCACATCTTTAATTCATTTTGCATGGCGTGGAAGAGGTGAAGTTGATGCCAAGCATCTCCAGGCTTTAGCTAGCTCCCCGCGCCCCTTAATCAAATTACCTAAGCACTTCGAGGCTCATATGGATGTCGTGATGTAACAAACCCCAGAGTTGGTGCTCTGGGAACATGCAAGTAGCCAGCAAGTCTGATGGGTAACCTGTGCCACTGCTGAAGCTTGGCTGTCCTCTCTTGCTTGGAACACTCACAAGTTCAGAAACTTGCCATTGTGCCTGCAGGATTGGCTCACTGCCCAGAACAAAGATGCCTGGCCCAACAAACTCACGCAGTGAGCTTTCTTACCTTCTCAACCATGTAAGTCGAATTGGATGCTCCATGAATGCATACCATAGTAACATAATGGTGGCCTTAGATAGTCAATTCCTCCTCAGATACAGACTACTTAGACCAACTCATCCCCTCAATTCGAGAGTATAGCCATGGCAATCGAACCTCGCAGCTCCTGCACTCGCTTACCAAGTTCGCAAACGACCGTGAAGGCCAGATCGAGAGTATTTGTACTTCTACTCACCAGGAATTCGTTACTTCGATTAACCAACTATTGGACATTCGAGAGGGCACTGTGAGCTTGACGTCGGAGATATTGGACCTCAATCAGTCAATACAAGCCAGTACGAAGAGATTGGCGGAGCAAAAGAAAGCCCTTGTTGAGTCCAGGAGTCACCGTCAGAATATTGATGAGACCTCAAAGGCATTGCAAGACTGCCTAGAGGTGCTGCTCTTGGCAAACCAAGTCTATGACTTGTTAGCAAAGAAGAACCACTATGCGGCTCTACGGGCTCTTGATGAACTACAGAATGTTCACTTGAAAGGAGTGACTCAATATAAGATTGCGGAAGTAATCCAACGCTCGGTACCGGTTACCCAAAAAGCTATTGCGGATGCTGTCATGGCAGATCTCAACACATGGCTCTATCGTATCAGGGAGATGTCACAGTACCTTGGGGAGATATCTTTATATCACACGGACTTGCGTCGAGCAAGACTAAAGGAGCGTGCTGAAAAAGCACCGTATCTCGAGCATTTCAAGTTAAACTCTGCAATTGAATTGGTTTCGGATGAACACGAAGAATTTGATCTCTTACAAAATGATGATCTTCAGGTTGATTTCACTCCACTTTTTGAGTGCTTACATATCCACCAGTCTCTTGGACAGATGGAGAAATTCCGCGTCGAGTACGCTACCACAAGGAGGAGGCAGAAGGAATTATTGCTCCCTCCTTCAATCAACCTTCTTGACGAAGAAGGTGCTTGCCTGCACACTCTTCTCGAAGAAATCGCGGGCTTTGCGATAGTTGAGCGGACGACAATGAAGAAAATACCAGATTTGAGGTCGCCCGTAGACGTATGTTGCCTTCGCAATTACATCATCCGGGACTATGACTGACTGCGGGCTAGGTCGACGAGCTCTGGGATTCAATGTGCCAAACGGCCGTTGGCTTGATGAAGAAGGCCCTTCCACTTGTAGATAACGCCGAAAACCTACTGAAAATAAAGAACTTGATTGCTCTGTTTATGCAGACTATGGATGTGAGTTAGAAGTACCTTAGCTCCTAGTCGCTCGCTAACTGCCAGACTGTTAGACATGGGGTTTCCCAGTTGGTGCATTTGATAGGCTCTTATTAGAGCTATTTGACAATTATGCTGAACTTTTGAAACGGAGATTCAGCGACGATTTCCAGGAGGTACGCGTCGCCTTAAGGTTTTTACTATACGTCGCTGACTAGTACAAATAGATCGTCCAGTCTGATGATTATATGCCGATGGAAATTGAGAAAGAAGAAGACTATGACAAGGTTCTTAATGTGAGCTGGTATACGCCAGAGAAGCCTCGAGAGGAGCAAATGTAAGTCATTCATCACCGATTTGGAAAATAACACACGCTGACGATCGACAACTATAGCTTCCCATGTGTTTTGCCGTTTTCTCAGATGTATCCCCTTTGTTGCATTAATATTCGAAATTTCTTGAATCAGTTTTATTTCTTCTCAAATGATGATTTCCAGCACCCGAGCATCATTGACGAAACGCTCAAGAATGTGGGTACTGTCCTTAGAATCACTACCGGGAGGGGTCGCTAACTTGTTACAGTCTTTGGACGAACTACTTTCTGATAAAGTCTGCGAAACTCTGGTTGAACGCCTTAGCGCTCAGTATCTGGGGCAGATCGTTCAGATTCTCATCAATCTCGAATATTTTGAGATAGCATGCCAAGAGCTTGAATTCCTTTTAGCGGCGGCACGATCGCCGTCATCAGGCGACGGACCAGTAACGCTTACCGCAACCGACAAATTTAGAAGCAATAAGAAAGTCGCTGAAAAGCGAATATTCGAATTGGTCAATTCTAAGATCGACGACCTCATCGAAACTGCCGAGTACGACTGGAATGCACCTAAATTGCAAATGGAGCCAAGTAACTATATGCAGACTTTGACTCGGTTTTTGTCGAATATCATGAACTCCACTCTACTCGGTCTGCCGACAGAAATCAAAGAGCTTATATACTTCGATGCCCTGAGCCATGCTGCAAACATGGTTTTGGTTTGTCTCTTCTTCTTTATTTCTTCGCGCCCCAAACCTAACATAGCACATAGGCACTTCCTCTCTCACCAGAGGTCAAGAAAATCAACCCAAATGGCGTTGCGGCTCTTGCACGAGATGTGGACTTCCTCACAAAATTCGTTGAGGGACTAGGCGTGCCAATTCTCCTGGAGAATCTTGACGAACTGCAACAGACAGTGCAGCTGTTGTTGTCCGAAAACACAGAGGAATTCTACGATATTTCGATTCGGAACAAAAAGTACGGCCGTGTTGATGCGATGAATGGGCCAGTATTAATAGAGAAGTATGCTCAACTCTTGTATGTTACCTGGGATACGAACGTATGGCTGACAGAAATCCGTTGAACAGGCTCACAAAATCGGTGCAAAGCCCAGCAAAGACAGACAAATTTGGCTCACTCTCGAGCAGATTCGGGATGAAGTCATAAAATGCCCATACTTACGATTGGCTGGTGGAAACTAACACACGGCAACAATTCGAGGACACGCAATGTGAAACCTGTTTCAGAGATACTTTTGCCGACTTAAAACACCTTGGATTTTCGTAACAGGATTAAATGGTAAATATGAATACTAACAGATGTCAAGCAAGCTAAGTGACAGCAAACACAACCATATACCCGGGTTCCGAATTGTGAACGGCCTCCAAAATTCTTTAACCTAACTCCATATTCCTGTTCCGCATTCTGTCTCAGGATTCTCCTGCAACGCGAATGAATTTATAATCACTGCCACAGAACCTGTTAGTTTTGATGCAATTCTACGGTCCAGGAACATGACCGAAAGCAAAGAAACTACGAACCTGCTGTGTGGGCAAATGTGAATATCCATACATCCCTTCAAACATTTGAGGTTGCGGTTGACCATACGCCGGGTCGGACTGGACAGCTCCTCCATACATGGCTGGCTGCTGTCTATAATCTTGCTCTTGACCCATGGGCGGTTGACCCAAGGAACCATAATCCGGAGGCCCCATATGATGGGGCTGCTGCACACCAGGCTGCTGCGGCGGCATCTGTCCGGCATTTGCATGTTGTTGTGGTGCACTTGGTGCGGATCGCTTCGTATGTGACGTCGCCTCTTCCCGGGGTACGATGTCGATTAAGAAATCGAACATGTCCGACTTGGCCAGAGCGGCGGCGATGTCTGATCGCTGCAGGGTACGCCGTTTGTTATCCTCTGCATGGATCCAGGCACGCATAGTCAGCTCGGTTATGAAGATGTCGCAACCCTTTGCGAAGAGGATGGGTGCTTCTGCAGAAATCATTTTAACCTCTGGATCAGCTTTCATCACCTTCTTAATTCGAGCAAGAGGTAATTGATGAATTTTGTAATCATGGTTGTCGGTTTCGAGATGGTTTATCATGTGTTGCCAATACGTGGTTAGGATATCCCGGGCTGTGCCCGTTAAGCCTTGGTTAACCTGTATATTCACATTGTGAATCTGATTAGCTTCTCTCACGAAACGAGGATGGTAAAGTATTGACTAGCCTTGAGCTACGACATACATTTGCCCATGTGCCTGTGTATAGCTCCGGTACTGGTGCGTAGCCTTGTGCTGAAAGCTGTAAGACATTAGCCCTCTGGCCAACCAACCTAAGCAAAGCTGTTCATATTCCTACCGCTGCACTGGCGCCTTTAATTGTAACCAAATTCAGGACAATGTTAGCCAACAGCAACCTTCGTTGTCGCCATGTGTCGCAGGCTCGGGCGGCAAGACGTACCATAATGTCCACCATTCCGGATATCATATACAGGCGGCTGCTGCTGTTGACCGCCTGCTTGGCCCCCTTGACCCTGGCCCTCCTGTGTCTGGTGATGGTGATGCCGTTGACGCGACGCAGATGTTTGCGCACCACCGGCAGCGCCTGATTGAGCCTGCTCCATTTGCGAAGTTCGAGAAGGTTGTCTTTCGTGGCTTGCTATGATTATTCCGTCCGGTAGGAAGGCGAACGAGTATATTTGGTTGCGATTGAATATTAGACGTGTATGGTCGGCGGGGAGTGGCGGAGTAAGGCAAGCTGCGCGTCTAGCAGAAGCGGTGAGATTGGACGCGTTTGGGCGCAGGTGGTGGTAGGAAGGGTGAATGGGAAACTGGAAAATAAAACAGTTGATCAGAAAGGAAAAAAGAAAAGAAAGAGAGACTGGAAAGAAGACGGAAATCGGGCGGCTTGCGAGAGGGAGTAAGTTGGTTGGATGTGGATGTGGATGTGATGATGCGAGATGATGCATGCGCAAGATGCTTCTTCAAGCCAAAGTTCACCGACTAGACTGGATTTAGGCCGCATTCAACGTCCACCAAGCAGTTTTTCGCCCAATTATTATCTGCTTCATGGTGCCAATTCCGTTTGCTCTTTTCTATGAAAACAATCACATTGTCTCTGTGTAACTCTGTCATCGGTACATATCTCCGGTGGAGGAGCAGCGGGCACCTTGAAACACCGTCCAGCCATTGTTCTCCAATGCGAACCCTCCACAGCACGCCCAGTTGTGTGCCAACCGGATGGTTACGAACTTCCAACCTTGCCCAACCACCCTCCATCCCCTGTTACTGCATGGTGAGGCAAGAGTTTCAAGGCGTTCAGCGACCCAAACCCCAGCAGCTAATAGGATCGGTTCCCCTCAATCGCCCTGGCTGGAGACCAATGAGGTTGTAGCTTCGCCGTTCAAGGTACGAGGCGAGGTTCCAATGATATCGTCACATTGCCTCGAGCATCGCGGCTATTTCGTTTTTGCTTTCGGGACCAAAACTTCTATGGAAATTAGGCGAGGCGTCGATTTGAGTTGATTGAAAGCGTTCTTCCTTGGGAAAAACACCATACGAAATCTGGGATGCGAAGACAGAATGCAGATCAACGATTTTCAGGAGTTGGTCACTTTCCCATCCCATGGCTGAACCTCTTAAGCCCATGCAGGCCATTGGACCTCCTATAAAGGCTTTCACTTCCTAAGGGACCCATGCCAAACCCATAGCTGCGCTGGCACTCCAGCCAGGAATTGGCATGGCTTAGTTGTCAAATCAGGCTTTTGAATTTTGGGCAAGCATGCCTGAATCATTAGGTAGCTCTGAAGTTACTTCACAGCTCCTGGGTGGCTGAATTCTCACAGCTGCAAGGCCATGTCAGCTGGGACATTTGGATACTAGCAGGATACCCCTTGGTACAACCGTATCACAATCACAGTCATACTGTGGAGGAATAACATAACGAAATGCATAGTATGAATTCCGCGTTCTACCCGGCAGCCAAGTGTACCATATATCTCAGGAGCCAGAGCCGTCTTCAGTTACTGCTTTTTCTAAAGGGGTGTCAATTTTATCTCCTCTCCACTACGCATCCCAGGCGATTCCACAGTCTTCTGGACTAATCTAGTTGGTTCGTAAGGCATGATCGCGCTAGTCTGGGCCACGTATGGATGAGAAAATCAAGCGAGCTAATCCCAAGAGTGCTTTGTTGGCAGCGCGGGGTGTAGGGGAGCCAATACAATCGATTCGTCCTTTCAACGTCGCAGAGCATGGGGATACATCGGAAAGGCTGGCCTACCATTGGGTTGAAGCCAGCTGCGCCCGCCTTTGGAACCTGCCGGTCCTCATGTGTTCTCAACTAGGGTGACAAAAGCTAACTGGTTTCTTAAGATGCTCAAAAATCCTGAGAAGCAAGGCGCCTAGGCTTCAGCAGGAAGTTGCGTTCTATGAAGTATTCGCGGGACGACCGTGTTGTCTTCGCTCGGCTGGCTCAGATACAATGCCAGGTCTAGGATCCTGCCATTCGCGATGTATACAGACCCGCTAGTCCGCGGCGATTAAAGCTAGAAGATATCAAAATCGGACAAATACCTCTGTGTACTTGAGCATGATTGCTGCAAATACCATCTTTGCAGGTCCAACTGACTAAAAGAGGATGGTGAAATGCATTGTCTTGCAGTTGGTACCGTCATTATCCATGTTCGATGTAATGCGTTTAGGCGTTTTAATGTGACAAAGGCAGCTAAGCATTCCGCCCATGTATCACTATGCATGATATGTCTCTCATTTCGTCTCTCAAACCAGCCATTTTCATTCCGTGATCAAGAGGTAAAGCCCGGTAGGAGCACCTGGCTGCGGAGATCGAGCCCCGGAGACGGAGAATCTAATTCCGAGAGAGGTGCTCCTATTGGTTCACGTGATGCTTGGCATGAGCTCGCTATTAATTTCTCGAGCTCACGAAAAAAAATGCTCCGTCAAATTTCTCACTCCCACAGAGAAAGCAATTTAATTCAGCATTCTCACGATGGCATGGAATGTCCTGAAATAGTGTCGTTTTTAAAAAGGGTCAGAAGCCTTTGATAGAGTTCCATATACTGCTACCTAGGCATAATGGCGGCTATTGATTTGCCGACGCAGAAGTCTCTGCAACCGGGAGATGAAACAGAGACGCTTTCTGAGGAAAGGATTCAAGCTCTCTTGCTCGAAGCTGAGCAGCGACTCTTGAAAAAATCTGATGAGAAAAATGAGTTTGATGCTGGAGAGAAAGATCATCTTGTCTTGGTTGAAGAACCAAAAAATGAGGTGCGAGTCCGGTGAGTGTGAATAAGCTTCCGTTAGTCTCTGTGTAAAACTCCTCCGAGCTGCTTCACTAATACACAATATTGAGATAGTATCCCTTCTTTAAAAGTCGAGCATTCTGTGACGCCATACGTCCGTGAGGTCGACGGCGTGGCATCATTGGATCAAACCCGGGCTGTCCCCGACCAGTTGAAAACGCTTTCAGAGACCCTTCGGGCCGTTGAACAACCTCAACCATCTGGAAAGGTTTGTTTTTCCTTCCATTTTCCCTCTCCCTGCACCTTCTTGATGTTATGAGGAAAACAAATCCCAAAACTCTACTTGATGCAGGTTCCCTAGTCCGTTTTGGATTAGTCTGCTACCATGATAGGTTTTTTATAATCATAGTTACTCTGAACGTCTTCTATATATATATACTGTCTACATTGGCAAAATTCGCAAACAGTCGAACTATGCTAACAAAAACTTTAGTCCAAAGAAAAACCCACTGCCGGCCCAGAGTGGTTCGACCTTCCGAAGACAGTGGTCACTCCTGAGTTAAAAAGGGATCTCCAGCTGCTCCGCATGAGAAACGTACTTGATCCGAAACGGCATTACAAGAAGGAAAGCGGTAAAGCAAAAGTTCCCGAATACTCTCAGGTTGGTACCATCGTTGAAGGCCCAACCGAATTCTTCAGTGCTCGTATTGCAAAGAAAGATCGCAAGAAGACCTTCGTCGAAGAGGCTATTGCTGTTGAACAAGAGAGTGGCCACTTCAAACGCAAGTATGAAGAGATTCAGGATGCGAAGACTAGCGGCAAAAAAGCCTACTACAAGGCATTGCAAGCCAAGAGGAAACGAAGCCAAAAATATCGGTGAAGATGCTTTGGAGGTTATCCATTGCGACACCGATGCCTAATAATAGGTTTCTATGGACCGTACTTCGGGGTGATCATATATCATATATAAGCCGACGATTATCACGGTGGCCCGTGTTTACTTCGCCTAATTGCTGGTTCGTGGGAAAATATCTATGGCTGCCTGTCTAACCAATTTCTATGGCATTCTGTTAGTGCCAGCATTGGCGAGAATGAGGGGGCTTTTTGGCCTACCTGTACGTCTGCAGCTGCTTGACGCCCTGCCTCCAGCACCTCCTCATGGTTAGCCCTACCCTCTTCGGCAATCTTATCAAGTTGAGTTTTGTTTGTCTCTTGAAGGAGATGGTCATCGCCGCGGGGCACTGGACTCAGCACTGCATTGTTGGTAACGAGGCTCAATGCCAGCACTCGAAGCCCACAGTGTCGTGCCACAATTATTTCAGGCACGGTCGACATTCCGACCAAGTCTGCACCAAGTTGTCTTAAGAATCTACATTCTGCCCTGGTTTCGAAGCTTTTGGGTTTCAGCCTAATCCCTGCTAGGATTATGTCACGGCGAGCATGTCTCTTACCTTGGCCCAGCGCAAAAGGCATACACACCCTCGTGAATTCGGCGTCTGCTCTCTACCGGTATTACTTTCGTCCACGCACGGTGTGCTGTTCGTCTAAGTTCAATATCGTATGCGTCCGATAACGCTGGAAAACGCACGCCAAACTCTTCTTCGTTGGGTCCGCGCAGCGGATGTAAGCCGGACAACCCGGCGAGGAAAATGTGCTGGGAATATCCATCAGACCGAGTTGGGATGCATTAAAGGATGCATCGAAAGCGCGATAACATACATCGTTGATTAAGACAACATCCCCAACCGCATACTCGGAGTTTAGCCCTCCGCTAGCGTTGGTAACTGTACATAATTGCTCGTCAGCATCTGAATGCACCCCTTTTTGCAATTACTTACCGATCATGACCTCGACTCCTAGTAATTTGAAGAGTCGCACAGGAAAAGTGACCTTATCAATAGAATGTCCCTCATAGTAGCTGTTGACAAGTTTAGATTGGACTGTCATGCTAAACATCGAATGCACTACTTGAAGTAGTTGCAAACCCAGAAAGGATACTCACTGCGCTCTTCCCACCATCAGAACAGTCGGAATATCCGGTCCCAGATATCCAAACACAAGCTTCCCCAAATGGCCCGGTACTGATTCTCCAATATTAGAACATGCACATAACCAAGTCAGTAAGGCAAAAGTGGGATCATTCTTACCAGTGGAGGCAGGAAAATTTGGAATATCGCGATAATCGAACTCGACCTTGAGCTTGCTATCGATGGTGTCCGCAAGGCCCCCCAGGCCGGAACCGCATATTACGGCTACTTGAGGAGTATGCAGGGACCCTGGAAGTTGTGACCTTAAGAAATCAAGTGCCTCCTGGGCCTGCTTGAAAACTGATGACTCCGGCATTCTCCTGAGTCCGTGGCCGGGAACGGGTTGAAATTGGGACGAAACGATTGTCTTTAAGGGTACGAAAGGCTTCTAATGTGGCGGGGTATCGAGCTTCTTTCTTTTGCGCTGGCAATAGTTGATGTTAGATATACATGCACCTTTATTACAGTGAACTTGTTAAAAAGCAGTTTATTTGCGGAATATCCTCTGAGGGCCTTGAGGCTTTGATTGTACTAAGTGAGTTCAAATCCAAGTTCTTCACCTGCTCCGCGATGCGATGAATCTCGGGGCGGCGGAATCTGTGAGAGGCGCGCTTATTGGTCGGAGAGTTCAAGGCATGATGACATAATCAGTTTAATAGCGACCCCAAAAAAAATGGATGTTGAAGTGAAGGAACGGAGAGCAGCGAGCAGTGGCATTGTGGAAACACGCGCAGCCGGGCAGCAATAATGTTTTCAGTTCCTTATTTTAGGTCGGCGTTACGATGTAGCAAGCGGCTGAAGGTGAGATATGTGTTCCGACAAGCTGAGCGATAGTCACTGCATCTAACACCTTTTTGCGACAGTTATCGAGCCCAATCCGACCGCTCACGACCACACCGCCGAGATTAGAGGAAACCCAGCCCTCAAAGGTCGCTGAGGTGGACGGGTCAAAGCTAACGCCTGAGCAGTTATCGTAAGCAAGGTTTCTAATTCATAAGGGGTGGACAACAGCTGACATTGGGCCTGATATAGCTACGCCGAAAACCCAGATGCAGATCCTCAAGCGAAAGAATGGTGAACCACGCCCCTTGTGAAAACTAATCATCAGCCAGAAATCAAGATTGACAGGCCTCGTAGGATGGAACGTCTAGAATCGATCAATTCCAAGTTCAGATTACCCCGAAGTGTTCAAGCCCTCTACCTAAAACCTCTCAAACGCAAAGCCGAATACGGGCTCCCAGTCTGCAACCTCCAGCTTCGTTCCTATAGCGCTCGTCACGTAGAATTCTTCGCAGACTTTGCCCTCCGAGCAGCCTACTATCTCAACCTGCCTGCATCAGGACCCGTACCGCTTCCACGCATTGTGGAACGATGGACGCTATTGCGAGGCCCGTTCATTCACAAGAAGACGCCAGAGAACTTTGAGCGAATAACCATGAGAAGGCTAATACAGATTAAGGATGGGAATCCGGATGGGGTGCAGGCGTGGTTGGCCTTTTTGAGAAAGCACGCCTTCCACGGCGTGGGCATGAAGGCGAATGTGTGGGAACATGCCAGTCTAGGTACTGAATACTGACTCTTCCCCCTTTGCGTGTATACCTCATGGGAATAAGAAATTTGCGTAATGCTGACTTCTGTTTTTTGATGCAGGCGTTGGCAAATCCATGGACCAGGCAGGCGATGAGGTCCTGAAGGCTCTTGATGCTGAACTCGGCCATTTTGGTGCCAAAAAGAGCGCAGAACTCTCCGAGTCTGTTACGGATGTTATTGAAAGAGAAAGATTCACCCGGAACCATGCTCCTCTATCAGAGGCCCGGAAGGGATAAGTGTGTTCTCTCCCGGCGTGTAGGGCTGTACGATAACCAAATTTTCTTACTTTTTTTGGGCCTTCTTTTCTGTTATTCGGCCGGGGAAGTTGGGAGTCTGCGTTCCATGTACATCAATCATGCTTCCTTTCCAAATCAGCAAATATAGATCTCGAAGACCACTAGTAGTACTATTCAAACATTTAAAAATTATCCATCACGTGATATGGTATTTTGGATTTGGCGTGAGTTGGATTTCGGACATTGGATGAACACGGAGCTCAAAATGTCAATACCTACACGCTGTCTGCGAGCGCACACACGAATACGGGGCAGCCTATGCGCCCCTGCTGCCGCTTATGGTCCGACTTATCACCAATGGCACCAACGAAGCCCGCTAACCACTTCCAAACCCGCACCCGCTGACTCTCCGCGCATTATCTTTTCCGGGATCCAGCCCACCGGCATTCCACATCTGGGCAACTACCTCGGCGCGCTGCGAGAATGGGTGAAGCTCCAAGACAAGGCAGGCCCGGGAGAAGAACTGATCTACTCGATCGTGGACCTGCATGCGCTGACGCTGCCCCAAGATCCGGCGGTGTTGCGGGAGTGGCGGAGGCAGTCGTTTGCGATCTTGCTGGCGGTGGGGTTGCGGCCGGAGAGGGCGACGGTGTTTTTCCAGAGTGCTGTGCGTGGCCTTGCGGTTATACTGATGGCCCCCTTTGGCGGTGGGGTTGTTGGACTGACGAGTTCCGGGCGGGAGAGGGTGAATAGGTGCCGGCACATGCGGAGTTGATGTGGATTCTGAGCACTGTCTCCTCGATGGGATATTTGTCGAGGATGACGCAGTGGAAGGTACGTTTGGGCTGGTTTTTATCGTGTCAATTCTTTCGAACAAGTTTCTAATATTTCACAGAGCAAGTTACAACTGCCGGAGAGTTCAACGCTGGACGACTCGAGTGCACGTGCGAAGCTGAGGCTCGGCCTGTTCTCTTACCCTGTTCTGCAGGCGGCAGATATCTTGGTTCATTCGTATGATATTCTAGTCGGCAGTTCTCCAGAGAGAATCCTACTAATATCGAATCTTCAACCAGCGCGACCCACGTTCCTGTTGGTGAGGATCAGAAGCAACACCTAGAATTTGCGCGTGAAGTTGCAAATAGCTTCAATCACATATACGGGCCCGTCCTGACCTCCCCGGATACCCTCGTTTGTAAGTTGTTTGTCAAAACCCCCAAACTAACCCAATTCAGTCCCTGAAACTAATTGTCTGGGAATCAAAAACAGCACCGGCAAAGCGCATAATGTCTCTCAAATCTCCGGACCAAAAGATGTCCAAATCCCACGCCGATCCCAATTCCCGGATCCTCCTCACCGACGACCCAGAAACCATCCAAAAGAAGCTAAAGGTAGCACTCACAGACTCCGAACCGGGCATAACCTACGACCCCGAGAAAAGACCTGGTGTTTCCAACCTTCTCGACATCCTCAGTAACTTCGACGCCCATTGCACACTATCTCCGGCTGAATTAGCTAAGGAACATGAGAACTCCAGCCTGCGAACTTTGAAAGAGCACGTTGCAAAGAAGGTAGCAAATCACCTAGCGCCGATTCGGGAGAGATACGCTGAGCTTATGATGGATGCAGCGGGAAGGCAGCATCTTGATGAAGTGGCCGAGGAGGGAGCTAAGAGAGCAGCGAAAAACGCGGACAAAACCATGAGAAGAGTCAAAGAGGCCATTGGATTCTGACTGGAAAAGCGATGATGGTGAGAATCAGAGATGATTCTTTACAGTGTACGATATGCAGACAAACGTGTGTTACTAGGTACGACTTTCATAGATTTGGATATACCATGTATCAGGACGGAGTAGATAGGCTTTGAAATCCACTTTGCGGCAGCATTTGCTTAACCCTGGGTGAATCGGCAGCTCCTTGACGCCTCTACTGATATGCTGCAACCGTTTCTTTCTTGGTAAGTCAATCTTTCAATGTCGAACAAAGCTCGGTCGCCGAAAGCAGTTCTCCGTTCTTTGAAGCAGCTAAGACCCAATGCACACGCGCTGCAGCCATTGGACCACATCCCACTAGCATTGTCCTGTAGTACGGAGTATGTACTCTACATCTGGAAGATACATCCTCCAATTCGCATCGAGTGGTTTCGGCCCCTCCAAATCAGAAAAGGAAAACTCAATTGCATCCCATGAATCGCACGCATGACAGCAACGCCTCCCTGGAGTGCGCGGGGTAGCCAATCAGCATGCCGAATTGAGGGTGGCGGTTAGTGTGTGGTGCTGCACGGTTGGCGTGAAACTCGGTTGTTTGATTAAAAAGGAATTGATTCCAATTCCAATAAGCGGGATGGGGGAAGGGGTCTCCGAGAGCGAGTTCCCTTCATTTCAGAGCCGCCTTTCACCCCTCTGCGGTGTGTGGCTCTCTTGTCATCTGTCACCTCTGTTGCTCTCAAAAACTGTTTCCTGCCCCAGGGGCCTCTCACGTCATAACTGAGCCCAACTCCCCTCCTGCTGCCCCTCTCGAGCTTCACGGGAAAAGCCAGAAAACCTTAATCCCACCTTTCGTGAGGGATTCGCATGTGACAGCAGCCCGTGCCATTTGCGGGTTCGCTAACTTGTTTAGGACTCCGTAAACTATCTTGTCCCATCTCGTCTATCTTTTGTCAGGTCTGGCTGGCGTGTTCTGGTCCCCAAAAACCGCAATTGGTGTATGTGTGTGTGTGTGAGTCAGAATGAGCACCGCCCTGGGAACAAAAGGGCGATGATGAGAAATCAAACTGGGTAGAGATACATTGGAATCAGGCCAGACATGCACAATTTGCATACGTTAGCGTGTTTGACGGGTTCGGCCTCCCAAGAGAAAATGCGACCGGTGAAACCAGACTGGCTCCCCCGCTGCAGCCAGTGTTATTGACCTTCTCTGTCCCACCACAAGCGTGGATGGGCAGTTGTCCCATGTCATGCGCCTGACTCACACGACTGCCAGGCAGCAGGCGGGCTGATTGCCCAATCCGGATGGGCAGGGGGCTGGTCCGTGGGCACGATCCAGGTGAGGGGCCGCAGGTCAGGTCACTCGTGGAGGGGTAAGTGACCGGGGTGTGCCGTGTACTCTCATTGGAGGACGGCGAGCCCATCAGGCACCCGTGACTTGCTCTTGAAGCGAGTTCTTGCGCAGATCATGTGTAACACCCTCCAAGTACAGGACTGTACCATCGCACACCCCCGGCAGGAGATACATCCGAAGACAAATAGAAGAGCTACTTGATGCAGAGTGATACCCCATCAAGCTGGGTGCACTGAACATGCCTGCCAATTAACGCGGAGGTGATCCCTTGCAGGAAAGGAGGTCTTGTTGCAGATCACGGCGTTCATCTAGAGGCCATGACAAGACATTCGTTTCTTCACTCAGCCAAGGCATTGAGCGCAAGGGCATCGAATTCCTCGCATCGATTCGTCGCAGTTGATACTGTGATTCTTACCGCCTATCAATTCAGCGAAACAATACCGAACCACAAAAATATCAGCCCCAAGGGCGGTGTACGGTTCGAAGTACTCAATGTCTGCCCCGACCTACATCATCCGTGCCTCCTTGGGTGTATCGCCCGGCCACAATGCTCAAACCAGCCAATAGGAGACGAAAGCTTGATGGTCATTAGCCAGTCTGATCTCTGGTTCACAGGCAGTCGCAATTGTCCTGTTCACATTTGACAGAGCTCACCAATGACACGGAGATGTATTGGTGGCGGATGAATCAAAGCAATTGGTCCTGGTCTCATCAAAGAAGAAGGCAGCCCCATAAAGAGCATCCAACTGAGAAACCCCTGCAACGAATAAAACGGCCCCGGTGCTCAAATAGCTAGCAAAGACATTATTGGCTGAAGTTATGTAGAAACGGACCAGGGAATTGCCCTTGTCCTGGACGCAGCGATGACTCGCAAATAACGCCCTTTCGGGCATGCGGCGGCTACAAAAGCTGCCAAGTTCTCAACAAGCACCGTGTTGCCTAGATCCCTTGCTTGGCCGGAGAGCCACTGGGATGTTTGCATTGACATGCATCCATCCATTGGCTGCACCTTTCTAGCCCCTCAGCGGCTCATCGCGATGCGAGAGCTCGAATCCGCTCTCTTTCCGAGAACTGCCCCATCATTCGATGAAGACTACTAGGTCGATGATCAACCCCCAAGGCTGCGACTCCGACTGTGCCGCTAAGAAGTTGCGGCGGTTCACCACCAACGAATTGTATGGCCCAAACAACCACGTCTGTCAAATGTGCCTTGTTCTGGCACGGCATACTGTGAATGCTCACTCCCAGTTGCCCGTTGATCCATTCCCAATGTGTCAGAACCTGGCTTCCGGTTAAGGTTCCGGGGCGGGGGTCCGCTTATCCCCGCATGATGCATCGATGACAGCGCTTTAAACTTTCTTTAAGCGCCAGCCCATTTTAGCCGCCAACAGCTAGAATTCTGTCAGAAATTTTCATGCACCACCGAGACCCGTTTGGCACTTCAATCAAGAGTTGCGGGGGACAAAAATCTCTTTCCGAAGGCCCGGTGGATTTCGCGTTCGCAATATTCGCTGATGATTGGAGCATCATGGCAGTACAGAAATGGAAATTGGACATTCTTCTCTCCACTGACTTCTTCTCTCAAGGGTTCACATTGATTTCATTGATCGAGCTACAGATTGGGCTAACTCGGCATGAATATAGCCTAGCTTAATTTTATCGTGTTCGCTCCACCAACTAGTCTCCAACCTGCCGCCTCATTCGGACATTCGTTTACAACTTGACATCAAGCTTTGCGATTTTTGTATGTACATGGCGTGTGGGAAGGAAGCACCCATCATTTCCAATCTAAGATGACGCGTCCGCTCTCATAGGCAACAGCCAATCCAATCGTTCCTACGGTCCTTCCGGAATGAGTCAACCTCCGGGCTTAAGCTGAACCCATGCTTTCTTATCGCCGGGCATGTTTGGCTTGTGAGAGAGCGGTGTCTCGGGAGTCCGCCTCAATCCCTGGTTCATGCAATCTGTCCTTAAGGCGGCTCTAACTCTCTGTCATCCAAAGGCGGTAAATGGATCTCAAAGAGCGACAGCTATCCACTTTAGCGTTGGGCCCTGCGACGTCATCCAAAGCTACATACTGCTGGGGAAATCCGGCGGTAATGATACCAGATGTTTACGCGCGGTATTCTCTAGGAACCATGTTCGTGGAGCCTTTTGGTTACGAAGTCGATGTTACGGGTGCCAACAAGTTAGCAAGGACCCTTGCCAAACAAGCTGCCCCCGGAGCGAGAAGTCGCATGAAAGGGTTTTGAGAAGTGTCATCATTCCGGTGGAAAGCCTTGAGTGCTGCGATCTGTGGGAATGATGAGATGATCTACAGGGTACTACTCGTAAAGGCTTCCGGCAAAATACTAGGAAGAATAAATTAGGCAGTGAAGGTCCTAAGTGGAAGGCACGAAGCTTTACAGGTTGCTTTACAAAGACATCCCCAACCGGGCAAAAATAGCGCCCATGATTTCGGTTGGCGGCAGGATTGAGTCTATGGCTGTTGGTACGCGCTTGAGCGATTTTCCAATACTAGTTGCAGTCCCAGCAAGTGAAGAGAGGATGCCAGCAGAGGGTACCATGGCAAGGCGCTACTAAATTGATTCTATGATGCCATATATAGACTGCTTCGGCGAGTCGCTCCAGGCATTGGGACTGGTCTCGATGTCGATTTTCCAGTTCAGTATGAATCAATGCTGCTGCTGTTTCCTGTGCATCTGGATTTCCACATGTTGAGGTACGAGTTAAGTCTAGTACTATTATACGGGCCATCTTCTAGCCACCTTGCTGTGGTGAGAAACATTGGCCGAGTGATTATGTCGGTGCCTTTCAGATGTCCAGATTGGTGATAGGCGAAGCAGATTAGTACATGTAGTCAAACCATAGTTCAATTGAAGTTTGCAAAGGTTTCGGTTGTTGAGGCCGAGATTTTGGCCCGTGGAACGGCCTTCGAAATGCAACATTTGAAAGGAACACGGTCCCTTGGGATCAATAATCCTTCAATTAAATGCCTCATTGAAAACAAGGAGAGGAAGATACTGATGAACCGTCGATGATGGTGATAAATACAAATGATGAGCCGGAGACGATGTTTGATGATGACGGATGATTACGATGAGATGATTGCTGCCTTGCGACTAACGAGCTAATTCGCCAAAATACTGTTGGGCAGCAGCCTTGCGCAGCGACATGCCTGCTTGCTGCGCGTTGGTCAATCCGGGTGGGTTTTTAGCTTTTGCTAAGACTCTGCAGGATGTGCGTTTCGGACACTTGTCTTGGGCTTCTTTCTTTCTTCTTCTCCGTGCCCCACAATCCTGTCATGTCCTAAGGCCGTGGGTACAGCGGGGATTGAGAGAGTGACATGGCATCACCCATCGGTCGGTTTCTGAATTGAGTCGGGAAGAGTAGAGAAGCGAAAGGAAGAAACCAATTCTCAACTTAGACAGAGATTTTCCAGCTTTGTAAGGGACCCAATTGCTCAATTGACGTGAGAGGGCCAGGGCAGCTGACCCAAGCGTCAGCCGCAGCGATGACGATGGCATGCCGGGGTGAGCCGAAGGGATTGGACGGATGGGCTCTGTTAACTCACAGTGTCTGGATGTACATTGTCGCCGCCGCCGTTGTAGTAAGTAGTAGTCGTAGTAGTAATCCTCATTTCTCATCGTCAACTCTGTTAATAATGCGGCCGATTGACTCAATCTGGCTCCTGGAAAGGTTTCCGGGTGCCTCGCCGGCACCTTAATTCGCCACTCAACCGTGGACGGCCGTTGTGCTCAGAGTTTTGGCTGTAACGGGGTTCTCATTCGTCTGTTCGAACAATGGAGCTGTGCCTCTCATTCTTCGCAAAGCAACAAATCAATGGCCGAAAGTGCCTGGGCGCCAAAAAACTGCAAGACGTGTATACTATCTGTACGCAGCAGCGGTACTAGACGGGTTGCCAAACAAGCCATGGGATTTGTCCAGAGAACAGGCCCTGGTTCGCGTGATCCCATCGAATCAGACAAACAAGCATGTTGTGGCTGTTGAGACACAGACACAGACCCCTCTCTCCCCTCCCCCCCGCCTGCTGCGGCCCTGTTCTATTCTTAAGCCTGCCTGACCTTCAACCGGCCGCTGATTCACTGCCTAATTCCTAAACGGTCTAGCTGGCCAATGTCTCCGCAGCAAGCAGTCGTTACAGGGGGGGGGGGGTT
>LJPI01000220.1:0-118210 GCA_001430955.1 Chrysosporium queenslandicum | reverse complement strand
GGGGGCGGGGCGGGGGGGGGGGGGGTTAGGGGGCCCATCTCCCGTCAGCGCGTACGCCCACAATTGTCCACTCCCAGTCCGTAGCAGCATGCCACAATTTGCAGCCGCGCCCCAACAGGAAAAGAAAATACAAAAAGGCAATTCGGTTTCAATTAGATCACCCGTCGGGCCTGGCGAAGCCCTCTCTGCCCCCATGTATGTAGAAACCGACTACGCATTGAAAAACACAGAGGGACAATCGTATTTAACACCGGCCATTCCCACACCCATCTTTCATCCAGCCTTTGGGAGGGCCGTTTCCCCATCATCATCATCTCTATCTCATCACCGCCTTTTTCCACTCAATTGTCGAGATTCATCGGGCGATTTGGGTAATGGTATCAATAGAGAGAAATCCACCCATTACCCGGTTATTGTTCTGCCTAGAATCGCCATTCAACAGAATCCAACCTGTCCTTTTTCATCCTACGCAATCATCCATTATATCTACAATCTGTTACCACGGGAGCCCGCAATTCTGCCTTACTTTGTCCATCGTCAGAATCTCCATTGAAGAGAGGAGCGCGTCATCCCCGAGTTTAACTCAGGACCTGAGGTGTGTTTGTATGCATGGTTACTTTATTTAGTTTTCATCAGTCTTTCTCTCACTGCTACTATTTCCATTGATGAATCTCTTGAATGAGGGACTGGGAGTGTTTACCAGTTACCGTACCTTTACTGCACCCGGACGAAAATACCCACCCAACAAACCAAAGTATTAGGCATGATCGTATCATTTGACTCATGCGTTTATTCATACTTTCTGCTGCCTTCAGGTCAAGGACTAGATAAATAATGTCCCACCGTCTGCTGCTATTCTTTTCTCTCCTCTTTTTTTCCTTCCCTCTCCCCCCTTTTTTCTCTTTCTCCTTTCAACATATTTCGCATTGACTTCCTTTCCATCTTCGTTATCATCAAAGCTGACAGTTTTGCAAAGCACCGACACCATCTCTCTCCACACCAGATACTACTTCTCCTCCATACATACCATACAACCTTGTACCCACTAATTGGTACTTGTCCGATAAGATCATCCCGCACACACCCCACCTGTGTTACATAAGACACTCCTGGTCGGGCCTTAACACCGAAAGTCCGAGAGTGCGTGGAGTTATCGCCACGCAGCGTGTTCCCCGCCTGACAAATCGCCGCCAAGCAAGCACGGCGTTCCATTGACTTCCACCTGTCTTGGTCATCAACGCCGGCCATCTGACCCTCTGCGCAATTACATTATCAGTTTTCCCTTTTGGTTGTTGAGGAGGCGCTGGTTGCTTTTCCGGTTTCTTTTTGCTTTCTCTTCCTTTTGTTCCTTTTTCATCTCTTTCTCTTCATTCTCTTATATGGATTATCGACGTTGTCACGACATGAACCGAAACCGGGTGCCTATTTCTACCTTGGTTTCTCCTCCAGAGACAAGGTCCTCTGATTGCTTCGATTCCGACGACTGCTTCCCTACCCCATTGCCCTTCGGCCCATCAAACACTCTCCCTCCGATCGCACCTGAGCGTGCCAGATCCCAATCCGAGATGGATCTGCCGTCGCCACCAGTCACTCCGGGCAGAGCCTCTAGAAAGACTCGCGCCATCAGCCGTCCACAAGCACACGCCGGTCCCAGTTCTAGTCAGTCCGTTCTGGGGGACCGGGACCCAATGCTCTTCCCACCCGACCGAAGATCGTCTATCCCTGAGAATGCGCCGCTCTTTGGCTCTGACCTGGCTCCTGCTGCGGCGGCTGTCGTGGATAATCACATCGCCAGCACAAGGTCGACAGACCGAAGCCGATTTCAGCCACCTACTCGAGATGAGTACATGCTCGCATTGGCTTGCATGCCCCGTGTCGCCACTTTTTATAACCGGAATCCTGGTGCCTGGGCACGAAGGGAGCGAGAGATCCTTGACCATCAAACAACTTTAATGCAGCCCGAGACCCAGCCTGCCCCTTCGCGGTTGAAGAGGATCGCCCCAGCCCCCGCCAAGCGAAATAACACTGCAGCTGAGAGCGAGGAGAAGCCTCAGCGAGCTAAGCGTTCTAAGAGGAAGGCCGCCGAAGTCGAAAACGGGCCCCTTGAAGTCCTCGAAACATTTGAAGAGACTCTCGCTGCTCGCAGCCCCAAGCGCCGTGCGATCGGCACCAATGTCGACAATACGCATTACACCGCCATCGTGGACTACTCCCCTCCGATCTCAACGCTCCAAGGTGCCAAGCTCAAGGCCGAGTGGAAGGGCCAGATGCTTGACCTTAGCAAGGATCCAGACAGACACGCTCTCGATCCGGCCGAACTCCATCTTGCCGCTACGCTCCGTCTCTCCTGCTCCACCTACCTCCGCAGCAAGCGTCGCATCTTCCAACACTTCCTCTACAAGCTTAGCCGCAATAGCCCATTCAGAAAGACCGATGCGCAGCAGGCGTGCAAGATCGATGTTAACAAGGCGAGTAAGCTCTGGACGGCTTTTGAAAAGGTCGGATGGTTCGACCCGCGGCATTTCCAACATCACCTCAAGAAGCGGGCCTAAGTCGGGTTCTGGAAACCTGAATAATCCCGAATGAATCAGGTCATTGCCATAAGTCCGGACGCTATCCTTTATCTTTTTTTCCTTTTACGTGATTGATGATTTTCCTACTTTTAATAATCCTGCGCGATACATCAATTTGTCTCCGCCCTTTCCCATCCTCGTCGATTTGAATTTTCTCCCCTCGCCGGTCTGCTTTAATCTTCTAGTCTTTTTTTCGTCACCCCGTTGTGGGGCGATGGGTCTGCTGGGTTGGACCTCATCTTTGTGACGGGCGGCTACTACTGCCATCGACCTACTTTTTTCTTTCTGATACGGCCAATTACTTTCGTTATTATGATGCATTTGAATGGCTATCTGTGGGCGGTGTTGGTTTTTGCTGCCCTGACTTAATGGGCTTATCATGTCTCTCGTTTTTAGCTGTTTGCTCACATCGGTTGGTCTTTTGCACTGTGCATTGCTGCGTATGCGTTTGAGATATTGCTTAATTCTGCATGCTATGAACGGATATGGCGGGCGGCCGGCTTTGCTTTTTCTCCACTGCAATTCTGGGGCT
Organism: Chrysosporium queenslandicum; assembly: GCA_001430955.1. Taxonomy (NCBI): domain Eukaryota; kingdom Fungi; phylum Ascomycota; class Eurotiomycetes; order Onygenales; family Onygenaceae; genus Chrysosporium; species Chrysosporium queenslandicum. The sequence continues at coordinate 115,105 of LJPI01000220.1, read as the reverse complement.
ATTTGGGTGGTATTTTGCGCTTGCGCTCGCTTGGGTTTTTCTGCTTCTCCAGAGATTGATCGTTCAGAGACTGGCTTGGGCGTATTTCTGGCGTATTTCTGGCAAGAATTGTTTGCGTTTACCCTATATTTTTACCCATACAGCATCTTTTATCCATACAGTATTTCTTATCTGTCTTTTCCCCCTTATGAAGCCTGATGATACACAGATTGATACACCATACCACCTACATCCATTGTTCCCGTCTTTGTTTCTGCCTTCTGCTGCGTGCGATACCCGCCTACACCCCCGATTGCCATCTATTTCTTAATTACTGCTGGGAGAAAGACGAGTCCGAATGAAATTGTGAAAGGGGACGGACTGGGACGAGACAAATTAGATCAATCAGATACCAAAGATAGATTCCTGCGCAATTCCTAGCCAATTGAGTTCCTAATGAATCGCTTAAAGATATTTACATACAAGAACATCCTCGCGTGGCCAAAACAATCATGGAAATCCTGATTCTCTCTCCCTTTGAATGAAAAACATAACAAACAACGGGTATTCGCCACTGATGTGAGAATTATGCCAAACCCCCCCCTGGGTGGCCAAATTCCAATTCCAATGGATGAATGCAATTCAATTGAATTTTCTCCCTGATACTATTAATTCGCCTCCACCCTTTTCCCCCTCTCCGTTTGCTTACCGGGCAGAAAATTCATGTCCAGAATGCACACGCACCTTCGCATCCCGTGCGGATTCCTCCGCCTGGATCGATCCGCGGCGACAACCACACACGCCCCCTGGTTGCGGCTCAATTGAGATCTCAGCCTGAGGGTGGGAAAAATGAGAAAGTCAATTCCTTTCTTTTTTGTTTTTTTCTTTTTCCCTTGCGGAGGCTGAAGGGGACTTGTTTTGGGTTCATTGGGCATGAGGTTGGCTACTGACTACTGCTACTAATGGTGACTCTTCGTATGTGAGTCACGAGCTGGAGTTTTGAGGACAAACAGGTAACGATACTCCTCCTGTGTACATGGCTTCGCTGTCATTGCATGTGGCAGGGTAACTATAGTAGTAGCTAAGAGTCTAGGATGCATGGTGGACTTTGCTGGTAGGATGTACCTCTTTTGAAGGATTGTTGTCGCGTGTTCGTTATCTCGAATTGGCTTTTCCTCGACCTTTTTGTGCTTCGGTTCTTGTTGGCTTCACAGGACCTAAGTTACGAGTAGAAAATACTACCGACTTCCAACCCAACTGCATCTACGAAACTGTTCTCGGAGCCCTGCGTTACAGTAACTTTGTACCGTACATCCATACTCCGTGGTTTACGCGGACTTAATCGGGGGGGCTATGTCTGATTGTTCAGCCTTGAATGCGTGGCATGCGGAGTGGGAAGATCTGTTGGTTTTTGCGAACCCTGTCGGGTCCAATGGCAGCTCAGACACTCAGCTACGGACGTGCAGGGTGTGTATGACGACGCGAGGTCAGACTCGCAGTTACGGCCGTGCGTGCTTTTTCAGTGGAAGCCCTGGGATTCTTCGGCATCGGTTTGGTCGGCGTGATCCTGATCGTCAACCCAACAGCGAGGGCGGCCGCGTATTTTTCTTTTTTTCTTTTTTTCTTTTTGAAAGATTCGGCTTCAATGTGATGCTGGAAGGAAGTACCATGGATCTACGGAAAACGGACAAAATTGTTTCTGTACCAACCAAGCTATTCATAGATCAAGGTTATTCCTATTCTATCCACATGTTCAGAGGAATTGGGTTTCATTGCCATGTTGGAACCACAGCCTCAGGAACCACAGAAGACACGAGGCTGGGGAAAATTGAGCAGACGCCTCCGAAATGGCACAGCTTTTCTCCTGCTAATTGCCAGACATAGGTCGGGCAACAAGCATCACCAATTCATTTCGGATTACACCCGGATGGTCACGGAACAGTAATTCTAGCTGGGGAACCAACGCTTCCTTCATCCGTGCATAATTGGGATCATTCTGGAACCAGAGACCCGCCAGCAGCTCTGCCGCTTGGCTGCACTGCTCAGAAAGCCCGTTGCCGCTGAACTGCAGATGTGCCGTGATGCGCCGGGCATATACCCGGTGAAGTCCCAGCTCAGGAAGGCGGTTAGCGCCAGTCATGAGGAGAGACCCTTGGTGACGGGTTCCTTTCTGGGTGCTTAGCGGTGCACAGATGGCATCCATTAGCTTTTGGACTTCGCTCTCAGGTGCTGATTGAAGGATCAGTACGTGAGCATTGGGGTTAGCTAGGTCTGTGACCCGGGCAATCTCCCGCAGGAATTGTTCGGGGCTTTTGACGTATTCCATTGTCGACATCGCGAAGATGGTATCGAAACTGCGGTCCTCGAACGGCAGGGCTCCGGATGCGTTTAGCGTTGTCGTTGTTGTCTTTGCTGTGATGTCAGATGGGTCTTTTTGGAAGTCTAGGCAGACGTTCTGGGGTCAGCGATATGGTCATGTTCAGCTGGGTTTGAGGTTGAAAGACAAGAAGAAGGTGAGGCACGCACATGCGAGGCCATTTCCTATATCGAGAATCCTGACGCTGCCCTGCAATATGTTCAGCAGCGCGCCGTGGCCTGCCTCTAGGACAAATCGTTTCTGGATATCTTCCCAAATGCTCTCTTGTCGGGTGCGTTCGCTTGGGCACGAATCTAGAATGGGATGAGGTCCAACTAGCGGACAGAGTTGTGGAATCCTCTTTGCGACGACCAGAAAACAGTCTTCTGTGGTACTGTGCTCTCCGCCGTCTGAGACATAAGCGAACTGCGTCTCTGCCTCAATGACGAACGCAGCCTTTCGCAGGAGGTCCTTGCAACCCTCCTTGGAAAAGATCGTTTCGTTTATCGGGTCGTTCATCCGTGGCTTGGTGGCCCATCGGTAACAGCCCCAGACCTCATCCTCAGCCAGTTTCAGTTGGTCTTGATCCAGGCTTGTGCTGGGCATTGTCCCGAGGATCAGGATTCCTTCATCGTCCTTCAGCCACTCGGAGAACCGATATATCACGGCGTGTGCCTCGCTCGGACTGGCCTGGCGTAGGGGGTGGATCGCCACTATCGCATCGAACCTGTGTGGTGGATTGTACCTTCTTATATCCGCCTTTTTGCCCTCTGCACCGCCAATTTCCTGCACCACATGGCCGGCTGCCGCGAGCATGGCCACGACGGGTTCTCCCGTACCGCATCCGACGTTCAAGACCCTGCTTCCCGGGTTGAGCTTGGTGAGGACATTATTTATGGCTGATTCTAGGTTGGGGTTAGCGGTTGACATGGTGAGCTTGTCAGTTGATATAAACTTGATATTCAAGGCCTATTTGGTAACTGGGTGCTCTGGCGGGGTAGGGAATGAGGATTACGTGGATCTCTCTTCTCCTTTATTCCTGTTTGCTTTTGCCAGCGAGGGAATATTCTCTGTCTGAGGGAAGATATACCTCGCCCCGCCTATTGCCTACAGAATTTGATGCGCGAAGATGTTGTACAGAGTCATTGGTGGTGAAATAGAGCACAGAGTAGCCGTTTCATTCAACAACCGGTCCTTAAGCATGTCCAGGCAATTCACCATTATGCAGGCTTGCGGCCAGTGAACCTCTCTGGGGAAGCTATCATTCATTGTGTGGTTGGATTGAAGAAAAGAGAGGGGCGGACTTGGGCATGCAATTGCTTGGGTGCAGCTGGGTTGCAGACAAAGAAATTCTGTATAGCCAAGTTCAAATATACTCTTGCCCACTGGCAGCGTTGTGAGCTTCTCCTAATCTCATCGCAACGACATCCAAGATATAAGCCAGCACCACCGAGTGACTGGTGTCTTCTGCATCGGCCCTATGACTGCGAAGCTCTCTGTGCCTGGTTTATTGCCCAGTGATCATCTGAATGTGAGCTGAATGTAAATTGAGTCGAACATTGCTCAATACCACCATCTACGCTTGCTTTGATCAGATACGAGGAGCTGCTCGTGTCTCCCTTCTTCACGGGATGGAACTGGCCAAAAGCGGGTGGCGTTGCTGGCACCCCTCAACCCCAACCCAACGTCCTTCCATAAAGCACTAACTAATCCTCCCTCAACGACGACGACACACTCGCGAACCACAGCCATTTAACCAAGATACGCATTTACACCGCAAAGAACAGAACTGCGATTCCTTGCCGAGTGAGTTCATTTCTTGCTTTTCTCAATCGGGCATCGATGATTTGTCCGCTGCAACCAGGATGACCCCTTCATCACTCCATCATCGTGGCGATGAGGGGCGTGAAAGGGGCCAGAACAAGATTCGCTTCCTCCTTCTCCTGACAAGTTTCTTTCCCCTTGATTTTCTGACTCGAGGACTTTTCGCCATTGACACAAGGATTATTAATTGGCTTCTCAGGCAAACCCCTTTCCATACCTCTTCGCCCGGCGCCGTGGTGATTAATATGACCCCCGCTATCGACCCTTTGTCACGAGCTGGGGTGTGTGTGTGTGTTGCCAATATGCAACAACCAACAGAACATAACCACGAAGTTGATATACCCGGTCGCTTCTACTTGGCTCGCTCCCAGCTTCAGTTCCCAGAAAGCAGGTAAGGCCAAAAAAGCGGCCTTCGAAGCGTGGGGCAGTCACCAATCCGGACGTCGGGCGACAACACAACCCACATTCGTGTAATATGTCTGTTTTCGAATCCAACACAAGAACAATAACAACCGAAATGGCTCCCAGACGTACTACTTCTATCTATAGTAACATTTCCTCCATGGCCTGTCAAAACTAATAAACTCCGCAGCCCGATGAGAGGATCTCTCCGCCACTGCCAATCATGGCAAAATATGGTATAGACTACCCAACAGTTTTATGCATATGCTAACGCCCATACCCTGGGGTTTGAATCTCCGTTCCTCCGATTCCAAGTAGCAGATGACCCCAGAATTCTTCCGTAGGCAGTGAGGCCCAAACGCGGACATCCTGAGGATCGACATGCATCTCATCGCTCCCGGTCCAGCGGATGATCGACGAGCTTATTTTATCGTCAAAAGTGTTACGATGAAGGGGAAACTAAATCCAGAATTCTCCCGGGTGCTCCGAGCAAAAAAAGGCCAAAGAAGTTGTCTTGAAACATCAAATTTTATACCACTGGATAAAATATGTACATACAGAAGAAGGGGGAGGGGAAGAAAAAGGGTGGAAACAACGCATTAAGCATCTGCTTGCCTGCCTCCCTCCGTCTCCAGATCCCTTGTCTTCCAAAGGAAAGGAAGAGGCAAAGAAAACTGGTCAATATCAATCAAATATGTGCATCCAGAAACGACAGGGTCAAATCATTCACAAAGACTCCACCTCCCGTCGATGACGAAACTACCAACAGCCCGCATGGAGCGAAGCATCCTATCAAGGGAGCCCAGTTTCGGGACCTTCAGCTAGAAAGTCGGATTTGACTATTTGAGTACTTGTTGGAAGGATACGAGCATCGAGGGACTATTGGGACGTCCCTTTCTAGCACTTGCGCCATCTGATGCGGTAGATCTGTCTGAAATCGGCATCAATAGAGTCGTTGGTGAGGATACCCGAGGCACGGCTGTCACGGCTGGTGAGGCGGATCTGGGAGTTGATGTTGAGAGCACGAACGCTGCCGCAGGGAGACCAGTTGCGAGAGGTCTGGTCGCTGTCGTCATGGAGGTAATAGTCGCCCTCGGTTGGGCCAGAGAAGTGAGTGCTGAGGGCGAACTATGTGCAAAATTTGTTAGCCGGTGCAAAATCAAGGAAAACAAGCGCAGCGGAATTTTCTTACGTCGTTGGTCTCGCCGGAGTAGTAATAGTTGCTCTTCTGGAGACCCTCAACTCCACGGTCCAAGCGAGCGTATCCGCGGTAGTCAACACCAAGGACGGAGTACTGGTAGCCGCCGGGGTACTGGAGCTTGAGGTTGAGCTGGCAATTCTTGCGGCTCTCGTCAATGGCGACGTTGGGGCCGATAGCAGCGACGTATTTGTCGAAGATCAAGGTGATGGTCTCACGGTCATCAGAGAGGATGGTGCGAGCACTTCCCTGAGGGCATCCAGTGCCGCCATAGGTAGCACCGATGATGCGAATCTTGTCGGGATCGGGCTTGTCGCCGAGGTCATCGCGTTCGACGATGTTCTCAACAATGTCCTCAGCGACATCGCGTGCCTCAAAACCGTACGTGGGCCATGGCTTCTTGGTCGTTGGCTTTGGCGGGTGGTGAGTGTACGTTGGCTTTGGCGGATGGTGAGTGTGCGTTGGCCTCTTGCTTGTTGGCTTTGGGGGGTGGTGAGTGTAGGTCGGGTGATGAGTTGGCCGGGTCCTGGTTGAGTGAGGAACGGACTCAGACCTGGTTGGCTTCTTGGTTGGCCAGTGGGGGAAAGTTGGATGAGGGAGCTCGAAGGTTCGAGTTGAGACGGTATCGTCGCCACCTCTTTGGACAACAGCAGCCGCGAGGGCTTCGGCAGCAAGGCCGAGGAGAAGAATAGCGGGCTTCATTGGGAGAGACTGGACTTCCCACAAGAGCGATGTGTCACGGTTGCGAGTTCGATGTGCTGATGGCCCAAGAACGGATTTCGTCAAGCCACTGTGATGAGAAGGGATCAAGGACCCAACGGGGAGATTCTTCACAGTTTATATATCTTGTCCAGGGAGGCAGGATATAGGAAATATTCAAGACCCCCAGCAGACAAGCTGTATTCCATGCAACCCTCACACCAGACGCAAGGATATCAACGGACTGCCAGGATCAGGGTCATACCGTGATGGCCGCACCGTATGCGTTCGTTGTCATGGCACGCCATTATTTGCTTGGACGTACCGGATAACTCCAACCGAGGGCTAGACTGCACATGCACCTGAGCAACGAGAAGGCGTTGTTGGGGGGTTCACGAGGGAACTCGGGTGAATGCCACCCTGAAAATCATAATAGGCATACTATGGGAACGGGATTTCAGAAGTCTTGCCTCGAATACGACACTATTCATTTAACTGGTGAGGTCAAGCGGCAGACATACGCAGCACTGAGGAGATATCCCGGATCCATCCTCCCCCGTGGCTGGGCGGTTAACTTCAGCTGCTCTTTTCACATCGGTATGAGGTGGCAAAGGCGAATCAGACAATGCCAAGCTGGTATTAAGTCTGACATAACACTTTTGACCCGTTTAGCAGGCTGCCTTTTGGGTCCGTCTTTCTAGAACGACCGGGAACAGGGTCCTAATACGGCAAACCTGGGGTAACGTTGGAAGATTTTGTGGCTGCTGGACGGCAGAGTGAACGACAGCCAGAAAGGACCGGCGAGTACTGAGACCATGAGCCCTTGAAGAGAGTTTCCTGATATCTTCAGGGAGGCGTCTTGGGCACTGGCGATTGTTCCTTGAAAAGGGGCTGTCGTCTATGTATCCCTGTGTGGAAGAGATGCGGAGTAGAGAATACTTGCCCAAGTTTCCAGATACTGTGGCGTAAGCCACTGTATCATTCTCATGGCCAGAGGTTCGGCAGGTTAAGCTCGTTGATGATCGACAGGGAAAGCGTTGATCATGCCGTGGTCGTTCTTCTGCATGGAAGATGTTTAAGCTTCAAACCTGTCGTGGAGAACTGGGATGGGTTGCGATCTCCTTGGTGAGCAGACGGGCACAGACCGTCGATTGTTTCCCGTCAATTTGGGCCCTTCGACCTCTGACGGACAGCAACAAGATGGCCAGTTCTCCACCAATGGGGAACCTTGTTCCCTCGCTTCCAAAGCGTCCCGCCTGAAAGTAAAGTGTATGTGACGATCTACAGCGCATCCGGCATCTCGCTCTTATTACGAACAAGGTTTGGACAACATAGAGTTTTATTCGTCCACGACCGCGCAACTAGTGGCCTCATTCGTCCAGTCGTTTCTCTTGGCCAATTTGGATGGTGAAAGATACCAGAACGATTTCGAACCATCTCGCACCTGAGTTATCTTGATGTTTCCTCTAGTATTTTCCAAACCCTAGTTTTGTCTGTGCTGGTAAATGTTGCCGGTATCTTATCACCAGATTTCTCCCAGATGATATCGGCTGGGATGGGTCCATTTGTCCATGATCCCAGACCCTGCGGGGCATATGTCATGTGCGGTGACTCTCACAAGGATACTTCCCCGCGAAATTCTGACAAGTCGAACCGAACGATGAGTATGGAGCCTACATTGCTGGAGAAATGGAATCGGACAGAACGCCATGTTGTCCAGGGATGCAGTGCACCCACTCCCAACTTCTTTTAGAGGGAAAATGGAACTTAAAGGATAAGTCTCAAACAGCCAAACTTCCTGAGATCATATGGCCTTGGTGTTCCTCGCTGTTATGTACGGTCGTACATACATAAGCGTTGAGTCTTTTTCAAAGCAAAAAGGCACAAGGGCCTAATAATCGGGATTATCCGCCCACAGCGCAGTGTCCCAAAGAGTGTCCCTTTGAAATAGTTTAAATAAGCATTGCCGGGTATTTGCAGGTGGAATGGAACCTCAAGGTTGCAGAAAGTAACTTTTCCTAGAAATTTAGGAGGGATCATGAGGCATGTTACAGGCCGTGTTCTCTTTGGGGAGATAGGGAGCAAATGCAGACGGTAGAATCTGCATCTTTTAATTGGAGTGAAGGGTTGCAGGCTAAGAGATTAAATAAAACATGCATCTTGCTGTGCCGTGTGCTTTGGAGGGGGATGGCTAGCGGGAATGTTGGAGAGCTGGGCATCGGAGAAACATCAGTCGAGATAAGGGAAAACGAGAGTAGCTGACAGAGAGCTTTCTTCGAGTATGCATAAGACATCTCGAAGTGACAATACCTGGTTTATTCTCGTGTTTTGCCTGTTATTTTTGAACTGGAGACGATGAGATTGAAGTTCTGGGCAACTTGTTAGTGCTCCTCGGAGACCAACTGCGGAAGTCCGGGGATCCACCCACGTGATTTCTGCCAAGACGCTAAACTGAATCGACAGGCCACCACGGAATCCTAGTCGCGATGGGAGAATTCCTCATGCAGACTCGCTTGAGGTCAGCATGAGGAAGCAACTCATCACCTAACAGAAGATGGAGCTATCACTTCCCTTCTCACTCCTCCTGCACCTTGTGAATTTTGTTAGTTTTGTGGCTCTTCATTAACACCACTTGGTCAATGGCGCTTCACTTGAGCTCAGTGTTCAATTCACTGTTCTTCAGACACTGGGCACATGTAATTTATACAGCTGCACCTAACCCTCCCTAGTCTCCTTCCTTCTGATCATCTGCTCATCTTCGTGATCTCCATCTCAGTTATCTCACCCCAATTCAACAAGCTGTCATACTGCATCCTGGTCGGCTTCCCTCAGATAGAGAAACCTTACCAACTCAATGGACAGACGCTTCGCAGCAAGTGTAGTAGATTGAATCCTTGCTTCTCTACTTCCCATCTCTTTTGGAATGAAGTCATTTGCCACATGCTATTCCAATCAAATTGACACTTAGCTGTGAACATACAGAGTCCAGTGCCTCTAATTGATACACTGTGCTGTTGGATATCCTACCAGTTAGAGCTGCATTTCATTCTCATGAATCAGTGGAGAACTCCAAAAACGCAAAATATTTGCCCGTGATTGGCTGGATGTTTTTCCATTTGTCAGTCATTCACGTGTTATTGGATGACTAATTAGTACACGGAAAGTAGTTTTGCCGATGGCCGAAGTGCTAAGCCACATTTGGTGATTGGTGCGGGCGATCTACGTAAGCCTGAAACCACAGCTGATGTTGAAAGTTCATCATTTTGCAGGTGATGGACCAGATCGGTGTGTTGAATCAACGTTTAAACCGACTTTTGTCATTGCTCTAGGGATACCACAGCTTGGGACGCTGGTCTCGTTTGGCTCCTCTCGCGCTTCCTTGGTTGTTCTTGAAGCCTTCTATTCCGAAGCCGCTCACCCTACATCGACTGATTTGACCCGATCGAAAGGGGCGGCAAAATGTCGCAAACAGTGACTCGCGCCGACTCCCTCGAGGAGCAAGATCCTCACAATTCTAGGGAGGAGAAGAAACCAAAAAGCAGGAGACCTGCAAGTGCGTGACCATTACCCTTCTATACGTTTGATGTCGGCGCGATTCTACCTATCCGGAATCGTCGGGAAAACATATCTATACCAATTGCGAGAATCCGATGGTGCTGACTTCATTGCGATGTGACATAGATACGGCGTTTCGTCAGCAACGATTGAAAGCATGGCAGTGAGTGGCGCCACAGCTAACTTGCGGATTTCCATTCCTATGCAATAAGTGTCATTCTAACCGTCTTTCATCTTCTGCCAGGCCGATCCTCACGCCAAAGACCGTCCTCCCTCTTTTTTTTGCAGTGGGGATCATATTTGCGCCTATCGGGGGGGTTTTGATATGGGCTAGCTCGCAGGTACGGTTGAACTTGATGTATGGAGACCGCAGATGGACCCAATATCGCTTACAGTTCGATTACTTGTATAGGTGGAGGAAATTGTCATCGACTACTCGCAATGTAGCGTGAAGGCTCCGATCAACGGCGACGGAATACCACCTGAATACGTCCAATATTCGTTTAGGTCCAAGAAGGAGCCCACCCAACTTCAGTGGTCGCGAAAAGAAAATCAAGCAGTCCAGCTTCCATCTGGCGTGTGGAAGAACGATACCACAGTCTGCTCCCTAATAATCGGAACCCCCAATGATATGGGTCCTCCCGTCTATATGTACTACCGTTTGTCGAAGTTCTATCAAAACCACCGTCGTTACGTCAAATCGTTGGACCTGGATCAACTCAAAGGGAAGGCCCTGTCGAGTAGCACCATAAAAAGCAGTTCATGCGACCCGCTACGGGTAGATGGTGACGGAAAGCCATACTATCCCTGCGGCTTGATTGCCAATTCCCTTTTCAATGACACCTTCTCCAGCCCCGTAAAAGTTGGAAAGAACAGCAATGATACCTTTGAGATGACTAACAAAGGAATATCTTGGGCGTCTGATCGGGAATTATACAAGCCGACAGAATACACGTTCGACCAGGTTGTGCCGCCTCCGAATTGGAGGGAAATGTACCCAGACAACTATACGAAAGACACTCCGCCACCGAATCTCCAGGAATGGGAGGAATTTCAAGTATGGATGAGAACTGCAGGGCTGCCAACCTTTAGCAAGATGGCAAGGCGGGTTGATGATAAAACGCTGCCTCAAAGTGTTTATCGTATTGAAATTAATGATTGTATGAGCTGAGCCCAAAGTCGACTCTATTTTCAGCTTGATCGGGTTTATTAACCTTTGATTACAGATTTCCCTGTCACGAAATATGGTGGAACGAAGTCTCTCGTACTTACTACGACAACTGTCATGGGTGGAAAGAACCCGTTCATGGGCATTGCATATGTTGTCGTAGGCGGGTTATGCATCGTTTTAGGTGCCCTATTCACCCTGGCACACTTGATCAAGCCAAGGTATGCTCGGTTCCCATCTAGCTTGTGTCTTCGTCTATCCGGATGATGCGTGCTAACTGGGCTTCCTTAGGAAACTCGGTGACCATAGATATCTCACTTGGAATAACGAGCAACCGCCTACAGCAACAGCAACGGGGCGTGAGGCTCGACTCGGTGGCTAAGCTTATGATGCAATGTTCGATGACCACTATTGCTATTTTCTCATGTCCTTTGTGACGAAGCAGCTGTGCACTTGCATTCCATTTTCCTTTTCACGGCTGCACGTTTTGGATACTCAAAGGCGGGTTCTGGGTGGGTTGAGTCGGCGTTTACAGAATATACTGGGTTCTATGGGCATAAGTTTCATTAATTCATCTTTTCTTGAGAGTTTGACGGGTTGTACTTTGTATAACGTTACATTTCTTGTACTATCTGGATTCCAAAGAGGCCACGATGCAGATGCTGAATCGAAGAGTTCCTGTACTCCTGCTTCATTTCCGACGTGGTTTCGTATTTCTTTTTCTGTCCTTCGTTCTCAGCTTGTGAGAGTACGAGATGATCGCCAGGGACCGGATTGATCTTGCATATCATCACGAAACGCGGCAATTTCACTTGGCAGACAAACACAAGTCTTGTGTGATAGCCGGTTTTTGCCTTGGAACGGCTGATAAGATCATATGTCTCTTGAGTCTTGGCCCTAGGGTAGGCCGTTTTCTATATTGTGGTTATTAGGGAAAGCAAGGGAAGCTAGAGGCTTCTTAATATGCCTCTTATGCGGAGAACAAGCAGGCGTCTGTCTTCCGACTCTTGAGGAGAGAAGGCTCCGACACGGTCTTCCAGGAGGGCTTTCCTGGCAAGGCCCAAAGATGCCTCGACCATCAAGTAGCAAGGTGCAGATTTCTGTCTACAAAGTCTCTCGCCCACACGTCCCGCAGCGGGAAGGTAACTGTACATCGACAGATGCATGCAAGCACGCCGGGTGCATTTGGGAGCAACGCGACCACGATGCTTTTCCAGACAAGAGCCGCTGTGCTTTTCTCCACGCAGAAATTCTCCTCTTCCCAGAGCCAAGGGAAGCAAAGGACGGAAAAGGCATGCAATAAAGGTAAATTCCTTGACGTTGCCTTACATACATATATCCCCCTCCTTGCCAGGGGACTTGCGATGTTTCGATATCAGCGTCCCTTGTCGCTTCCTGGAGAAAGCCTCTCATTGGATGCAGCCGCTGGTGGTTCACAGCCCGTCATCCCAGCAGCAGTTCAACTAGTAGCGAGCACCTCAACTGATAGCCTCGTGGAGCAACTCACGCGTTCTGCCAGCATCTTGCCTGTTCGCAGCTCAGTAGTCTCCACCCCTCTCGAGCCTCGAGTCAAGGCAGCAAACTCCCCAACAAGACTAGACACGCAAGAATCAAGCTACACGCCCCGCCCAGTGCAGTCTCGACCGTTTTGGCGCAGACGGTCTTTACCGTTTTGTCTCCGGGGAAAAAGCAACCCTAGACAATTGTGATCCCCATCGCCATCAGCAAGGGTCATGGCTGTTTCACCAACCCTTGCGCAAAAGCTCGTATTGGACTGCTTATGCACAGGGATCCCGGGGGAACTCCCTGCCCAACTCCTTGCCCATGGACCCGTGCTTCCCACTTGCCTCTCTGGTGGGGCGGATATCTTGGGGTGCTTCCGACGCAGAGAAGAGAGAAAGAGAGAGAGAGATAGTGAGTGTATTCGTGTGTTGAGATGCGTGTCTATGCGGCCGAACCTTTTACTTGTCTCCGTTCTCCTGCGACGGACTCCCAGCATCGGGCGATAGGACCGAGTAGCAAAAGGCAATTTTATTGGAGCAATATTGCGTGCTCACAGACTGGGAGCAGGTAGTTAGTTGAGCATTGGCTAGAAGCGACATGTGTTCTCTCCAGTTCTGTTACATAGTACGACGTCCACATCGAGGTACGGGGCCGTCTCGAAAAGACCTCGATATTTTTACCCCTGGACAATTTGATGGTAGCCGACCCGGCCCTGTAATGCAACCGCCATCCAACATCAAGGAACGAGACAAGAGTTCGCTTCGCTTCTCGAAGGAAAGGAAACACATAAACGTGCGATGGGGCAAGCGAAGCGACTACAACGGCGTGGCTCCAGGGATATGCAACCTCGATAGCTGAGGATTCTTAGGATTAGCTTAACCTATTTCTTACATACGTGATCCAATTTTCCCATCTTTGATTTTATGTTTCCCTTGATTTCCCCTTTCCAAACGAGCCGACAGCAAAAGAAAACCAAGTGCAAGGAAGAGAGATGACATTGCAGCGATCAGGACACCCTTGACGCGAACACTTCGTAAAGGGACGAGAAAATAACGCAAAGTCCAGAATAGAATACACTTGAGATGAAGACACTGAACCAGGGAACGGGGACGTACGAACCCAAAACCAACAACAGTGGGCTAAGAAAGCGAAGGAGACAGTCCCAACGACGTGCAGGTTGGAAAGCCAAAACCAGACGGGGGGACAGGCCCAAATGGACTATTGCAAATTCAACGTTTGCGCTTCTTTCCGGCTTCTCTCTCGTCCAGTTTGCTTTCGGCATCTTTCTTCTTCGCTTTCTTTTCCAGCTCATCCCAATCCTCGCCATCGTCATCCTCATCTCCGCTAATACCCTCACTAGCCGAAGCGCTAGCATCATCATCAAACTCACTTTCATCTTCAGAACTCTCTTCCGATTCATCAAGCTCTGACTCGTCCATCTCAAACGCAGATTCTTCATCTTCCTCCTCCTCTTCAGAGTCAGACTCTGTGCCTAGGAACGACCAACCACCGTTGCGGAAGAAACCGTGAGGGTCACTGGTGACAGTCTTCATGATAACACTCCAGTTGAGGTTGAGAGGTCCTTCGGTGAAGGCGATGTCGACAGAGTCAAGCCAGTCTTTGACACCTTCCAGATTCTCAACAGGGATGGTATTGATATGGACTGGTGGTCGGTGGAAGTCTTTGAACACAAAGACAAGGTCGAAATTTTTCAAACCAAACTGTACTTGAAATCAGATACTGCATGCAAGAAAATGTGTCGTTAGAGAGCTTACCTGAACACGTTCCAAGTGCGCCACTTCAATCTCATTCAGTGTGACCACCAGGAATGGAGGTTCTGTTAGCTGAACCACCGCGTCAGTTGTTGGCTGTATCAAGACGTTCGACCTGTTAGGCACGCCAGTGAATCCAATTTCTCTAAATGGAATATCGACGTCGACGCCTTCGTCTTTGCCAGCATCCGAGATTTTCTCCGCGAACGCTTTGAATTCTCGATCCAAGGCGGCCCTGCGTCGCCTTTCTTCTTGTTCAGCCTCGAATTCTTCTTCATCACCATAACGGTGTTTGCGTCGACGGTTTCCTGTTTCGTCGAATTGCATCTCGGTGGCCTCACGGTAAAACTGGACGTCTCTAGTCTTTCGCTTGCCGATCATTATTGGCGTTTTCAAATGAACGTGGATGAGCACGATCATTTCGTGCGCACACGGCTGGAAGAACAAGTGCTTCACATTGCTAAAGAGAACATCGACATGTTCACTTCGAAGGGGCGACAGATAACGCAGACCATTTTGGTGTATTTCAACCTCTCCTGGTACTCGTTTTCCATCGAGGGGTGGCCGAAGGTAGACATCCGGTAATTTGATAGGGCGCCGATCTAGAACAAGTTAGTCAATGAATTTCATTCAAAGGAAACTAGATAAGTACGTACTTCGAATTTCAACCAGCTTATCTTGCTCAACAACATCTTCCATTTCCTTCTTGACCTGTTCTCTGCGCAAGGCATTCTTTCTGAGCTCAGTAATATCTTGTGCAACATGGCCCAATCGGTCTTTATCTTTGGATCTCAACGTTAGATTCCGTAGAAATTGCGCGGATGGATCCTCAAAAGGCTGATCATCTTTACGGCCAACGCCTTGGCCAGGTGACAAGAAATTGATGCGCAAATACGCATATTCACCTTCGTCACTTTTGCTAGCGTTTTTGATGGTGTTAATATGAAATGGAACCGGTCGCCCCATGATGGGCACAATGATCGATGATGCCTTCGGGTCCACGTAGATAGCCAAGTCTTTAACTCTGGCTGGTAATTGACTATCGCGTTTATATGACTCGAAGCGCTTGAAGTTCTTCTGCGTGACACCATTCTGATCGCCTGTGGCGCCTGCGAAACGCTCAAGGCCCTCTTTGTTCTTCTTTGCGGCCAGTTCTTTTTGATGCTCACGTCTTCGCGCTTCCGCACCGTCATTGATTTGTGAAGGTCGTTCCGCTCGCAGCTTGGTTTTAGTGATATTTTTGCTTGCGATTGCACTTGATTTGTGAGGTTCTTGCCTGGATTTCTTTGGCTTTTCCTGTTCTTCCTCCTCATCACCAAAGTAGAAAGATACTGAATCCAGGTCGATCCCGGCATCTTTTGTGAAGACGTGAGGACCACTCTCGCCAACGCGGACAGTATCCGTTATGGCCATGGAGTAGAGTCGATCCTTCTTTTCCTTGGCATCAGGATCCGCGACGTCGGTAAAACCGATGGAGACACACAAGGTCATTCCGCTCTTTAGAGTTTTGGTATTCTTGCCATTGAGCACCATATTACCATCTCGTAGCTCAATCCCAATGCCGGATCCTATGTTTTTCACGAAGTGCTTCTCCAAATCGGGCTTCTTGGCTCTGACCATCCCAAGAGCTTTGTTATAAACATCCTTTGCTACCGCTCCATCACGAATCTCTTTCATAACAGTGTCATAGACAGCCAGCAGGAACCCATAATTGCTCTCCTGGGACTTCGTCGGGTCGACAAGGAAAGTACGTCCAATGGCAGAAGCATATGTTTGGTATCGAATGCCGAAGGTCGCAATTATAATGCCGGCCTGTAGATTATTGGAGTCACTGGTTGCCGAAAACTTCAAGTCATAATTTCCGCCGCTCTGGACAATAGGCCCGTATGCCCAGTCGATCTGCTGTGGGTCAAAGCCGGCGGGTAGCTTTGCAAGTTTATTGAAAAATTTGGCATCGTCAATTTTTGCATCAATCTTTGCTGCGAACGTCTTGTGACTCATTTTCTTCTCTTCATCTAGAAGCTGTGACATCTCCTCAACAAAATACTGTGACATAAGCCCACTGCAGGCCCGCGAAGCATTCCTCATTAGGATCTAGGGTACGACCAGATTGGTTAGTTGGAATTCACCCTGTTAAAGTGATAGGAGTATGGCTCACCAGTTCCTCTTGAGACTTCACCGAAAAGCAAACACTCGATAAAGCTGGCCCGATATCAACCTCCTCAATATTCTTGAGTATGTCTGAGAACGCTCGTTTCCATTCATCTGCAAAGGGGCCGGCTGACGTGTCTTTGGGTAAAGTACCAACTTTATTCTGTTCAAACCTTAGGCTCACGTCGAATGGGGTCTGGGGGGGATGAGGGGGGGGTGACTTACGCCCGAGGTCTTTATCAGATCTAAGCATTTTTCGAAAGCCTTGGTTTTTGACTCGGGATCCTTTGAAAAGATCAAAAGCTCCACTGGAATTTTTCCGCCTTTGAGAGGTTCCAGGAGTTTTGCTGTGGGATGTCAGTCTCGTTTCGCTTTTTCCAGGTACACGAGAGTCCGCCACACCTTTCTTCGCTGTCGTCACAACGTACATCGCCTCCAGGGTGAATAGGCAAAGGGTGGCAGGAAATTCATAACCGAAGAGCCAGAACTGGGTAGTGTTAGCTACATTCGTCATCTCCGGCTTTCAGGTAAGTGATTTAGTTCTACTCACATGGATTGCATTATTCTTCTGGAATGAGTTTGTCTCTTCCGTCCTGCCCATCACAATGACGATTGAAGACGCACCGCCGAACACTGGACTTGTGGATCGCTTGTCTGCCCTCCATGCTGTGTAAAGGGTAGACAGACGATTCGAGAAGGCGGCCTTATCAATTTTAATTTCTTCTCCCATTTTGGGGAGCCCGAGAGCGGCCTCGGACGAATTGGGGAGGATTCGAATTGAAAGAAAACGTTCCGAAAAAGAAGTAATGGAGTAACAGCAAATGGTAGGCCGCGGAGATATTGATGCCAAACGTAATGCAGACTGGAAAAGAGGATGTAGCTCTCCAGGTCAGCTAATGTGCTGAGACGTCTTCATTCACGATGGAGCTCTGAACGCGTTTCTTACGTCTAGCCGTATTTAGCTTAGTGCAACACGTCGGGTTATGTAATAAATTGGAAAATGACATAAACAAGGTTTGCTGTGTTTGCTCTGTTTGGCCTGTATGATTCGCTCGGCAAAACTGCGGCGGGCTGAAGGACAGCAACGGAGAATTCTGTCTTGCTGTCTCTCGGGCAGCGGGAAGAGCTGGAAGGGGAAGCGTGTTCTGAATTCACTCGCATTTCCATTTCACACACTCTTTCTGTGTTTCCGATTTTCAGCTTCTTTCTTTGCCGCCTCCCGATTCTCTGATTCTCTGCCGTTCATCACTGCTGATGGAGCACACGCCTTCCACTCGGACGCAACGCTATGTCCTTTCCTACCGATGACCCTTCGCAGCTCTCTTTTGAAACTGATCTTACCTCCGACTCTGACTCCGAAGGAAGCGGACGTCGAAACCCGCGTACAAATGCTGCCACTGGAGCTTCCGCGGCTGGAGTGCGCGCGCTCAGCGCACAAGCTGTAGCGTTTTACTTCAGGGCGCCTGTCAAAGCTTTCTTTCGCACTCGTGTGGAGTATGTATCTAGTCTGACGTAGATTTGGGGAAATTACATAGCTAATAGATGTCCATATGTAGTTACATGGTATGCTACCTTTCGCATCTCCGGAATCTAACGTGGGCTGAGTTTGCGTAGGTGCTCGCCAGGGCCATTAACCCTCGACTTGCAGAAGGCGCAAGCTGGTCCTGGAAAACTACAACCCCGGGTTTACTAGCTCATGCGGTCCGTACATATGGCTGGAGTTTTATTCCATATCAGGTATTACCGCCGTTGATGGCGAATGTCAGGTACAGTACATACTTCCTGGTTGATAACCTATATTGTTGCGTCTAATGCAATGAGGGCTAATGAGCGACGTGTGTAGTGTCGGAGCAGTCCTTTATACGTCATATCTTCAGATTCTTAGCAACTTGCACGGGCCAACACTGATGGCAAATAAACGTGTCTACCCGCCACCGTCTCCTGTCGACACATTTATGGCCGGGTTTGCCGCAGGTACTGTTCAGTCAGTTATTGCCGCGCCGCTGGATGCCATACAGGCGCGTTTTAGATCAGACGAGATGCTCAACGGTCAACACCGGAGTGCCTGGCACTATTGGAAAAGCAAGCTAAGTGAGCTCGGGATGCGAGGAGTATTCTCCGGGTGGACATTGTCGTTTCTGAAAGACAGTTTTGGATCGGCCTTGTTCTTTTGTTTGTTCGAGACCATCAAGTCTCAAGGGTATTACTCCTTTGTCACCCGGTACTATGGCTCTCTCCAACCTCGAGTCGTGGAGAGGCTGTCAACGCCGGCAGGTTACCCCGGCGATATCCCAGTTATTAAGCCACATTATGCGCTGGAGCCTTGTTTCTTGATGCTCGCCGGCGTAACTGCATCGATCGGACAACAGGTTGTGTTACACCCACTTGGGTTAATCCACAATGTGTACTACAGACGGTTGGAGCACCTCGACGACAAGTTGAGAAAGAATCAATCGAGCCGCGACTTGATGAGACACCGGTTTGACGCATACCAAGAGACGTTTGAGCGTTGTCGACGGAAAGCACAGCGAGTAGGAGGCTGGAGGATTTGGCTATATCGAGGTTTCCTGTGGGGTACGCTTCGCCAGGTTCCCAGCACCAGCGCCGGACTTGTGATCTTTGATTTGGTGCGACGAAAGTACGGACTTCCAACAGAAGCCGTTCATATCAAAAAGGATGGATATGACATTCTCTTGGCTTAGAATGGTTTCTGGAGGACTGTGACAGATCCCTCCCCTTTTTCATTTCAGCTATGGCGAGGTCACGTATGCTCAGCGTTTTGATAACGATTTTTTGATACCCTGAACCACATGTATAGACATTTTTGGCTTTTTTCAGGCTGCTTTCAAGGTCAGCTTGTTGCATACTCCTATATCGAACTTGAATGGATCTTGTGCATAGACAAAAAGAAAAGCGGCAGCGCCGCAGACAACGAAAGCAAAGATAGTACCGATGACTTCCCCCCCTCTTCCCACGGATTCTCCCCGTCATCCTGAAAATTAGCCTGCTGATCAAGTCATCTCCGCTGCGATCTCCATAAAACATTATGGGGCTTAACTGCCGCCGTTATTGGATGCTTTGCGCGTGCGGCAACGCTTAGTAACGAACCCAAAACCAAAATTCAAAATTTCTTCGAATCGGGCTCGGCTTTGTGCTGCAATATTAGGAGCTCGAAAACCCTTCGCGGAGGATGAGAGGCAAATTGAAGAGATCCAGTAGAGCTCAGGGGCTGTAGGGTGTATAAATAGACTGCTGGAAGGACAGCTTGTCACTCCCATGCCTGTAGACGTAGAGAAGTACATACCTTGTTTCCACCCTTTTCGTGTTGCTCTTCCCGCCACCCAGGTCCCATCCTCCACATCCATGGGGCACAAGATTCACTAACCAGAAGATCAACGTCATTCTCGCGCAGTTCGCTTTCAGCTAAGCCCTCCTATCCGCGACGGTTTGTGGAGAGAATCCCCGGGTTGTTCAGACGGAAATAATTTGGTCCTGCCACTAAAACCCAGCACATGACCACGACTGGCCCGTACACCGTCCACTTCACCCAACGTCGACTGCACGACCAAGCACATCTGGCAGCCTATCCCGACGCCTTTACAAGCCAACCGGTCACCTCGTCCACTCACTGTGGGATGCTGCCTCGTTTCTTCTCCTCCTTTGTGCTTCCACGGGAAAACTCACCCATGCACCTCCAGGATACTCCACCACCACCTGGTCACCTGTGATACATCCTTCCTCCCCCTTTCTCTTCCCCGGCCGCCGTTCCGAATTTTTTGATCACGATAGGGCTGCCTTGGTCAGCCCGGCACCACCGCCACGATTTCTCCCTCAAACCATCCCGATTCCTCCGCTCCAATTCCCCTCCGGTCCTTTACATCTAATTCCCGGCCCTCCTCTGAATCCTCCTCCTCGCTAGTTGACTCCTCTCGCGAGAAACAGGGCGCCCGGAGGTCTCCTTCATCCTCTCCACCACCTTCAACTCCTTCAGAATCCACCTTTTCAGTCTGGTCCGACACTGGTGATTTAGCAGAGCAGCTCGCCAGCGAGGAAGATCCCCTGCAGATACAGCTCCGAAAATCCCTTGATCAACAAGCATTTAGTCGAACTGGCGCGCGTTCAAGACGTTCTCGGACTAGGAGAGTTCATTACGCGGAGCAAGAGGAGGAGCGGAACGTCCTTGGCGATAGCGGGATATCTAAAGAGGCAATTCGCATCCCGGAACCTTCCCCCAGGAAACCCTCTCGATTCGAGATAATCCTAGCTTCCATCATGTCGCCAGGAGCCAGACGGACAGCCCAAATGCACGGGCTTGTGGGCAAGCCGCTTTTGTACGCTTTCATCCTCTTTTTGGACCACGATGTTGTATATTGATGACCAAAACTGACCGTATAACAATAGATATTTCACTACTGTTTTTGTATCATTAGGTGTCTTCTTATTTGGATATGACCAAGGCGTTATGTCGGGTATCATTACGTACGTTGGAATCCTATCATCCTCATTATGAATTTCCGCTTTGCATTGACCAGATGCTAACCCGGTGAGCAGGGGCCCATTCTTCAAGGACTATTTCAACCAACCGACGCGGGCGGAGATTGGGACTATGGTCGCTATCCTCGAGATCGGGGCTTTGATTTCGTCACTTTGCGTTGGAAAAATCGGTGATATGATAGGCCGAAGGAGGACCATCCTTTACGGGTCCATTATCTTCTTCATTGGCGGTGCCTTCCAGACCTTTGCAACAGGAATCCCAATGATGTTGGTGGGCCGCATCGTCGCTGGTCTTGGGGTTGGAGCTCTGTCTACTATCGTTCCCGTTTACCAGTCTGAGATTTCCCCTCCCCATAACCGCGGGTTGCTCGCTTGCATTGAGTTTACGGGAAATATTTGCGGATACGCCGCCAGTGTCTGGGTAGACTATTTTTGCAGTTTTATTGATAGCCATTATTCCTGGCGGGTACCATTGTTCCTCCAATGCGTCATGGGTGCCCTTCTGGGTTTTGGTAGTCTTATTATCTGCGAATCACCTCGGTATTTATTCCTGCGCCTTCCCCATCTTCTTCGATGAATTCCGAAATGACTGACTTCTTACCAGATGGCTCTTGGATAACGATCACGACGAGGAGGGGATGGTTGTCATTGCTAACCTTTACGGAAAGGGTGACATTCACAATGACAAGGCTCGCCAAGAGTACCGCGATATCAAAATGGATGTCTTGATCCAGCGTCAAGAAGGTGAACGTACCTATGCGGAAATGTTCCGTCGCTACTCCAAACGCGTCTTTATTGCAATGTCAGCCCAGGCTTTCGCGCAGCTAAACGGTATCAACGTTATCTCATATTATGCGCCTCTCGTGTTTGAATCTGCCGGCTGGGTCGGTCGAAAAGCAATTCTTATGACCGGCATAAACGCACTTACTTATCTAGCCTCGACTGTTCCTCCGTGGTACTTGGTTGACCGCTGGGGACGGCGTCCGATATTACTGTCCGGTGCTGTGGCAATGATTATCTCGCTCAGTTTCATCGCGTATTGGATTTATCTCGACATCCCAGGAACAACGCAAAGGATGACCGTCGTTTTTGTCATGATATACAATGCCGCTTTTGGAGCATCATGGGGACCTATTCCATGGCTGTATCCTCCCGAGATCTTGCCATTAAGTATCCGTGCCAAGGGTGCAAGTTTGAGTACTGCTTCGAACTGGGCATTTAACTGGCTTGTTGGAGAGCTCACTCCCATCTTGCAAGAGGTGATTCAATGGCGACTTTACTTAATGCACGCCTTCTTTTGCGCGACTAGCTTTGTCGTTGGTAAGTAGTATATGTCCTTTTGCTTGTTTGTATTTTTTATGTCTCACACTCGATATTCTAGTATATTTTCTATACCCGGAAACAAGCGGTGTTCGTCTCGAAGATATGGATACTCTATTTGGAGAAACTCCGACGACAATGCCAACTCCTGTTACTCCGGCTGAACGGAGTGCCCTGATGGGCCCAGGATCGCCTGTACCGTCTCTCGACATACGTCGTGGTGTGGACGGTCGTGTCCCTCCGGAAGCTGTTATCCCCGGACTTAGCATTGAACCCCCGACCCCAAGTGGAAAAACTGGAAGGTCAGTGGAAGAGACGGGCGGTCGCGAAGGTATTGGAGGCTGGATATCCAATATGGTCAGGCGTGGAAGGAAAGGAAGGAAAAACGATGATCAAGGAGAGTATCGCAGAGTCGACCAAGACGAAGAAAGTTGAGCTTCATTGCCTTGAATACTCGATGCGCACTTTGCACAGGCCCAATGGAGGCTGTTCTTGAATGGCCAATACGCTAAATATTATTCGCTAAGCGCCGAGCGGATTCGTGTTCTGGGAAGTAGTATCATGATCCCATTGGCTACGAGTCGCGTCGCGATCTGACGGAATCCAGACTTGTGTTTTAGTTCTTACTGTTCTTCTTTTGTGTTTCTGGGACCGGTTCAATATCGGAGATGGTATAATACTAGATTGCTATTTTGGCGTTTCAGATCGGTATATCTTTGAGACGGTGCGCCTGACCACCTGGCAGCAAGAGGTTTCTCATCTCTGAGATTTACTAATCTCTTCACTTTACTTTCTTTACCTTTCCATCGTCCCATGCTTTTACCCTTTTTTTTCGCTTTCGTTCACTGCCTTGACAGTTCCTTTCCAGTTACCATTGTTGGGATTTCAGTCAGTGGGATGGCGGCACCGTTTGGCTAGACATGGTGAATTCGCATAGATGTGGACATACTATTATCGATACACTAATGTCTTTTCTTTGGGGCATCAGCCAAATACGTTTCTGATCCTTGTCTTGCTGGCCAATTTCAATTGGCCTAACACTCAGATCAGTTTGAGGTTGCGACTCTGTACGGGTCATCAGATACACTCTTTGCAGACAAAGGCCCGCATAGCCGAGACGGCTTCGTCTCTATGGTTTTGGTTTGGGTTTCCCATGACCATGGACGCGTTATGGAAGCTGTAGCTAGCATACTATAGAGACTCGAGCTGGTTGAAGTCTGTTTTGCTAATTCGCCCGAGGCCTTGGACGGATCTGCCAAACTTCTTGCGTATCTGTCATTGAGCTTAGTTGCGTGTCCTTCTGAAAACAGTAAATTGAAGCATCGTCAAGTCTCCAGCTCCCCGTCCGTGAGCTCGCCATCCCTTGTCTCCGTGGATGCTCAAGCTTTGCATTGGGCCCGGAATCACCACGTGACGGGCTGTTTTCAGCCACGATGGGATGTGAACACGCAACTTAAACCGGACCCCCCAGCCTGGCCTCACCCAGCAAGTTCACTTGGTGATGATCCTCGTTTCTGGCAGAGCTTCTTCTAATTCTCCGCGTTTCTTCTTTCTTATTTGTACCCGTTTCCCTCCTCTTTCTCACCTCTTGGATTCCTTCGCTTATCATCATTTGTAATTTGGCCTGGGGCTGTGAGGCAATTTGGCCCCAACCCGGCGAGAACCCCCCTATTTTTTTCGTTTCCTAGCTTGCCGTTCTCACATGAATCAACTCTCGATTTAGACAGATTTCCGCCCAAGTCCTTCGTCTTCTTTCCAACTGTCCGATTTCTCTCGAGCTAGGGCGAGCTGGCCGTTTGGAAGAAGCGGCTTGCTGTTGGAATCTACTTCTTTTTGTAATTCCAGATACTTTTATGAGCCGCGTGGTTCGTTGTTCGCTCGTTTCAATTCGGCTCCTGCTTATGCTACGACTGTAATCTTCGTTTCTTTTTTTTTTTTCCCGCTGCACCTTTTTTTTTCGCCGACACATATTTTAATCACTTGCCCTGCGCGTGTCGATCCCTTCTTGCATCCTCACACTCCCACCATGGCGAGCAATGACATAGGGCTCGCGACGGGTGCAGCTCCCAATGCAGACGTTCGAAGGAGAAATGTTCCCGGTTCGCAGAAGCCCAATGCTGGACTTGACGTACCCGAGATTGTGATTGATGGCAAGAAAGCTCTTGCAAAGGTATTTGACTTCCTTATGATCTGCACGGTTTCGTCGATTCAATCGAGAGCTAACAGCTTCGAAATGGTAGAAATCATCCTTTTTAGACACTCTCGACGAATGGGAATTCCTCATCGCACCAGTAATATTTACGGCTTTGGCATTTTTCACTCGAATGTGGCGCATTGGCTTGTCGAACATTGTGACATGGGACGAGGCTCAGTAAGTTGCTCCGGGATGTTGAGGGCGGAGATCAGAGCTAATGTGCATTGAAGTTTCGGAAAGTTCGGTTCTCACTACATCAAACGCGAATTCTACTTCGACGTGCACCCGCCGTTGGGTAAAATGCTTGTTGGCTTATCGGGATATTTGGCTGGGTATAATGGTTCTTTCGAGTTCAAGTCCGGTGAAAAGTACCCCGAGGATGTCAACTATACATTCATGCGAGTATTCAACGCGTTCTTCGGCGTGGTATGTGTGCCATTGGCTTACTTTACTGCTCGAGAACTCAACTTCCGGCGTGCAACCGTTTGGCTGGTGACGATGATGGTTCTCTTCGAAAACTCATACGCGACCATTTCCCGATTTATCCTCTTGGATTCCATGCTTCTGTGCTTCACGTTTACGACAGTTCTCTGCTGGGCACGCTTCCATCGGTTGCAGAACCAAAGTTTCTCCGCTGAGTGGTTTGCATGGCTATTCTTGACTGGTCTCAGTATCGGATGCGTTTGCAGCGTGAAAATGGTGGGCTTGTTCTGCACGGCATTAGTTGGCCTTTACACCGTCGAGGATCTGTGGAACAAGTTCGGTGACTTGAAAATGCCAAAGGTACAGCTATTCTTTTTAGCATTCTGGCACATCCATTGTGCTTGTTAGCGCGCCACTGACTATTAGCTAGACCGTTCTCGCCCAACACCTCGCAGTCCGTGTTGTCGGGCTTATCATTTTGCCAATGCTTGTCTATATGTTCTCTTTCTACATCCACTTCCTCGTCCTAGAGAACTCAGGCCCAGGTGATGCTCAGATGAGCTCACTTTTCCAGGCAAATTTGAGAGGTACCACTGTTGGAAAGGATAGTCCATTGGAAATTGCCATCGGATCCAAGGTCACCATAAAAAACATGGGATACGGAGGTGGCTTGCTCCACTCTCACGTTCAGACCTATCCCTCTGGTTCTTCTCAACAGCAGGTTACATGCTATCACCACAAGGACACAAATAACGATTGGTTTGTTTACCCAAACCGCACTCAACCGGATTATGATCCAAAGGGCGAGATCAGATTTATTGGAAACGGTGACATTATTCGTCTCATCCATGCACAAACCGGGCGTAATCTGCATTCTCATGCCATTGCTGCTCCGATCACGAAGTCTAACTGGGAGGTTTCTTGTTATGGAAACACCACTGTTGGTGACGACAAAGATCATTGGGTAATCGAAGTTGTCAATGATGTTGCTTCTAAAGACAGGTCTAAGATCCGCACCCTCACAACAGCTTTCCGTCTCCGCCATGCTTCTCTAGGATGCTATCTCCGTGCCGGCAATGTCAATTTGCCTCAGTGGGGTTTCAAACAGATAGAGACGACATGCGTCAAGGAGAACAGGCCCTATGACGTTCACACTCACTGGAATGTCGAATCTCATGTGAATTCTAGGCGTATGTTTTCCCCAATACCTCACCGAGGTTCAGCGATTCAGTACTGACTCCCCATTTAGTGCCTAAAGGCGATCCCGGCGCCTACAAGTCGCCGTTCCTGAAAGATTTTATCCATCTAAACGTTGCCATGATGACTTCGAATAATGCCCTTGTGCCAGACCCAGATAAACAGGATGATCTGGCTTCCAAATGGTGGCAATGGCCCATTCTCAATGTTGGCCTCCGTATGTGTTCGTGGGATGATAACACCGTCAAGTATTTCCTCCTCGGTAACCCTGTTGTATACTGGGGTAGCACTGCCAGCTTGGGCATCTTTGGTCTAGTGGTTGCCTGGTACCTCGTTCGCTGGCAGCGTGGTTACACCGAGCTCAGCAACGCGGATATCGACCACATCCACTATTCCGGTCTCTATCCTCTCCTCGGATGGGTTCTCCACTATCTGCCGTTCATTATTATGGCCCGTGTCACATATGTTCATCATTACTATCCGGCACTCTACTTTGCTATCCTGACACTGGGATTCTGCGTCAATTGGTTTACCCAGAAGCTTAACAAGCAAGCCGAATGGGCGGTATACTTTGTTCTCTATGCCGCTGTTATCTCGCTCTTTATCGTCTTCAAGGACATTGTCTTTGGCATGCAAGGGTCGAACGAGCAGTGGCAATATCTCAACTGGTTCAGCACATGGCGCGTTGCCAATCGAAAATAATCCTGCTCGGCCCATTTTAATCAGTGTCTAATGGGTTATAGAAAGGAAATTGCTGATTAGTTGGGATTATAATGTTGATGAAATCGACGTCTCAAAGATTGTACGGCTCGGGTTGGGAAGAAGGTTTTTTGGCTGGAGGAAACTTCTGATATGCTCTTCTCTACATAGAAAGGATGGCATGGGGCAAGGAAATTGTTGTGTTCCGAGAGGATATCTGT
This sequence comes from Chrysosporium queenslandicum, assembly GCA_001430955.1. NCBI lineage: Eukaryota > Fungi > Ascomycota > Eurotiomycetes > Onygenales > Onygenaceae > Chrysosporium > Chrysosporium queenslandicum. The sequence goes on along the minus strand of LJPI01000220.1, from coordinate 87,950 downwards.
CCCGTCTTTGTATAATTTAATGGACAACTCAGATTGGCTTTCATGTATTTTATTTTATAGGCCTTTCTGTTCTTATGGGCTGGCTGGTTCAATGTAGTTATCACGGATGATTCCACTATTTTTGAGCGTACGAACATGTAGCCCGGCAATTGATTATGTGGTTACCAGTTCCTTGTTGCAGTGGGAGTATGTTGATTGAGATAATAGGGCTTGAGTAGGTATATCTTTGGACTTGTGCAACTATATATACATGTCTTCCTTGTCCGGCTCGATTGAGCGTAAATCTGGTAGAACAAAACTGCCGCCCAATGAACCAATGCAAATGAAGTTCCGCAAGTTTCACGCTGACTTGCAAAAAGCTAACGATGCCCAGAAGAGAAGAAAAAGCAACGCGAAGGAGGGATATCTTTATCGTTTTCGGTTCTCATCGCGAATCGGGTCAAATCAAAATATAAATGCCAGAGCGGCGGATATTGACTCCTTTGGCGTGCATGCGTCTCAGCAACAGCCTCCCCCCCATCCACTCCCCCTTCTGCCCATCGCATCATTCACGCCCAGTGTCACCGTCCTCTGCAACTTGCCACCACCATTCCTCGTCCCGCTCGTGCTCCCGTAGCCCTTCACTCCACTCCGCCGGTCATTCAGATCGTACCGACCGGCCTCGATATTGCGATATATCCGCTCGGCCACCTCCAGAAACGCCCGCTCCACGTTCTCGCCGGACTTGGCGCTCGTCTCGACATACCGCACGACACCGTTGGCCTTGCACCACGCCTCGGCCTGGGCGCGCGTGATGTAGCCTTCGCCGCGTTCCCTGTCGGCGTCGGTGACGAGATCGCTCTTGTTGCCAACGAGTACGATGACGATGCCTTCCTCGGCGATTTGCCGGAGGTCCTGGAGCCAGGCGGAGAGGGAGGAGAAGGTGGCTGGACGGGTGATGTCGAAGACGAGTAGGGCGCCGGATGCGCCGCGGAAGTAGGAGCGGGTTATTGATTTGTAGGTTTCTTGGCCGGCGGTGTCCCAGAGGGAGAGCTTCATGCGTTTCTGGACGGGTGGGGAGTGGGGTTTGGGTTTTTGAGGGGGTGGGGGGAGGCCGGCGGAGAGGTGGAGGGGCGGAGGAGAGGAGGAGGAGGAGGTCGTGGGGCGGGAGGAGGGTTTGCTGGATGTGGTCTCGGAGAGGGGAGTTACGGGGAGGTGGGAGGACTGGGAGCGGGATTGAGAAGGGTCGGAGTCCTCGATTTTTATGTCGAGCTCATCGCTGGCGGGAGGACCGACGGGAACGATGCGAGAACCGAATTCGACACCGATAGTGACGTCGTGGGTGGTGGTGAAGCGGCCTTCACAGAGGCGGATGGTGAGCTGGATTCATGGGTTTTTACAAGGTCAGCGGACGGGGTGCTGAGCCTGCGGAGAGTAAATTGAAGGGATTGAGCGGAGAAATATGCGTACACTGGATTTACCGGTTCCAGAATCACCGATGCAAACGAGCTTTGCGATGTAGTCCCATGGCGGCTGGTGCGACATGAAGGCTGTTTTTTGGGGTGCTGCAGATGGGTTGGTCGGGTATCGCAACAACAGTCAGTCTGCTTTGGAAACTATTGGCAATGCCGGCTCTGCATTCACATGGGAGGAGTAATGAATTGAAGGGAGAATAAACCGTTTTTGGGAGAGAACTGCAGACAATGAGAGCGGTTGTTGCCAATTTGCGAGGGACTGGGATCAAGCTTTGCTGGCAGCGGAGGTGACGCTGATGACGATGATGATGATGATGGATGATTTTCCGGGGGTGTGGTGGTGAGTGCCTGACTTGGCGGGTTCTGATAGCTTCTCTCTCCGGGGGCGGGAGCCTAATGTGGAGGCCTGTTGTGATACCCAATTGTGGTCTAAGGCCGCTAAGTCTAGGCCTTGCCGCCTGCCGCCAGTCCCCGGGGAGCTTCAGTTTCGTCCTGCACGCTAGGTAACCTTGCAGGGATGATCGATCGGCCAGCCGACAGCCGCTTTGACTGGTGCTTTTCTCCCACGACTGCTGTTGTTGCTGCTGCCTAACCTGCCCGCTTCCCGCCGATGCCTCTTTGGCCTCTCCCATCCCTCACAGGCTGTTGTGTCAGTCTGGCTGCTTTCTCGCTGCGATAACATGATGATATCACTTGTAACGGCGGGTATCAAAAGCGGTCATGGGTCGTACGAGCACATGACTAACTGGTTGCACGCTAATCCGAGTCCGTACTAGCCCAAGGCCTTCACCGCATAAATAGGCTCTGCACTAGTGTAAGATACAGTAATCCGATGTCACACCGTCACTTGCTTCACTCTGGCAGTTGATCACCAGCCAGTCAATCGCGCTCAACCTCGTTTCTCCCACCAACGAACAACCTCTGCCTCCCTCTCGCTCGCCCGCCCGCGTTTCTTCCGTTTTCCTACTTGAACGGCTTCTTCAGGGTTCATTTTCACCACCCGCTCAAAGCCGCCTGCGAATATATTGCTTATCTCTCTAGCTCCTTCTTCTGGGATCTCTATACTATACCTCAGCAAGCGTCATAGGCTTATCGTTCCATCAGGGCTTATAGTACTAATAAAGTGCCATTTTTATGGTCTCTCGTCCCCAACCCATTAACTTGACTCTGACTGGGTTGTCTTTAATCCCGCCTGCTTTATTGAGGCGTTCTTTGACCTCAGCAGAGAGAGAGTAGCCGGTGCTTCACCAGGCATCGTCATTGACCGCTACTCTCCTCTACACACTTACCTATTCTATTCCTCTCGAGAGAATACTCGGTGGATGACGCTACAATACGATGTTTTCGGAATGTAAGTCCGTCTTAATTCTATCTCTCGGAGTTGGTCAGTTTATTTGAGAGTGTATTAGAGCTAACAGTTCATCTAGATGCCTCGCGGTTTCTTGCACAGTCCCAGTCAAGGATTGGCTTCGCACCCGATAACACTCAAAATGGACGAGATCGACAGAGACGGCCAAACCAGTCATCCTCGAGATTCCCTGCCTCTCGATCCTACCTGAACCGTGGACTAGGGAACCCGTATAACCAAGCCGGCTCTAACCATCTCCAGCTTCCCTTCGGTAGAGGGTCTGTACAACAAGCTCCGCTTTTCTATAGTGCTACCGATCAGTTCCGGGAAGGGGATGATGAGCAAGAACATGAACGGGAGATAGCGGATTACTTTGCTCTCCAACGGTCGAGGAGGAACTTTGGCGCTATTCATTTGGAGGAATCGTCGGAACTAGAAGGAGAGGAAGAGGGCAACGACAGCACGGAACACGCTGAAGGGTTCGGCCAGGGAAGGGGGATAAGAAGCTCCTGGCGTGGAGGCAAAGCCAGTGGTGCCCTTTCCCGAAAAACAGAGGTCGAGACCTTGCATGAGCAGAATGATGAGGATGACGATGCCCAGTCCACAAGCAGCAAGGGCAAAGGAAAAATGGTCGATGTGCGTCTAGAAGACTCGGTACCGAACGATATGGTGAATCTAGACAATGATATCCCTTCCGAGTTCCACGATGACAATCCTCCAGCTGTCCAACAATTCCGACGATCACCGTTCCCCAATGATCATTTCCAGACGAGTTCTTCCTTCATGCCTCATGAAACAGACAAGCAGACCTTATTAGACCATCCTCGTCCACCGAGCCCTGAGCAGTCGGAAACACCTCCGGCAGTGGCGTACGAAGCAGAACCCCCGATGCATGATGCTTTTTGGGGGCATTTATTTTTGCTTTCTCTCGCTGGCCTGTTTGCATCTTCTTTCATGGTGTATCTCCATACATCTGAGCCCTCGGGGAAGCCCGGGCTAGGGGACACTATTTATTCTACACTTCACGCATCTTTTTATCTGCTGGGAACATATACGCTTGTCTCTGTTTTCGTGTCACTGATGTGGCTGGCACTTCTCAAATCATACGTTCGGCCGTTGGTTTACACAATGCTAATCGCGGTTCCGATCATATTATATTCTTTTGCTCTTTATTCATTCATCTCCAGTTTCAGGGGTTCATGGCATGGTTCAAGTATCCAAGATAAAGTTATGAGATGGGGCTCATTAGTCCCTGCGGTATTGGCAACAGCGTGGGTATATTCCGCGGTCAAAGGCCGACACTCGACGGGGAAGGCAATTGGTATTCTGGAGTTTTCATGTCGGATTCTCAGCGCCAACTCGCCTTTACTCATCGTGGGATTTGCGACTCTGGCAGTCATCGCTGTGTGGACATGGCTGTGGATACTCATGTTCACTCGCGTTTTCCTTGGAGGGCACTTGAGCAAAGCAAAGTCCATGTTTATCATCAATCCCGAGAGCTGGTGGTTGGGTGCATACTTTATTCTAGTCTACCTCTGGTCCCTTGGGATAATTTCCGGAATCCAGCGCTCTGTGACTGCAGCCACTGTTAGCCAATGGTACTTCCACCGTCTTGCAGTTCCATCGGTCACGCCGCGCCAAATAGTGCCTGCAGCGCTCTCGTTCTCCCTGACGACCATGTTTGGAACCATTTGCCTTTCAACTTTCCTCGCGCTTCTCGTTCGTCTTCCCTTGATTGTGTTACCTCGACGACTATCCTCGTTGATATCTCTCGCCGCCTACTCGATTATCCCCACGCCGATTGCAGCTTTAACGAATCCGTTAACATTGACTTACGCTTCCATCTTTACTCAGCCTTTAACCCCCTCTGCCCGAACTTTGAGTCAACTAACCTTCCTTGCACCTTCGTCTGCGGCAACCACCATCCATCCGAGTTCATTCTCCAACAATCCCAAAAACGAAGCACCCACATTGGTACCTTATCGCCTTGCTAAACTGCTCCTCCATGCTACGCGCTTCATAATGTCCCTCGCCCTCGGTTTTGGGGGCTGGGTGTCTAGTGCTCGCAATCTTCAGGTGTCCGATGGCGCTGGCAGTATCCGTGGCAGCCTGTATGCATATATCGTGGGCCTGCTCGCCGGAGCTATTGGATGGGGGGTTCTAGCAGCGATGGAAGGTGTGTTGGCGTGCGTTCTGGATGCAGCGGTGGTTTGCTGGGCAACGGAAGTAGGGACGACACGCAGGGAGGTTCGGTATTGCCGGGAGGCAGGGTGGTTATTTGGTGGTGTGAGAGATCGCCATAGGGAGGAAGTGTAACCGGGTTGATTCTTCAAAGCATGGCAATGGGAGTTGGATTTCCCCATAATTATAGCCAGGATGCCCACTTCTTTCTTCCTTTTTCTTTTTTCTTTGGTGGGATATATAGAAGAGGCGTATCGGGGTTCTACATTATTATCTATTGCTTGCTGCAAAAAGTTGTCTTTTCCTTTCTCGAAGACAGCATAGGTTAGTAGCTTATCTTTGATATGGATTAATAGTGGTTCTCAATTGGAAGACTTCCTCTTGGAAATAACTGCAGTGCCGGTTATTACAGTGCGTAGATATTCGAGAGTAATGTAGTTGGCCTTCCCGTTCCCATGTTGGTCCTCGTGGATATAGCTTGATTTGCTGGATTCGACCGAGGTCAGTAGAGTATATAAATGTCGGATCGGTTAGTTAGTGGCTGAATAATTTTCACTCGCCATCGGGCATGGAAGGGTCTCTATGGAAGCGATTCGCGATCAAGTGTGTATTTTAAGACTTAGCAAATACAGGTTCGGCAGCATGGCTCCCAAGAGAGACAGTCATACTCCAAACGGCGTACCGGCTGGATCACTTCTTGCATGTTATTTGTATTTGTGTCTCAATATCCCATTCTCTATTCCGTACATCAGTTCCCATCATGCTCCCAATCTTCCACATTAGATCACAGCTAAAGTACACGCAGAGTCCCACATGGTATCATTCTTAAAACACAGAGAGAAACGAAGAGTGCCGCAAGGACGTGCAGGAGAGGCTTTCCAAGGGAAAAAGGGCGCAACGGATAAAGGAGTTCGCGGGAGATAAGCACAACGAGAGCAGAGGTATCAGTGGTGTCAATAGAAAAAAAGAAAATAATAATAGATGACAAACGGGGTATGTAGCTCTTCCAGCTGAACAAAAAGTAAAGATTGCCTCCCTCCACATACACATCAAAAGATTCTCCAGTCGACCAAGGTAAAATCAATCTCCAACCTAACAAGAAATCGGGTATTATTCCCAACTTTTTCATGGCCTTTTAGGCTCTCTTTTCATAGCTTCAATCGACTAACCCACTTCACATCTTCCTTATCGCACCATTCCCGCATGAACACGCAAGCAAACCGTATACCTTCGATAACCCCGGCTGTCCCAGTCCCAGGCGCCATCCCACCGCCCCTGGCCATGGGAAGAAAGAAGTCGCCACTATACTTCCCCACCTTCAACACCTCTCTACCTCTCTCGGCGAAGTTTCGACTGCGTCGTTGCCATGTAGCAGGGTATTCTCGCGCGAGCACAAGGTCGGGGAGTAGACGGCAGCCTTCGAGCCAAAGACGGATTGATTCACGGTGCGTTTGGGAAAGGCGGGTCCGGAGTTCGATTAATTCGCGGACAACGGTGGAGTCTTGGGCAAATGTTAAGCAATGGGACGAGTGGTCTGCGTCGTCGCTGCCGGGTGTGGGCGCAACCATGCGATCTTTCTGATTGGCGTGGTTGTTGTTGGCGGACTCGCCGGGAAGTGGGATGGTCGCCAGACGGTCGAGGTCAAGAGTGTGTACGGCTTCGTGGATGATGGCACCTAGGAACAGGCAAAGGCCGTGTAAATGCCGGTAAGGGGTAGTGCGATGGGCGACGGCCTGCCAATAAGGGATGAGGGAGTGCCAAGTGCCTGAATGGCAGGTCTGACGGCTGAGGGATTTTGATTTGTCGTCTGCTATGAATGCGAGAGTGAAGCAGAGGACGGCTTCAATGGCGATCAAAGCACCTAGCTTTCCATCTTTTTGCTGAGAGCCAGTTAACCTGCCTTGATCAGCGAGCGGATCCGACGCATGTTTCAATTCTCGACCAAGGTCCTTGTATTTTTGCCATTCGTCGCGCCACGCTCGCCATTCCGAATTGTGAGACTGTGTGGACTGGTTGTCCGTCGATAAAGCGGGAGAAGGTTTGCTAGTCGGCCTATCATCATTCGCTCTTGCTGCCGGGACTTTAGTTTCGCTATCTGCAGATTCTGTACGTCGCATAGCCGCTCCCTTGACACCAGTCTTGGTTTCCTTTTTGGGAGTCGTGAATTGGCCTTTAGCCTGCTGACCGGCAGGTTTAGAACTGGGTGGTACGGTCTTTGTTGCCTGAGGACTTTCGGAGGATGTTGCCGGCGTCGTCTTTGGCCTTTTAGATGCAGGCACTTCATTGAAAGTGTCATCTGCGGGTTTAGGGCGTTTTATTCCTACAGTGGATTCTCGTTGCCTGTCAGCACCTTTCGAAGCCGATATTTTCGTTTCTTTTTGGTCAATCATGTCCTCCGGAACCCTCTGTTTGGTCGAAGCTTTTTCAAGCGGAGTTTTGCGTTTGGCGATTTTCAATAGCGCTTCAATTCTTTTCTTATTCTGCCGTCCATATTTGAGCCGAACAACAAGTTTCGGTCTTGCCGGTGTGGTAGGGACTGATTTGGAGGCGGATGACGATACTATGGGATTTCCAAGTGCACTAACCGCAACCTTCTTAATAGGACGTTGGGCCAGAGGAGCAGGAATCGGGGAGTTTTTGGTTCCAGCCTTCGTTACAGAAGGGTTTGGTGTTTTCAGCTTGACATCTGCCTTTGTGCTAGAAAAGGAATCTGCTCGCTGGCGGTCTTGTTCGACCGTCTTAGATTTTGTCGTATCTGGTTGAGCATTTGAAGGTCTGGGAACGGTTTTCTTGGCCGTAGAAGGTGGATTCTTGGCCCCATCCGGGAGGAGAATTTCTTCTTCAAGTTCGGGAGGGAGCGTTGGCGAGAGCAGTGGAGGGATACGTGGACTGACAGTGGTGGGAGGAAGGGTGGGCGAGAGTAACTCTGGGACAGCTGGTGTATTCTTAACTTGCATCAGAGGTTTATCTGAATCCTCTTCGCTGTCCTTCTCTAACTGTGGTTTCTTGGTACGAAGCGACGAAGGCTCATTGGTAGGGTTTGAAGATAACGGCCTTGGGGTTTTCTTGCAAGTGTCGGGTTGTTTGATGGAGGGAGTAACCTTGGTGTCTTGGGCCTTCGCGACTGACGAGGGTTCTTGCTTGGGAGGGGAAGGCTCCGCCTTTGTGCTTGATCCCACGACAGGAGTCGGCGGGACCGATGTCTCGAGCGCCTTCTTGTAATCCTTGAAACTTATTTTCTTCTTCTGCTGATTGCTCCGCGACTGGTTGTTGCTCATCTTCGCCGGTTGTATTCCAGGGTCATCTTCCTCTATGATGTTTCCGTTCCCGTCGGACCATCCCCCGACAGCAACCAGAAGAGTGTCTTCAGCTTGACGGGACAGGAATGTCATGTATTGGAGTTGCTCCTCCTCAGGCGCAAACAAGCAACCTTTCCCGACCGCCCAGTTTGTCACCGCGCGGGAACCCAGCCGGAACGGTTTATCTGTCGGAACGGTGAGGAGGTACGGGTGGTGTGGGAATACGTCTTCGGTGAGACGCTGGAAGCGGGAGTTGACGTCGCGAAGGTATTCCGAATGCAATCGTTTCTTGCTTGGCACGGGCTTCGGGATGGTCTTGTTGGAAGTCGTAAGGGAGGCATCGTGGCTGACGGACATTATAATGGACGTAAAGGGAGGGCGAGAGAGCTGTGTTCGATCGTGAGTATTGACAGGAGCTGAAAGGATGCAGTCGCTGCGCGACCGCTGGTGAGAGGAAAACAGGACGGGAGGACGTGATTGAAGCTGAGAATTAGAGGGAAAAGGCGAAGCTCAGAGGAAGAAGGCATCGAACTCGGGCGTGCAAACCATGGGAAAGAGAGAGCAGGGTGGTAAGGAAAGAATGAATGAATAGAGTGATATCACCAGTGATGACGCTGTATGCGCCGGCAGCTCATTCAAGAGCCCAGCCGCCCGAGACAATAGACAGAACTCTCAATAGAGGATCGACGGATATTGTAGTGATCGAGTTCCGACAAGCTGCTTATTCAAGACAGCCAAACACATGAGCTGCGAGCTTTCAATGTGATGGGTGAATGCGCAGCCCTGGGCAAGGTTCCACAGAAGCTGAGGTGAGAGCCAAATGACCTTCGACACAATGGATGGGAACGGGGGGTCAACCACAGACACTGGGGGCATAAAGGGAACCGCCGAAAGACAGAAACCGAAACTAACAAAACAGACCAAAACGACAGACAGGGAAGAGAGACAGAGAGAGAGCGCGCGCTTGTTTACCTCCAGATCAGCTTCTCGTCTCGCCCAATGTCGCAACCCAGATCTGCCTCTTCAACGCTGCGGCACGAGGCGGCCCGTCCAGCAGCCAGACTTCTAGAGACGACGGCAGCGCGATCTCATTGGCTGGCTGGGCTCGTACCCACGATCGGCGAAAGCGTGGCCAGCTCGCATAGGCACGGCCATGGGGCGTTTGGGTAGGAGGAGAGAAAGGGTAGCAGTCGCGAGGCGAGAGGCAGCGAGATTGCGAGAGAGAAAGGCCACCGAGTGGGATGCTGTGAAGCGTGGAGATGGCGGGCGACAGAAGACGACGATGACGAACGACGACGAGGGGAATGCGAAGACGGGCAACTCAACCAAGCACGACGAGCACCTGTTGGACTTTCGGGAGCGACGTTCAGCCAACCAACCGGCTGGCTGTCACCACCAGCACTAAGAACTAACTAACGAACGAACTAACTCGTTGGCTGTCGGCCGGGTGAGTGGGGTTTCGTTCCGGCGCCTATACAGACGCGCAAAAGCCTGTGCTGCAGATATCGATCTGGCGACACGCCCGCAGACGACAGTCTACTGATATTCTACGAAGAATACAGCCAACGAAGCTGCGTCGGGGGCTGTTCTGACTTCATCCTCCCGCTTGGCCTTCTTGCTCGCACTCGCTTTGCAGTCCAGCGTGGGGTAGCATCGCTTTTCGAGCGCCTCCTAGCTTCACCTTAGCTGCGGAATCAACCAGCGACCGTGGCCAATGCGATCGTCGGATTGGCGGTTGTTGCTTTTTCCCATCGTCCTCGATCCGCTTCGCTTTTCCGAGCATTGACGAATTGGATGGCTTGGAAAAGAGAAGGCGACGAGAAGAGTGTATGCATGCATTTGTCTCTTTGAGGATGAATTAGTTATTTTCTACTATTAACTATATATGTCTCAATGCAAATAGTATAGAGAAGCTGTCCAAATGTAATGACTGCCATCAAAGTCGAGAAACCTCCATGAGCCATCCTTGGTCACCTTCTAGATTCTACTCTTTGCACCCCTTCTTCTCCCTCTTTACTCGCTTTCGGATCTAGTTTCGTGTCCATGCCATAGCCAGTACACAATGATCCCGGGCCAATTGATGTCCTAATTGCAAACAATCAATACCATGGCAGCATAATTGCCGCGTTCCCGCATTGGAACAGGGTCTGATACTATAACATCAACCTCGCTCTGAAGCCCCGTCCTATGATAATCATCTCTATATCACTCGCACTGCCGCAAATGCCACCCCCTAGTGCGAAATTGGCACCTATGAATAGAGTCGTCCATCGTCTCCCGAAGAGGTTGGCCAGTTGCCCAAGAGGCTGCACCGCCGGGCTGTTGAAATAATGAGGTGTAAGTAAAGGAGCTTCCTCAATCATAAACGGGCTAAAGAGAGCTACGGTGCCCACCTTGTCAAAAAGGAAGCGTTGGTAATTCAAACATAACCATCCCCGATTTCAGCGCTCGCGTGATAGCAGGAAGGGAGGTTGCAGCAACTGTCTTTTCGAGAGCCCCAAGGGGCCCTGTCACGCAAAGAGAAAATAGAATTGCCAAAGACGGAAATCCTTTTTCTGCGATTTACCAGACTTGTGGGATTCTTCTCTGGCTCAGTCATGGCGGCGATACCGATATTTCCTTTCAAACACGTAAAGATAGACAATTCGCTCGCACAGTAAATGCGCGAAGCTGCTCAAGTCAACATATATCCAATACGGCATTCAGCTCCAATGCTGGCGCTCCAGAGAGAGGATATTTCCAACACGATGCATGTTGGATTGTTCCTCTTTTTTTCTAGGGAACTTTCTCTGCTCCTTCTCTATTAACATGTTGCTTTAGTTCATTTGAGAATCGGCTTGTCTGCTTGTTTGCGAATTTGACTCCATGCCGGAGCATTTTGAACAGTTCCTGGTTTGAACTTAGTACTGGCCATATAGCCAGGTCATGAAGTTAGGCCTTGGATGGGACACAATCCAAAATCAGTGCAGCCACGGATATTCAGGGCCCATTAGGACAGTCGTTCACAGAGCCAATAGTCCTTCATCATGATACCATCATGGGTTGATCGATGAAGCAATGAAGCGAAGAAGTTGACAAGAGAGTGGAAATGGATGGCTCCCGGGCACGGAGTTTTGCCGGTCCGAGGGTTCCCGGAAGATGGCTGATCCGTAGTTAGTGATTCGGCCCGTACGGACTGTAACCAACATTAAGACGACGACGAAGAGAGTCAAGAGACCAACCCCCAGCTTGCTCTCTTGCATCATTTGGTACGGCTGAGAGGCTGAGACATCCTTGCCGTCGACACGTATCTATCCTACGCGGCGAGCCCTATATATAGACACGACATCCGTTGATTTAATGGCGGGCAGGTCTCTACCATGCTATGTGTGCAGCATGTTCACGCAACATGTTGATCCACAAACCACCGCTCTTGGTTTATTGATTAGTTGATCAATAAAGCCCGGATTTCCAAGTTGAGTTTCTTGAGCCCCAATATGTCGGAAAAACAAAAAGAGCCGTTGAATCCTCCAAAGAGGTTCGCATGCGATCGATGCCGAAAACAGAAGCTCCGATGTCCTAGAGAATCACAGACTGGCGAGTCTTGCCCTCGATGTTTGCGTGCGGGTGCACAGTGCATCACAAGCACAGCTTTACCATTAGGCCGCCCTGCCAGGAGCAGAATGGGATCCGCTTCCATTCAGCCAAGTCAGAAGCGACGCAAGAGAGATGGAGGCAACACCGACGGCGACGCCAGTGGAGCTTCCAACCTGCAAAGCGTTCATTCTGATCCTGTCGACAACGTTGTAACATTATCAGCAGCAGTCAACGAAGAGACAGCGATAGCAGGCGTGCATGAACCGTCAGAAAATTATTTGTCCTGGTTCGGCCTAAACGATCCTTGTATTCCTGATTTTGAGTCGGGCTTTTTCTTAGATAGCTCTGGTGCAAATTATGATCTATTCGAACCGGTGCCGGATTTGACCCCTTCCTCTGGCAACGCCCTTAAGGGGCTTCACGTGCCAGAGACTCCAATGGGACTTTGGAACGGTGAATGCAGTCGGGGCAATAAACGTGATTTCCATGGAGCTCATCGCAGCCAACGAAACATACCTCCCGAAATATTGGCAGAAACGCACCGAACCAAATCAGCCCGTCGCACTGACCTCATACATCGTCTCTCTATGCTCAATTCGTGCTTGTCTGATCAACTTGATCGGTTGAACTCGAAGCCCTGGAGTACCACCCTTCCCAGTATCGTATGGGGTAGCAGCTTGGAAAAGCTGGGCCCAGACCATAGCAACCCCCTTGGAGAAGTGCTTCGAAGCACAACTGAGCTTCTCAATATCCTACAGTCCTTTGCTCTTTGCGAGAAAGCTGCAGCTGACGGCGCCGTATCAGCTGCCCGCACAGTTTTCGAGAGTCCAGAGAATGTTTCTACTATTCCGTCTTCCCCCAGTTTCTCTCCGCTTGATGATGTGGCTCAATCATTTCGCCCCAACTCTTGGCGATGGCTGTTAAACCAAGTGAACCCGTGGTTTCGGAACCAAAGTTGGATACCCCTACTATCCTTGTTATTTTGGCGTGCTACATACAGATCATACAACTTTACAATGCGGTGTTCGCCCAAGCTTACTCAGGCTTCTCTGAAATGCCCGGGCAGTCGATCTCCTCTCTCCAAGCAATGCCAGGGCTTCAACTTGGTGGCTTGCCTCTCCAGCATGGGAACCTGCAGATCGGGTTTTTGATCCAGGCCGTCAGACATTTGCTAGACCGAATTGATAGTATACTGGGCATATCTTCGGAATTTCGGCTTGACCCTACACAGGTTTCTTATGGCGGATTCCTGCGTGGGTTGGAATTAACAACTTTGTTGCGAGCAGTTATGAATCAAAGGGCAAGCAAGAATGATAATGAGAATATCGCGCTTGGATATATACATTCATTGAGGGAGAATATGAAGAAAATTGAGCACCTAGTTCACAACAGTCTCTCTATTTAAACTTCGAGATGTGGAGTCCGCAACCAGGGGTCGCGCGGCGATGGGATTTCACCTTGTCTTGGTTATTCGGGCTAGTGGGGTTGAGCACATCATAGTGTTCCATCTCAATAGCTACCGTATGTATGCCCTGTTCAAGCCCTCTCTTGCTGACAACTTATCTGTGATCATCTTCCGCAATTACATCATTCCAGAATGCCCTATAATGCTTTTGACGGCCCTGGATCTTAATTTCTTCAACTTCTTCGGAGGTTAGCTTGAACTTCATTGTTTCAAGATACTCAGCCAGGCGGGATTCTTTGGAGCTTGTAGTTACTGCAATAACACCCTGATCGAGAACCCACCGCAGCAAGATGTTACCCTCGGTGGTGTTATGCTTTTTGGCCAGCGTCTGTAGGGTACTGTCCACAGGTCCACCCTTTGCCCTTGTTGCTGGTGTTAGGGGTCCATATGCAACAGTTGCAATGCCCTTGGATTGATGGAAAGCAAGGAGTCCGCCGTGCTGGAGATAAGGGTGGTACTCGATTTGGTTGACGGACGGAACGACCTTGGCTGTCTTGAGGACTGCTTCGAGGTGGTCTTGGAGCCAGTTTGATACACCGATCGACCGTGCTTTGCCAGACTCCTTGACCTTCTCCATTTCTGCCCATGCTTTCTGCAGATCCTCGTCTGCTTTGGCAAAGAAAGGCGAATGAATGAGGTATCTGAGCCACGAGTTAGCCCAGTCCCGTTAATTACTGGTGGAATGCATAGGACATACAAATCGACGTAATCCAGCTGCAGCTTCTTCAAGCTCTCGTCAATTGCCTTGGGGATATCAGAAATATTGTCGATCACTTTGGTCGTTACGAAAAGCTGATCTCTGGGAACGCCGCTCTCTTTGATGGCAACACCCAATTCTTCTTCCGTTCTATAAACCTCTGCTCCGTCAAGATGGTGATAGCCTAGGCCGATCGCATTCTTGGCCGAGTCGATGAGAGTTCGATCGATGCCAGTGTTTTCGCCCCGTTTAAACCATTTCGTCCCCGTTCCGTAGCCGAGCTGTCACCAGGGAATATCCGTTAGTGTCGTCAATTGGCCAGCGATTACATCCACCGCTTCTTTAAAGCGAATTAGTGTATAGGGGCATAAACACTCTTACAATCGGAATTGTGGTTCCGTCGTTGAGCTTGACAGACGGGATTCTTGCAGCCATTGTGGGCATTTGATGCAAATACCTGCTCGACCTTGCAGCAATTGGGGAGGGAGACAGCGTGGAAGAAAAAGAGGGCCGGAATGGACTATTATGTCGAGAAAACGCGGTTCTTATGGACCGGTGGAATGTGGCGAGAGCGGGTAATCTCAACGGAATCATGACGGCAATTAGCCTATCTCCGATGAGCCAGTCAAGCTAGACGGCAGTTGTTTCAACAACGATAACCATTAACCTGTCATTCCAAAAGCAATTGTGCTATGTGGGGGTATGATAAAGGATCAAACATGAAGGGCGTACTCGGTACCGAGTTTGTAGTACTGCTAGTACTTAGAGGGGTAACCGTGTAACTTGGAGAAATGGTACTGTACAAGTTCAAACAATCATCTGCCACAGGTTAGAACTTCTCGACAAGGCTTCCCGGTGTCAATTTGCAAGACCCTGAGCTCAGTGTTTCCGACTCTGCACATCGGCAACTGATGGTAGATCCCGATGCACGTCGCGCGCTAAACAGGCTGTCTTCTTCTAGGCGGCAAGACATGATGTCATTCGGCCTGGATCCTGATTAGATAACTAACCAAGACGGAATCATCACGCTTCAGCGACCTGCCTCCCATCCCAACTTCAACTGTCTCTTCAATCGAAGGCTGCCGTGTATATTATTCGTTTTCTTCTTTTTGTTTAACTACAAGCATCCTGGACGTCCATTCCATGCTCCTACTTACATGCCTGCCTAATATTTAACCCGTCAATGCTTTTGAGAAATACTGCCCATCGCTACGTACCGGCAATCATCCAATCCCGTCTTACGCGAATGGCATCCCATCTATCCAATGGGCCACAGGCAGAAGGTGGCAGACAACCGAGCGGTGTGTCGTTAGATGAGCTGCCGAAAACAAACAATTTCACAAGCAAGCTTCCTCCGGATCCTGCTTTCGAAACCCCCGAATCCTCGCATAATGCTCCTCGGGAAGCATTGGGGCCACGTATTGTCAAAGGGGCGCTATATACCTACGTTAGGCCAGAGCCACAGGATGAACCGGAGCTTCTGGGGGTGAGTCCCCGCGCTATGCGTGACATTGGCTTGAAAGATGGAGAGGAGCAGACGCAGGCATTTCAAGATATGGTAGCTGGAAATAAGATATTTTGGAGCAAGGAGAATGGGGGAATATATCCTTGGGCGCAATGTTACGGAGGTTCGTTTCTCTGCTCATATTTTTTAAGATTATAAGCTGATTTTGGTACTGTCAGGCTGGCAATTGTACGTTGGACATCAAGTGCGCTCAACAACGTCACAATAGGACTGATGAATATCCGTAGTGGAGCCTGGGCAGGGCAATTAGGGGATGGGGTACGTGTTCTATTCTTTCTATTGCCAAATCTCGACTGTTAACATGTTGGTAGCGGGCCATCAGTTTGTTTGAAACCATAAATCCCACGACGAATAAACGATACGAGGTTCAGCTTAAAGGAGCTGGAAAAACTCCTTATTCTCGGTTTGCTGATGGAAAAGCGGTACTTCGTTCAAGTATTCGGGAATATGTAATTTCAGAAGGTTAGTGAACTGTTGGCTGTGGTGGGATGAAGCCACAGCAAATGTGATTCTAATTCTATCCTAGCGATGAATGCCCTTGGGATACCTACCACTCGTGCACTTGCGCTCACATTACTGCCTAACGTCGGCGTAAGACGGGAGAAAATAGAGCCCGGAGCTATTGTAACTCGTTTTGCCGAGTCCTGGCTTAGAATTGGCACATTCGACATCCTTCGAGCACGTGGAGATCGGGACCTAACTAGAAAATTGGCCACGTACGTTGCTGAAGATGTCTTTGGCGGATGGGAATCTCTCCCTGCAGAATTGGCATTTTCAAAAGACGGTAATCCCCCTTCTAATGTCGACAATCCACCAAGAGGTGTCGCAAAGGATGTAATTCAAGGCGAAGAAGGGGCCGAACAAAACAGATTTGCAAGGCTTTATCGTGAAATTGTGCGGCGAAATGCGAAACTAGTGGCAGCATTACAAGCGTACGGCTTTATGAACGGCGTGTTAAACACCGACAATACTTCGATATTTGGCTTGTCATTGGATTACGGCCCGTTTGCATTTATGGATAATTTTGATCCAAATTATACCCCAAACCATGATGATCAATTGCTACGATATTCTTATAAGAATCAGCCCTCGGTGATCTGGTGGAACCTTGTTCGACTAGGGGAATCTTTCGGAGAATTAATAGGTTCAGGAGACAAGGTTGATGAGGAAACGTTTGTCAATAAAGGCATCACCGAGGACTTTGCACCCATTCTCATCAAACGAGCGGAGACTATAATCGAAAATGCATCTAAGGAATATAGAGCGGTGTTCTTGAACGAATACAAACGACTTATGACCGCACGCCTAGGCTTGAAGACCCAGAAAGATTCGGATTTTGAGAAATTATTCTCCGATCTCCTTGATACTCTTGAAGCATTGGAGCTGGACTTCAATCACTTTTTCAGGAGACTGTCTGGATTTTCGATGAGCGATGTTGAGAATGATGACAAGAGAAAAAATATTGCTAGCGTATTCTTCCACAAGGAGGGCGTTGGTGGCATTGGTAATACGGAGGAGGCCGCTAGAGAACGTCTTGCGAAATGGCTCTCTGAGTGGAAAGATAGAATTGCTGAAGATTGGGGGAACGACTCAGATCATGAACGTCAAAGGGATATGAAGGCAGCCAACCCAAAGGTATGCACGTCTAATCTTGTGCTGGGCATCTTTGACTAATATTTTTGTAGTTCCTCCCACGGTCATGGGTTCTAGATGAAGTTATCCATCGCGTTGAACGTCAAGGCGATCGAGACATCCTCGGTCGTGTCATGCATATGGCACTCCATCCATTCCAGGAGGAATGGGACTGGAATAAGGAGGAAGAAGAAAGGTTTTGTGGAGACGTTCCTCAATCTAAAAGAATGACTATGTGCAGTTGCAGTTCATAGAGATCACCAGCGTTCCTTATCTATCTTGTGAACGGGTGATGTCGGTTCTCCATTGACAAACTTGCTGCAATGATAGAAGTTGATTTGTCCTGGTGACTGGCAACTCTAGGCTTTTCACTGAATGCAGTTCTTACCAGGGTCGTTTACACCATTTGCCATGGTGTATTCTATAACAATTACATGATGTTCTTCATTTATTTCTTCTTGGTTGTCCTGCTGCTCTGTCCAACTTCTCATGTCAGGGACATCTCTCAGCAAGTTCAATCAGTGTCTGAATTCCTTATTATAGTCTGACCACACTTGATCGTCTTTGCCAAAATTATATTGACACAGAAGTCATGGACGAGGACGAGTACCTTCGTCGCGCTCTCGAGGAGAATCTACATCTCAACGAGCAGCGCCAACAGCAGGTGCAGGAATCCCAACGACGGATGCTTGAAGATGAAGAACGAGCCCTCAGGATGTCTGAGGCCGCCGCGGCGAGCGAAAGACGAGCTACGGAGGAAGAGCACGATCAATTAAGACAAGCAATGGAAAGGAGTGCTGCAGATGAGCAGGCGAGAGCAAGGAGGCTTGAGGAGGCCAGGCATAGGTTGCTCCAAATGGATAGGGAATTTGGCAATGCACCAAGACAGGGCAGCAACTCCAACGCCACCAGGGGAAATACTGGTAGTTGTCAAAACGCTGGCGGCACAGCAGGTGGAAACTCTAGTTCTACGAGACCGAGATCGAGATCACTTGCCGGAACCCAGCAGGAGCATAGCGCATTAGCTGGCGAACGGACATCTCGGCCCCAACGTCAGAACACCATGCCCCCAGACCCTTCTCGCCAACCCCGAGGCCGTGCAGCTCGTGCAAATCCTGGTCCGACACGCTCAAGATCCGTTGCCGGAACACACCAGGCCAGTAGCACCCCAGCAGCCACCCAGGCAGTCCGTCAACCCCGCCGCCAAAACACTATCCCGGCCCGCCCATCCCAAGCAGATGCATCAGGCGCACCAAGAGCAGCAACTGCCCTCTCACGCACCACCAGCCTCCACAACCCCGCCACCACCCGCCGCCGCCGCTCCCAGCACGCCCACTCCGCCTTCCCCGCAAACTACTCCCTCACAGAGATCCTCGCGCGCTCACAGCTCGACGCCGGACGCGCCGCCGCCGCCGAAGCCCTGTTCGAAGCGGCGCTGCAGGCCGCCATCAACGAATCGGCCGAGCAAGCGCGCGACGAGGACGAGGAAGCGGTCCAGCGCAGTTTCGGCATCCCGACGTATGAAGAGGCGTGTCGGATGCCGAGGTACAGAGCGCCGCGGGGGGCGAGGTATGAGTTTCAGGGCCCAAAGGAGGGGGTAGTTGCTGATGGCGATGGCGATGGCGATGGCGATGGGGAGGGTGCGAGGGTGAGGATTGTGGGGGATATGGATCTGGGGGAGGCGATGAGGATTGCGAATCAGAATGTGAGGAGGGGAAGAGGGGCGGGAGGTGGACAGTAGCCAGCCGTCTTGTTTTCTGTTGTTATGTGGTGGTGCTTTTGTTTCTGTGGCTGCTTTTTTTGACAGGTTTGTTCTTCTGAGATGTTACTTTTGTTGACTTGTTGCTTGTCAGGATTCACACTGATGTGTATGTATCTACCCCATGAATGGTTAGTATATTCAACATATTGATATTCCGAATGTTGAGAGTACTTTCCTCAAGACCTGAATTGCCTTTGTTTTCGCCAAAGTTGAATGCCTGGCGACGCCGCTGATATGGCAGAGAGTAGGATGCGCACTAAACAGAATGCAATGTGCTTTTCACCACACCACGAATTAAAAAACTATGCTTGATGGATAATGCCTCAGAAACTAGCAGCAATGCATAACTATGCCAGTGAGTAATTGGAAGAAAAAAGAGAAAAGCTTGAGACCCATGGTATCGTTTGTTTATTCTCATTCCTCAACGACTGATCCCCCAAGTCTCCATTTAGAATTTCCCATGAAATAACAGCACCCTCTTAACACTTTTCACTTTTTGTTTTCCCTTATCCTCTCCGAAAATGAACCATTTTTCCTTCTCAGCGGCCTGCGGACCTGTGATCAGAAAACTACTCTCCATATCCATTCCAATTCCGAATCTGGATCAACGGAAGTGCTATGCAAGGCCAAAAGATGGGACGGGCTTGGACCGAGATCGTGGCTCTTGCCGTAGAGAAAGAATAGACACAAAAGGTTCCACGGTCGGCTGGACGAGCAGAATTGATACGGACAGAGAGAGATGTCGTGGCACAAGCGGTTACGGGTTCGTTTCTTGAAATTTCGCAAAGACATGGGCTGAGAGGGTGTGTCGTGTTGTGACCAAGATTCAGTTTATTACAAACTCAAATGCTAGATTTCGGAATCACGGTTCTCCAATCTAGTTGGGGCAAGCGGCCTGAACGTGACCGGGCTGCTTGCATTTGTAGCAGACGCGCTCGCCCTTGCCTTCGGTGGTGCAGTCGCGGGAGACGTGGCCAACCTCACCGCCTATAATAATTAAGAATGCACTGTTAGCAATTGTTGTGGGGGTTTTCAGGTTATGTTGAAAGGGCCTACGTACAATTGTAGCACTTTTGACCTTGGGTGCAATCACGGGCCATGTGGCCGTATCCTCCGCAAGAGTAGCAAGTCTGCGGACGGTTGCCGTAGCCGCCACCATAGGAACCAGCACCGTAGCCACCGCTGTATCCAGTGTTCTGGCTGCAGTTACGGGCGATGTGTCCGACTTGGCCACACTTGTAGCATTCTTGAGCCTTGTTTTCTCCGGCTTCGCCGCCTTGAGGGCAGTCACGCGAGATATGACCGGTCAAACCGCAGCGATAGCAGGACTTTTCCTTTGCAGGTTCATTGCAATCACGGCCTAAGAGTTAATAGGGTGAATAGGGTTAGCCATGGAGATTGGTCGGCACGGCTTTCCCCTGCCAGCGGATCCTCCAATCTAAACTCACTGAGATGTCCTTCTCCTAAAACGTAGAAAAGTTGATGTTAGGGAGCTGCATACTTCCAATAGTAGCGTTAAACAGTAGTTGTACGATGTCCTAACGTACCACCGCAGTTGTAGCTAGAGAGAACGTCAGCACATCACAGCCAAGAAGGGTAAAATATTGCTCCGGGAGAAGGGATCGAATCGTGGCGTACCAGATGAGAGATCCTTTCTTAGGGCAATCACGAGCCTAGCGGAAGAGATTAATGACCTCCCACCACAATCGGAGTGCACATCATATTGACCTGGTGGGACGAATCGCCACCTGAGGGGCAAGTCAGCAAAGAGTCCGAGCAGATCGTTTGACGCACATCCCAACAAAGCAGCTGGCAAAATGGCTAGAACGCCGAGAAAGTAGAAAGCCTGCAGGATTGCGAGCGCAGTACTTGACAAAAGGAGAAAAGATCCCAGCATTTTCATGTTTCTTTTTTATCTTTTTGCTTCAAGAGTGGCCAGTTGCGCTTGAGCACCGTGACACTCACGACCAAGCCAGGAAGAAAGCGAGCAGACAAGAGAGACTCACAAGTAAAACAGCCACGCTGATACTCCATTTTGCGTCGAATATATGGACGAGAACTGGTCGGGAGGGTACGGACGGGTCTAGACTCTCGTTTAGGAGGACGGCCCAACAACAGCAAGGATGGAAGACGACGGCGAGACAGGGCAGAGAGAAGGTGGGCGGTAGACATGCCTCAGCCAGAAAGCAGAGGCAAATCAAGTGAGGGAGAGAGCAAGAGACAGTGGACAGAAAGCGTGGGCTGGTGAATCAAAGCAGAGACTTACGGACCGTGTAAGAGGCTAGATTCAGCAAACCTGGACAAGGCAGAAGAAGAGAGTCTGGAGAGGACGTAGACAAGAGCGCAAAGAGCAGGTTGGTGAGGAGAGGATCCTGGCGGTTGCAGTGCGGCAGATGAGAAGAAGAGAAGAAGAAGCAAAAGCAAGAGGTTGACGAGGAAGGAAAAAAAAAGTCAAAAATGGCCCAAAAAGGGAACCCAAAAGAACGCAAAGTCACCTGGCTTGAAGTGTTAGTGAGCAACTGTCGGCCTTTAAGCTGGCGTTTCTCTTCCACTCTTCTCCTGTTGCCTCTAATATTGCTTTTAGGGTGAAATATATAATTTCTTCATGTAGACTTCCAGCTCTTGCTTATCTTGCCAGTGGCTTTTCCTTTCTTTTCTTTTTTTTTCCTTCCCTTCTGGCCACCATTCCCCGTCTTCTTTGTCGTGTCGCTCTAACCTGCGTCTCTCGCCCTGCCCGAGCTAGTCGGTCGTGAATCCAGAGTGGGCTTCAGAATTCGCCTCCCGCCTTTTTTTCCCACAAACTGTGCCTAGGGAATTGGCCATCGGGTCATGCGAATAGCGGGCGAGAACTTGGACCTGCGCGCCCCGCCTCATCCGGCCAATTTGCCCAGACTTGGAATCATACAGTAGGCGAGACGGTGAATAAAAAAAAAACAAAATAAAATAAAATAAGAACAAAAATAAACAGGGCCCAGAGCAAGCAGTTCGCCGCGGGGATGTTCCTCGGTGTCAGACTGTCAGTTCCAGGCCCCGGAACCGTTGCGTTTCTGCTGTCCCCCAACCCTTGTAGACAGGCGGTTCTCCAGCGACCATTGGTTGAAATCCTGACGCGATGGATGTGGCCAGGGAGGCTGTCTGGAGCCCGTTGGAACAGGGTCGTGACCTAGGAAGGAGGATTGCAGCGTATCGTGTCCCGTCGCTTGCAGCGTTGCTCGCTTTTCGCTTTTGCCATTTAGTGTGCTGGTCTGCGGGCTCTCTTCGCCAGCATATTATCGAGCAGGGTTCTGAAACGCAGGAGAATAAGACCGGGGACTTCCCGAGCTAAGGACAGCCGTTGGTTGCTTGAGTTCCTCCTGTTAGTGCCCAAGAAAACTGGGCTTGAAGCTTCGCAAGGACAAGCCACCGATCGTCTCGTGTCTTTGAGCGATGAAATCGTTGTCGGATAGCTAACCTTTTAGGACACACATCAAGCCCACGGATCTGGCGCGTTGAGTTATGTTCTTGCGTTCGAGAATCCCTGTACGCCGATGAACGGTGACAGGCCATGGCTGCGAAATCCAATCAGAGACCATTGTTGGCAGTCCATCAAAACAGACTGGGAAGAACTTCTCGCATTGTAAGCAAGACCCCAGCGAAGAGCTTTGGGGAGATGTTTTCTACAAACTATTCAAAGAGTACCCGGGGGTTATATCCGGCTATATAAATATGGGGATTACATGTTGAGGACCTTTGGAGAAGATGACGGCTTTGTTGGTTTCAGCCAGGAGCGTCAAGTCATGTCATACATACTTGGAATACCAGATCAATTGATGCCAGTGCCGTGTCGGCACTTACAGGGAGAAAGCGAAAGGCCATCAAGTCTTGGATGCACCCATGGCTATCTCGCTATGTGAAATCATAACAATCGAGAAGCTGTGTCCCAAAGTCTTGCTCCCGGAGAACCACAACTTGTTCGTCATCAAAGCCAACCAACCCTCTTATTTTAGTCAATTCGCTCGAATCCTCCCTTTGAGCAAGCCACAGCCCGGTTCCCAGCTCCAAAAGCACATTCGGTGCATCTTTTAGCCCGTCGGAAGTGCGCTGCCTCTTCCCCCTCTCAGGACTGAGCTGGATGCCACGCTCACGCAGTCGCGGCAGTTTCGCCATCAAAGGGGACGACACCAAGTCTTCCAACTCCCAGATGCGAATATCGTCTCCCCGAGAACTTACCGACACTGCCTTGCCGCGTCCTCCCACCTGGACTCCGGAGACTGACGATGTATGGCCCCATAGACGGCGAGGAGGACTGATCGTCAATCGGTCCGCGGTAGACACTACCAAGTACATCGTAAGGGTATTGTCACCATGAGAAGCCAACAGGTAAGGGTGCGAATATGACAAGGACGTTGGAGGCTGCGTGTACGATGCGTAAGCGAAAGATGCTTGTTGTCGTTGAAATGCCAACACTGCGTTTTCAAACTGTTTCACTGCGCCTCCGAGACCAACCGAAGAGCCCGATGCCTGGAAATCGAGCGGCGTGGCAAGGTAGGATCCGACATTTTGGCCACTTTTATCCCAGCGAAGTTCCTGAAGGCCGACAGACCAGCCACACCCAATGCGTGGAGAACAATATGCTATGGATGCAATAACATCAGTCGCTACGGTCCGCACGGACAGAGTAAGGGGAGCTCGGATGTTACTCGCTTGCAGAGAGTCGATCGTTACAAGCGAGAAATCTGAAGTCAGTCGGTATAAAGAGAGCATTTTATTTTTAGACAAGACAAGTAAATAGTCTGGACATGACGCGAGAGCGCTGATTTCGCCATCCTCATACGTCGATTGGGACAACCGACATGTGAATTGTTTGGCATTGGAGTCTAACGTGTAGACAGCAAACGAGCCATTCTGAAAGCCGACAACGACGGTGTGGCTTCCGGAAGAAATATCCCTGGACGACACATCCATGGCCGTCGGTGTCATGGCTGGGGATACATCGGAGAACGAAAGCCTAGCCAGCATCGTCTCAGTATCCTTCATCGACCACGCCCGGAGCCCGTTCCTCGCATCCGCTGTAAACACCACGCCGTTATGCAGATTCACCAGGACTGGCGAGATTGGCGGTTGCCCAACTTCTAGTTCTCGGACTCGACAGTTGCCTTTGGACCAGTTGTGCTGCAGGCGGTACTCTTTCATCCAATCGATCTCTCGACCCTCTCGCCACGGTCGACCATGCTCCAGCCATTTAAGAACCCTGGAGGAATAGCTAATCGGTTCAGGATGCACGTCTGAACGCGTGAGCTGCCGAACCCGCCGAGCCCGCGGTAGTATCCAGCGCGAGTAGTACTTTCTCTTCCATAATTCAGAATCACTGGCCAGGATGTAAAATCGATGCGACAATCTGACCAACGGATGGAGTCAGCTCCGGCCAAACCCATGACCTTTTTCATGTTATACAAAGGGGTTTCTTACCTTTGGCAGATGATCAAGGAACGTATAGGTAAGAAGCTCAGTACGAGGAGAGCCAGCTCATCGCTGAGAGCCGAGAGTCGATCCGGACCCAGGAACTCCCGCACTCGCTTCTGCGGCGGCTCGTGTGGAGAGGGGTCGTCGTCATGCGGGCGTTTGGGCATGTTAATCCAGGGTTACACGCTCAGATAGTCATCATAGGCGGGAGATTGATCGCGATTATGCCTACATCGTCGAGGAGATCTGTGCAGACTCTCCTGCAGTTGATCGCGGGCCAATTTTGGTTTCGCTTCCAGGGATGATGTAATCAGTGCTTGATAACGGGGCTTATCTCCACGTGATTGCGGGTCTCGCACGTGATGCTCTACGCGCCTTGACGCGGTTCGTCTGGCAATCCAGCGCAGTCGAGCTTGCGGACGATGTTTATCAGGGCGATGAATAGTTACAATTTCGGGATATCAACCGGTTGAGCGTGTCGACTAACAACCTCTTCCATTTTGTCTACTGCTCAAAAAAACCAAATGGAATCAAATGGCGTTATACACGAACTTGTACGATTTGGTTGACGACTTTGCTCACGATTGCAAGCGGCATATCAGACTCAAAGAAGACAAATTGCGGGAATTGGAGGCTAGAGCTGAAGAGGCAAACAGCGCCAAAGGCCGGTCAGACTCGCGAATTGCATGTCTGGAGGCAGAGAATGCTACGCTTCGTGAAGAGATAAAAAAACTCCAAGATGAGAACAATAATGTCAGTCTCACTACTGATACAATTGCGAAGATGTTGGAAGCGCGGGACCCAAAAAACCTCATCCTCGAAGACACCTCTGGCAAATATGTGTCTTCAAGTGCTTACTCCGCGCTGGTCCGCGCATATCGCGACACCTATAAGGAAATCGTTACACTAGCTGAAGCTTTTCGCGTCGTCAGGAAGAAGCTGGAGATAAATCAAAAAAAGGCTGCTGCTTGGATTCGTAACTTCAAGCAAGATTCTTTTCTAGTCAACGTGGATGGGCAAGCGATCAATTTCCAGCGAACTACGTCCGGTACCATCCCCTGTGAGGAACAGCAAGGGACGAGAAGTGAAAGACCCGAACAAGCCGCCTCTAGGGGCCCCACGCCTCCCCCGGTTTTGAATCGAGACTCAAACCCAACCATCACTAGAAGCTCACCTCCTATACATGACCAAGAATTCATGCCAACTCAATCTCAAGAACCGGGATACGCTGGACCACCTCCGCTTCTACACAGTTCTTCGGGCGACCCAGAACTAGTCTTCATACGACCAGTGAGGAAGAGGCATGCTGAGAAGACTGTACCAGTGCCTCCAACTCGAAATCCTATGCAGACTGGAAGCTTCACGCGGCCTCTAACCATAAAAAGCGAGTCTTCATCTGATCAGTCAAACGACCCGGATATCACCATCCAACGAAATTTAGATTCTGACGAGACGCAAGATCTAGATGCACGAACCGCCCATGCACCAACTGGTGCAGTTGATCAAGAACAAATCCCACGCGACAGGTCGGCCGATCCCCAGCCTCGCCCCGAAACAAGGACTCTGGCGCCTGGAATCAAGCGGCGGCAAGCGCTGCAAGAGGTGGATACTAATATCCCGTCTCCGACACGCCATGGATGGATGCCAAATGGAAAGCGAAGGAAATATATATCCCGTGGGGCGGCTGCTGTACCCTCAGTTGCAGAGGATGGTGAAGGAGAGAAATTCGACAACGAGCATCATGGTGACGGAAGGCGATCTACAACATCTACAACCCGTTCTTCTGCAGCCCGTCAAGTGTTAGACCTTCTCAATACACCTCCTCCTTCGCGGCCTATTTTACTCACGACGCCTCGAACGATCGTCAGGGCGCCGCCATCTCATGATAGAATGTCCACTGGCAAAGTGGCTAAACGCCTGGACATGCACAGAAACAAAGAGTCTGATATTGAAACAGGGCCCGACGATGAGCCGCTTCGTTGCCGCCCGCTGCATCGACTAACCCTCGATCATTTCAAATTAAATCCCGACAGAAATCAGGGCTTGAATTACGCATATGACGAAGTAATCCGGAATAGAAGTGCCAGGAGATGCCTACCAGGGTGTCTTGCGCAATCTTGCTGCGGGCCAGCGTTTCGCGCTCTCGCTCGGAGTGAAATCCCAAGGGACGTGGCTTTTTCCACTCTAACCCCGGAGCGCCGCCAACTTCTGGAACAATATCATGTTGATAAGAGAGATAAACTACCCACTCTGTCAAATGACAGATTATATGAATTGCTGGTTGAAGCAAAAGCCTGGGAGCTTTCTAATCGATTCGGCAGGCACAGACATGCCCATGGGCGAGCAGCGTCGCCACCTGGCTTTTGGAGGACGGAGATGCCCACCACGCAGGAAGTCCTGGACGATCGAGAGAAAGCCAAGGAGATGGAGCGAGAGAAGATTTCATTCAGGTATCAGGAGGCGTTGAGGGGGAACGGAGTGTGGAAACTTGCTGATGAGTGATGATATGTTGGGCATTAATAACTTGCGTTTGAAGAAATATGCCGCAGGTTGTATATAACCCATAGATATCAAAGCAAGCGATCTATTCCATTTACACTGGACGGAGTACTGTTTCTTGCAGCATCATGATGATTGACTCTCAATTGAACCGAGGTTGGCAGTTTGGGGATCACGTGCCGTCTGGTGATGCAACAAAACACCCTGAAGGCCGCAACAAGCACCTCTTTGAAGCAAAAGGGGGCACTTCTTTCATCCGACTATACATTTTAAAATTGCCAACTTGCCATGGCCGGAGGTTGACGTTGACCGTCATCGATAGTATGTTGCCAAAAATGGAGTCATTAAAGCGACCCCAGACCCGATTATCAGCGGCCTTATCGCAGCCGACGAAGTTGGTCGGAATGTATGAGGATTTTGTGACGAAAAACTCCAGCTCGGTCAGCCAGGTTGAATCGGCATTGCGGTCGCTAACATATATCATTCCTGGTTTGTATTCTTCATCGAACGTTACACGATCGTGGATAAGGGGATGGCTGACGGAATGGGATTTTATCTGTAGGACGATTTCGAGAATCTGAGCTGGCTTCAGAATCAAGTAAGTCTTACGGTGTGAGGATCTCCCTGCCCGGGAACGAATCGCTAATCTATCACAAGTCCATTCTGGGGTTCAGCTTCTGTCTTTATACCATGACTCCCTCGTCGCTCGTGTCATCTCCCGCCTCCCGCTCACCATACCACGACCTCCTCCAACCCCTCACGCACGGTACACTAAATACTGGTCTTCAAACTCGAGCCTTTACCGCCGTGTCGCTCTTGCTCTGCAAATGATCAAATACACAGAACTGCTCTGGGAAATGATCGCGCGGCGTCGAGGGGAAAAGATCCGCTGGCGTGTAGTTGTGATCATCGAAGGACTCAAGGCCCTGTGTCGACTAATATTACTCCGATTAACGAATTCAAGACCACTAGTTAGTCCGCCTCTACCAGAGCGGGAAGTTGACCCACGACCAGCGGAGGATGAAGACGATACAGGCGACTGGAATGGAATGGAGACGCCGAAGAGCGAAACATCTTCGTCGGAGACGAGCTGGACTATGCCAAGAACGGGGTTCTCCCTGCCTAGTCTGCCGGATTCTAGCGACGTTTCGAGCTATCTCATTTCCAAGGTCCTTACTGCCGATGATGTCAAGCCACCCAAGACACTGTTGCATCGCGTTACCGGGATGGGTCAGTTCGCAGAAGTTATGTATATACTGCGTCCGTTGATATATGCCATGGCGTTGCAGAGATGGAGTGGAAAGAAGAAGAGCTGGACACCGTGGTTAATTGGATTTGGGATGGAGTACGGATGCAGGCAGTTGGCAAAGAAGGATTTCCGTGGCCGAGTAGCTGGTGGTTTGCGCGGCTTGACCGGGCTAGAGAGGGATGAGCTCAAAAAGAGGGGATGGAGTATGGGATGGTGGACAATGAGGGGGGCGTTTTATGAGAATATTACGAAGTACGTGGCTTGGATTTTGTGTGAACTCTGAATGTGGAATGCTAACATGAGTGATAGGCCGTGGTTGCAAGGCCTGACACAACGGACGAAGGGCAAGCCGCTGCTCGACTTGGTGGGCGGCGTTCTCGATGATTACGAATATCTCTGGGATAATTATTATTTTTCGACTGCCACTCTTTGACGTTGTTTATTTCATTTGTTTTCTTTTGGCTTCTCGCTGATTCAAATCTGCTTTTTTCTGCATATAGTATGGGTTGTATGTACTTTAGGAGTCTTTGTTCTTTGCCGTGATGGAAAGGGAGCGATGTGGTCTGGTTTGACCTGGTTTTCGGTCATGGGTATCATTCCGTGATGGGGGTTTGGTTATTTACTGCGTAATAGATAATGCATTGCAATCAAAAAATCTCCTTTGGTCGCCTGCCATACCAATCTCGCAACTCATCCTGGATTCCCTCGTTCTCTGTCGAAGTAGGTATGAAAAATTGCGTTACTTTCGCGTCGTCTTCGTTGTCGCCAGTCGGCCAGTCTACTTTGAGACCGGCTTTGACTTCCAATAGTTCCCTCGCAGTTCCCCAGCTGAAGCGGCACTCATTTCCCCATCCAAATAAGGGATGCATGTCCTTTTTCAACCATGTTACGCATTTCGAATCAGACGGATAACCGCTTCCCCAGCCAGCATCCATATGCTCCATGCCATCTATTCCTGCCCTCTCCTTTCGGAGCTCGTCGTAGCAGATTTCTAGCGCAGCATCTCTGGTGACCTTCGCACAAATACTTGCAGCACTAACGCACGGAAATAACGCATCTGCTTTCTTCGCAACTGTGATCTTCAACGAGGGGAATATTCTTTCCAGTTTCTTTTGATAAGTCTGTGGGTTGCCAATGGTGTCGATGTATACCTCTTTGACATCCACTCCACGCTCTTCGACAACACCACGGATAATCTCCACTGTGGCATCCATTGCTTGGGCGTTGAGATTGTACATCCCCGCTCCGGGACGTTGCATACCCGCGGAGATATCCCGTGCGGAAAGGAGTTTTATGGCCCATCCGCAAGATGTATGGAGAGCGTGGTCTGGTGTACAGAGGAGGCGCATCAGGTTGGACCGTACGCCCGGCGTAAGGACTTTACTATCGTTGAATTGGTGTTCGTCGGCTAGGAGAGAATGGTGTAGAGGTATGGGGAGGTAGAATGCGCTGTAGACCATGGGGCCAAGGACGGGCCCTCGCCCAGCTTCATCGACCCCGAGGACGCATGGTGTAGGTTCGGCTGTGATGCTTGGTGAAGAGCTGGCTGCTGTAGAGGGAGTTATGGCTGCTGGACACGGAGAGTAATGGGTGTATGACTGGCCAGAAAATAGTGAGGAGCGGCGTATCGACGGGGGGACAAAGATGTTGGATGACGGCGTTTCCTGGGAGAGATCGACCGGCTCATCTTCAAAGTCACCCATATTGTTCAATAACTTGTGAGTTGCGGCTGTAGATATGTCGGTTTAATCCCAAGCTCACTCGCCTCACCTTGTGTTGATATTGATGGGCTGTTCGGCACGCGTGCTGTGAGCGCGTCGGTCGTGGGCAGTCGAATTGGGTTTAGTGCGGCCATCTCGCGTTGCTCAGAGTGGCTGGTAAGTTGATTGTTGAAACATGCGATGATCTATGAACGAACTCCGTCATCTTCAAAACGTCTGCCAGCACTTCAACTCTCCACTTTTGAAGGCAAAAGGCGATACGCATTACAGTTGCGCTTACTACTGGCGGTCCCAGTGGTCTGACATGCGGAGTGTCTCCCGAGTTTCTCAGCGCTCTATCTCCGTTTTCACATACCAAGAAGCACCATGGCCACGCGACGGGCTCCCCCGAAGGCCCGTGAGATGGACTTTGGGAATGTAGGGGTTGCAGGAAGGTAATGCTATTCTACGCTGTATTCAATTCAACCATACTTTCGTTGTCCGTTGTGGGATTAAATGCCTATGCTGATAGCTTTGTTTAGACGGACGGGAGTTACACTCGAAAAGGGGAAGCTCGATGAGCATGGGATGGAAGAGCTTGATGGGATGTTCTCGTCGCCGGAGAAGTCGCCCGAGCGAACAAATACCAATGGCTTCGCAAATGATACAATAGTACACTCCGAAGATATGGAAACAGCAGGCAGTATGTTCGTCTTATTTCTTCACAGCAGTATCCTCTAGTCGCGCTGCAAAGATGCTTACGGAGCACAATATAGGCAGTAGCATGCCCGAACCTGCTGACATGCTTTCCTCCCGACGAAACGCGCGCGATTCGTACATCCTGCCACCACGCTCCCGATCACCCATCAAAACACAGATGAGCGGGTCGCCCCGCAGAACCCCAGGAATACGCTCCTCGCCCATCCCACAAAGCGACCAAACCTCAAGCCCATCTGCACGTCCTATCGCAAAGAGAGCTTTTGGTTTGTCCCAGGCGCATACGCAACTTGGTAGATCACCCCTCAAACAAGTCAGGTCCGCATCTATACCCCCAGAACTTGAGTCGCCAGCAGGCAGAGAAATTGAAGAGGAAGTTGATAATGAAGTGGGCAATGTAACTGCCGATTTCTCCGACGATGGGAACTATCTGATCGAGGAAGCTGAGGAAGCTGAGGAAGAATCTCTCGTCATGGAAGCGCGTGGGGATTATCGTGAGAGTGACCATGATGGCCATGACGACTCTGTGCAAGATGAGGACATTGATGATAATAATGGAAACGAATCCGAAGAGGACAACCAAGAAGCGGAATCTTCTCCGTCCGTAGTTGCAAAGGCGAGTAGAGGAAGAAAAAGGAAGAACACAGCCGTTGAACCCGAGGGTAGCGCCGAGAAAGCAGATCCTACAGTTGCTTTGAAAAATGCAAGGGATCCAAAGCCAAAATCTGCCCGTGATGAACCAAATGGTGTCGACAAGGAAGATCAAAATCCAAGGCCAGCCAAACGAACAAAAACGATTGCAGTCAAAGGACCTACGTCCAAACTGAAAATGTCGGCTGAGCAACAAAAGGATCTGGATAAAGTCATTATAAATATCACTAAACGAGACGGGCCTCTCAAAAAGCGAAGTCTTCATATTCTCAGGAAAGAAGCTCCGTCAGACGGGTCTGTTCAACGCACACGCTCTGGTCGCGTAACTGTACGGCCTTTGGCGTATTGGCGCAATGAGAAATGCGTATACGGGACAGGCGAGGCGGAAGTCGGTCAACGCTTTCCTCTGTCGACTATCAAAGAGATCGTCAGAATAGATGAGCCTGAATCAACCTTCCCGAAAGCTAAGAAATCCACAAAAAAGAAGACAAAAGTGAAGAAAAACCTTGAAGAGCTTTCTGATGACGATGACGATCATGCTGAGCCTTGGGAGACGGAAGGAGTGTTCTACGGACCGGTGAAAACATGGGATCCTGAATTGCAGGCTGGAACACAGGAAGAAGAGTTGATGGGTATGGCCGATCTCAAGCCAAACATTATAACAATATACTGACTACTTAACAGACGTTGCCTACGCTCCCTCGGCCATCCAAACTAATGAAGTCAAAGGCTCCGCATTCCGGTTTGCAAAAATCCTCAGTACGCCATTTCTTGGCTCTGGATTTGTGGAGATGCCGCCAGGCGCAGTCAAAAAGCAGAAAAACTCGAAACGAATGCATATGGTATTCTTTGTATATCGTGGCAGAATACGTGTTGACGTATCTGGACTCGTGTTCAGCGCTGGAAAAGGTTGCGTTTTCCAAGTGCCACGAGGTTAGTAGCCTCTCGTCTAATTAATCTATGCTTTGCATATTTCTAACGTTAGGGATTCCAGGAAATAATTATAGTTTCGCAAATGAGTACGATAAACCCGCTGCTATCTTTTTCACTCAGGGTTGTATACCCCTAGACGCGGATGGAAACGTGGATACTGGCGCGCCAGCTCCACCTTTGCCTGACCCGGCCCAACAACCACAAGATGATCAACCGCAGGAACCCGAAGGCCAACAGGAGCAGGAGCAGGAGCAGGAACAGCAAAAGCAAGAGCAAAGCCGTCGCGTGGAGAAGAAAGAGAAGAAGGGAAAGAAGAAGAGAGGGAGACCGAAACAAAACCCTTAGTCAGAGGGAGGTAGGACAGTATGCTTGGTAGATGATATGAAGCAACTTAACTTTGGGAAGCACAAACCATTCATCCGCTGTATAAATCATGTTTCGATGTTTATCTATCTTGTTTCGCAATAGGGATGATACAGCCTCAGCACCCCTAATTCTGACGCGAGGTATGCATACTCAAGTCTACAATCGGCATCATTGATTCTTATATTCTTATAGCAAGTCGATTCACATTGCTATGCAAGCGCAGCGCAATGATCTTTCTTGGGTTCAATTTCTGTTCACACTGGTAAATTAATCCTTTTTTAAACTACGGGCTTACCAAGCTATGACAACGGAAAGCAATCATCATATTGATTCAAAGCCATGTTTTGAAGTGTCAATACTACATATCTTTTGGGTACCTTATCCGTTCTGATGTATGCTAGAGCAAGCGTATAGGGCTAAACACGGTAAGTAGAGACGGACAAAATGCATGCAAGCAGTCTCGGGGTATTCAGTCGATGACATGTAATCCCTTCCATAAACATGGATATACCAAATGCAGGGTGCAAAGTCAGATCTCCTCCATATCTTCGTCCAAATCCAACCCGAGTGGCGGAAAATCGCCCACCTCCACCTTCTCGGGTTTTACAAAAACTCCACATTTCTCGGGGCACGAAAAGTAACTCTTACCACCAACACTGCCATCATTTTTACCCAGGGGTTCATCGAGTTCGATACCAACCCATAACGGCGCAGGGTCTCCTGGGTTTAGAGGCACTTTAGAAGGTATCGTCGGTACAGGCCCAATAAAGCGCACTGTGCCTCGGCGAATATGTGGTGGGCTAGATGGAAGTATGATTGCACGTTTCGAGAGCTCGATAGCTACAATATGTAAGTAACGTTACATAGCATCGTATATCGTGTGAATTTGCTTACCTCGCTCTCTGATGTCGTCTTCATCCTTCGTTGCTTGACGTTTTGCGAGCTCCTCAGGAGTTAGAGCGTTGGGATCAAACCGACCAAGCTGCTGTGCCTTCTTCCAGGCAAGAACGCTGTTGGGTAATGACTCGTAGACCGAGGTTGGGAGGGAGTACTTTTCTACAGATGAGACATCGGTAAAATTTGGCCTGGCTGCCGGTGGCCGTAGGTCGTGAATCTGGGAAGCTTGTCAGCGAGATCCGTATGCTGGTTATGCCAAATGTGAGAAGGACCATAGGAGGAACAAAACCTCGCCAACTACACATATTATGGTCGAGATCCAGATTAAGAGACAAAATGAGGGAGAAATCTCAATTCCGAAGTGACCAAGCCGAACTCGCATTTGGAATTGAATCAAGTGTTGGTAAAAAATCCCACACTGACCTCAATTTCGCAACCTTTGACTAACCCCCAACTCCCAACTAGCTGATCATCACCGTCCATCCATCTGCCTTCGTGACCGGGAGCCTTTAAACGCAGTCTTTGAATAGCTGGGGGGATTCCACACATCGTTTCCAGTTTGTCCTTCAGTTGCGAAACTGTCCATGTTGGGGTTATCCGACGCTCTGTGGCAAAGGAAGGGCGGCCGTCGCCAGAAGACGCATCAGATGCAACACTGACAAGGACAGACACATCTGCGGGTGTAGGCTGGAAATCCATTCTAATTCTCCAATACTCGAGCACAGGCGCCTTGAGCCTGGGTGAACAGTATAGTGATTGTCTGCTTTAATTTGTTGGCAAGGTGTTGTGGGAGAAGCCGGGCAGCAACACGGCTTCTTTCTGCAAGTTGATATTGGCAAATGGTAGAAAATGGGCAACTTTGGGACACCTCGATGGCAGAGACAAGCAGAAGCTGAGGGGTTGGGGCACTATTTTGATATCAAGAGGGTGGGTACTGGTAATATTAATCAAGATTCGAATTTAAGAGTTGGACTGTGCTCGCTAATCGTAGATTCAAGCTCGCTGTTCGGCCAGAAGACTGCCTTAGTAGTTGCGTGATGTGAGCCAGGGGCCAGCTACTGACATTTGCTGAGCAGAAGAGTACTATCTCTAATATGCGCAATTAGATGAGAGAGCGGCTAGAGAGCCGCTGCCGCCCAAATGACATAATCAAGCGCGTTTTCACGTGATAGCCCCACACTGCCCAAGCGCGCGAACCAAACCTTAATTTATCGAACGGCTTCATTTGTCGACAACACGGCTCATCGCAAAGTTGGTTGGAACAGCAGCCGAAGGATTGCAGGCACTGCGATAAGCAAGTCGAGTTTGGAGGTTCATTCATTCTTTTACACGTCTCCTTTATGACTCATATAGCCAGGAGATTTTGAGTGCATTAAAATCGCCTCTCCGTCTCGAACATGCCAGTGACTGATGACCCCGAGGAGCAGTATGAGGAGGAACATGTTCATCGAGTCTATCAAGAGATTGCACACCATTTTTCATCGACAAGATACAAGGTGGGTCGAGGCGAATCTTTACCCCTGGTGGCTTTTGTCTTCTTAGCTGACTCTCCACCTTTGTAGCCTTGGCCAATTGTAGAACGATTTCTGACACAACTAGCACCCGGTTCTGTCGGGCTTGACATAGGCTGTGGCAACGGCAAGTATTTGCCAGTGAACCCAGATGTTTTTATAATTGCTTCAGATAGGTATGGAAAACCAAGCTCTCTCAAACAGTAGCTCGCGTTGTTAAAATAATAAACAGGTCGGAAGCGTTGATCAAAATTGCCAGCAAACATCAGCCGCACTCCACTGTCATTGCTGATAATTTGAACCTACCTCATCCAAATGGATACTTTGATTTCGCAATTTCCATCGCGGTGGTGCATCATTTGTCGACCCGTGAACGCAGGGTCAAAGCCATCGAGGCCATTCTTGGCACCCTAAAAAGGGCTCAAGGTGGCTGTGAAGGCGGCAAAGCCCTCATATATGTCTGGGCCCTTGAGCAAAAGAACAGCCGCCGCGGCTGGGATGCAGGCGATCAGCAAGATGTAATGGTGCCTTGGGTGACCAAGGGAAAAGCTTCCGATAAACCCACCGAATCGACTCAAACATTCCTCCGCTATTACCACCTCTACCGGTCAAACGAGTTGGAGGATGACATCCGTGCGGCTGGTGGTCATGTGCTCGACCACGGCTACGAGAAGGATAACTGGTGGGCAATTGCTAGTCCACTTCCTCGATGACCTCGAAACAATGATGCTGGAATTATTGCTCTATATTGAGCGTGGGACATACCGATCATGAAATGAAATGCGAATGCGAATGGAATCAATGCAACTCAAAAGGGGAAAGAGAAAGAAAAGGAGAAGAAAAGAAAGAAAAGCAAAAGCAAAGCAGAAGAGCACCCAGATTAGGTTTACATAATATGCTGTTCCCAGTCCCTGCGAGTCTACCATACCGATTCCGCGACCCCAACCCACGCTATGCATACATGCTAAGTAAAATAGACCGTCTCACGCTCTTCGCTTATCTTCTTTGTCCTCGAGACCTTGATCCCCGTCGAAGCTGTGCTGGATTCGGCTCAGGATGGAAAAGTGGAGAAACCGTCGCTAGTTGAGGTTCGGTTACCATTTGAGATGAGTACGCGGGGATGCCAGCGGTAAGCTCTGCAACTGATGGTAGCTGACTGACGCTTAAACGATCTCGTCTCTGCAATGTATTTCGACGGAGTCTCGGAGAAGTCTGCGTCGGAGGGGTGGAGAATGAGAACGGTGTTACTCCGGCCCGTTGTGCCATTTCAGCTTCACCAAGCTGCCAATGCATTGCTTCTGCCGCCCTCCATGGTATAGCCATCTCTTCGGCTATTCTTGACCACATTTCCTCCTTGAACCTGCATCTTGATGTCAGCAAATAACAATGGAAGGGCCTGGCTTTTGTGTCTGAGTTTACCTTTCATAAAGTCGCGCTAATCTGTTCTTTCTGTCTTCATCCCACTCGCACCGTCTTTCAAGATAATTTTGGTAATGTAGTCGACAACTTATGGGACTTCTTCCTGGAATTCTTTTACTGATGTCATCCCATTTCATCCCTCCCCCTCGAAGCTCAAGGATTAATTTGTTTTCGTCGGGTGACCATTTCGATTGCTTTTTAGCAGGACGCCCCCTGGGTGACGCGTCTGGCAGTGGCCGCTTGGCTGAAGATCCGGGTCGCGAGGCGAGCAAAGCTCCTGGAATCTCCGGCGAAGCTGTTGAGACGGAGGGTCTCTGGAAGGCTGTTATTTCTGACTCTGATGGTCTGGGCGATGCGGTTGCTCCCCCAGCTGTTGTGGTCGTGCTCGTCGCCTCTTTTTCCTCATCGTGAGACCCCAGAAGCAGTGAGATATCCAACTTGTCGGCGGTAAAGCGTGGGATGATCCGCAGGACCATAAGGTACGCGCCTTAGACGTGTACTCCTTGGATTACTATCGCCACTGGATGGCGACGCTTCGACGTTCTTTTAGAACTATTATCTGCGGTTCTCTTGAGATAAAAGTATTGACTTTATTTCAGTCTAAATTTTCTTCACACCGATTGTTCGCAGAATGCTGGAGCCGCGTCGGCTTTCTGGAAGCGGTTTTATGGGCGTCTTCGATCTACCAGAGGACGCGACCCTTGTCCGCCTTGTCCCTGGATGCTGCCTGCGTCGTGGCACAACGAAGCGCCACTTTCAATGATTGCGGAGAGGAACGAGAGATCTGGAAGAAAAATGGAAGCGAAATCAGACCTGACTGTCTCACCAGCGTTGTAGCACTGTCGATCCGGGCTTTCAAAGTGGGTTGAAGAAATTTAGACCGTCAACCAAGACAAGCAGCAATAACTGGAAAGGAAAATGAGATAGTACGAATAGTCGGTCAAAGTGTCTGTACCCTTTTATTGCAGCTGTTATTTGCCTCCTTTTCTGGCAACCAATCGATGGCTTTAAATCCTTGATCCGATGCGACCAATTAATGGAGCGAACGACACCCTGTTCTTGACCAACAAATCTTGATACACGCTGTGTCCTGCTTCCAGCTGTGACTTTTGAGATTGTGTCACCTGAAATAACGAGCAAGGGCCTGAAAGAGGATCAGAGATTAGAAACGCCGCAAGGGAAATTGAGATCTCGACCCCCCTACGGAGAAATTCAGCAGCAGATATGCCACGAGGTATGACACGCACAGACAATATTGTATTTTAATAAGGAGTCAATGGCAGGTGAGTGGGGTGGGAGAAACTGGAACATTCAAGGGGAGCTTCTCGTTTCCTTTTTGTCGAATTCACACCGCAATCGGCGTCATCCAGAAACTGTTGCATATACAACAGGTCACTGTCAGGTCCTGGTAAATCAAAACCGACAAGCAGTGACTGGGGGAAAAAGGAAAATGGAGGCAAGGGTAAAAATCACTAGACGCGCCTGTTTTGCAGTTTCAAGGTTACAGAACTTGCAAGAACTGACAGTGACCGTTATCTTTGGTCTTCTCCGGGGCCTATTTTATTTTGTGGCTCCAGTGGCTCATTGCTTTTTTTTACCTTCTTGTCTTTTGGGCTTCTCCCTTTGCTTACGGCCCTTTTTGTGCTAGGCTGAGGGTGCGTAACTACATGCAGCCATTCGTTTTTCTCGGCAGTGTTGCAAATACGTCAAAGGCCAAGAAGGGATTCCGTTAGGATTGAATAAAAAGCGTATCTTGAAACAGACATCCCTCGGATTTTGTGCCTGAACTCGGCAAGGACGTAATCAAAACCGGGGCGAGGTCAAACGGGCGCCGATGCAGTGTGCAGGCAGCAGCAGAGACCGACAGAGGGATGAACACATATGATCCTACACGACGCTGACAGGCTGGTGCAGAAATGCTTGACGGGCGTATTTCTGAGGCGTTGGAACGAGCCCTATGGATGGCCAACAAGGCGAACTAACTGTGAACAGAATCCACTATCCACACAAAACGCTACGTTGCTGCCGGTCCTCTCGGTTCTATAAAAAGCAGATCATGTGGATGGGCGGATGAGCCCCCCGAAGTAGGCGACTTTATGGACCCCTGTGTGGCTCAGAACAGACAGTCTTCCACGGCTTTCTAGGGGCCGCAGACATATCACTTTGTTGTCCGCCCACATCGGCAAGGAAGAGGTCACAGCGAAACATTTGGCCTGCGAAAAATGGGCCGCCTGACTACCATCCCTCACTGCATCCAAACGACATCGAAAAAACAAGGGTTTCCGGGCTTGCATGAACATGCCCCATCGTGCGATACTAGATCAGTTTGGTCACGTCAGACCGACATTCCCCCAAATCTCTTCGTTGTGGCTACCTAAAGTTACTAATCACGGGTGGTTAAAACCCACAGCATGAGCTTATCTTAACTGGAGTCGGTTAGTTTTAGGAGTTCCAGCAGACGGGAAGCCAATGCTTCGTTGCTAACAGTCGTCTAACGCCAGACGCCTCAAGTGATGTCATGGCCCTTTTCTTGGTAGGGCGACGTCGGCATTGTATCGGCATCGTTGGGTACCGAAACGGGCTGGCGATCATGGGCCGGCATGGGCAGCGATGGCTGGAGTAATTTTGGACAGGACCTGGCTTTGTAGTTTTGGCTCTCCAGGGATCAAGCTCCACGATGGTGTGCGTGTGGGTTTGAGATCTTTTGCCTGCGCGAAGGATGAATGAAGGTGGTCTTGTGCCTTCGACATGGGATCTGAATATGATAGCCAGGCAGCTAGTTAACTGATCGGCTCCGCGGTTCGAAGCCAAGATCGATGGAGTTATGTCTTTTTGGTGTTTTTTATTTTTTTTTAATTTTTTTTTTCTTTTCCTTTTGACTTTTTTTAATGCGGCCGAACTGAACTGGGGTTGGGGCGAGATCTTTCCCCAGGCCCTTGCTTAACCTATCAACGGGTCAGTTAAGAGATGGGCACCTTCATGCGGTGTGGAAAAGCCCGGGACATGCGTCAGGAATGAAACCTGGAGGCGTTTCCTCCCATCATGCTCGGCCCCAAAAACACCCATTCGCAGCGAATCCCAAGCTTCACTTACTCGTTAATTGTCGAGTTAAGTTACCCAAGCTTCTCTGTTCAAAGGAACCCTTGGACCCGATCTCAGCAATCCATTTCAATAAAGACAGAACATAATACCGCCCTTCACATGAGAAATTCTCAGACAAGAAACTCGCTCCTCCAGACTTAACAATTGTCAGCGCCCTTATGCAAAGATACTAACTGACATGATATTAAACAGATAATGACTTGGATTGTTTTTCCTGTTTACTACTTCGCATTATGACCCAATTTCTGGAATGACAAATTCTTCCTTTCTGAACCGTTCTGCGACCCATCAATTTTTCCTTTGCAGGTTTTTTCATCAAAGGCACAATTCATGCATTGTCGGGTTTTTTCTTCCCTTGGAATTTCTTTTTGCGCTAGAGATGCATGCCGACAGCATAATTCTCGCGAATCTTCAGATTTGCGGTGAGGAAAGCAGGGAAATTTCCCCAGCGCTTTATGAGGCATATCCGGATGCAGAGTACGAGAGAGTGTGTTTTGTCTGCATTTTCCAAGCTGCATTTCTCACAATGAAGCGGACAAGAAAAGTCTATCCGTCAAAAGATAATGGAAAGAAACAGACAACATTTCCTGACTGTCAGCCGGGCAAGAGAAATAGGCGGTCACCTTCTCTCGTTCCTTTCCTCTTCTAAAAGCGCTATCTTGATGTACTTCTTGGCTTGTTCCGATCCCAGTGATCTCGAACCGTTGGACGGTGAAGAGGTCCAGGAACAGGTCGCCTTGGGCCGGTTGACCCAACTCTAAAAGACTCTACCGATCGGATTTCGACGCGCGGAACCGCATTGCAGTAAATCAGCCAGCCTCAGGGCCTCTCATTTCTGGACAAAGAATTCTCTAGGACGCAACAAAGGATGATGCTGCG
This sequence comes from Chrysosporium queenslandicum, assembly GCA_001430955.1. Taxonomy (NCBI): domain Eukaryota; kingdom Fungi; phylum Ascomycota; class Eurotiomycetes; order Onygenales; family Onygenaceae; genus Chrysosporium; species Chrysosporium queenslandicum. Next base: position 47,646 of record LJPI01000220.1, on the reverse strand, counting down.
CTGACCGGGTTGCCAGCATGAAATTACCCAAAGCGATGAGCTCCCAAAATGAATTTCCTGACAGAATCGATCCGTGGCTTACGGTCGTAGATTACGGTCCCAGTTCCATCGCAAGGGTCGGCAGGCTTGTTTCCATGGCGGTTATTGAGTTGCACAAAGACCGTGCAAGGGACCAAGCTGCTGATCATACAATATTGTGCAGAGAGTTTCAGAACAAACCAATCCTACATGATAAAACTTACTTGGAAAAAGGGGGACAAATCCAATTTGGAGCATTGTCCATGGGGATCAACGGTACAGTGGCCTCCGCTCTCACAAGCTCCGCATGCCCTTTAATGGAATTCCTGGAATCACCTTGTGTGTAGGACATGGCTAATACTCTACACAGAAAGTGATCTCCAAGTGTACCAGATTCGGCTTGGTTACGCGAAAGGAACATGACATAATGATTGTTGCAGGCCGGATTGTGATGGTTTTATGTAGCAGGGGTGGGAGAGGTATGGATCTCGGTTTGCCTTGTCCAGGTTTTGCGCCGTCAGCGGTGTTTGATCGCAGCAAACATGAGGCCCAAGTTGTGTCTTGACGTTTTGAAAAGAAATGACAGCTTATGCATTTTCCGCCGGGGCGGAAAAGGGTGCGTTGATGGCCATATCCCGAGTCACCTTTGCATGGCACACTCCGTGATGTCCGGCGTAATCAAATATGGGTGCAGATCCAACCCCGTTTAAGCACCGTGACACAGGATATGTAGAATTTCTCCGTGTAAGATTGTACAGACCATGGGGAGGCAAGAGACGAAATGCGAACGTGCATGCATGAACCACATCATCGGGACTCCAATTACCTCTCGCCCAAATGCTACCTTGTGCTCTGTATTTTTTAACTGCCCACTCATTTGCCAGCGCCCTCGACTTGTCCATGTGGCATTTGCCAGAAGTTGAGATGAACCACATTGCCGGTTCGTTTGGGTAAGGCTCGTAAGAGAGCCCAACCATCCCTGCCGCCCGATAATGGTTTTCAGTGGACGACGTTGCCGCTAAGGCAGCTCCCAGAGTAGTGGTGGATTGTATCGGCCAAGTACTCTCGGCATTTCGGATGTACTTTAGTTGTACATGTCTCTGAGTGACTTTCCCTCTCAATGCCGGTTTCCTGCACACACCCGTTCAAATACATGGTTTAGTGTCAGAAACAAGCCTGGAGTAGCAGCAAAAAAGGCGACATGTCACCTTCTGATCGCTGTCCGTCTATTGTGAGGCTGACTTGAGTATGTATGTACGTTAGAGCGGTGAAGCCAGTCACCGCTTCGTGGGCTTCATCATGTATCTTATTCATGAGGGAAAGACGTGACTCATTGGCAAGTCAGAGCGAATCTCAGATACCTAATGCATTAATGTCAAATGATCTTCTGGGGTTTGCGCTGGCATTTCGGGAGAAATTGGTCCTGGAATCCGTGCACGTTATGAATGTCTATGCAACCGAATTTTGAACCCCTTGAAGGAAGGGACTTGTCTGATGCACCTGGGAAGGATCTACCACAGGTCAGACCGCAAGAACTCTTCCTCGCGCCTGGGTTCGCCTATTACGGGGATAAGGCTCCTTGGCTCGACGCTTGGGAAGTTACTGGTTTTTCACGAGCATCGATTGCTCAGTTTACAATTGGAGACGTGGCACGGACATCGCTACTCGATCAGACCAAGTTAGTGCTCATAACCAGGATCGAAAAGGGCAGCGCAAGAAATGAGTACATACGATATAATGTATGTACGTGCTCTGTACAGTGTATGTATTGTATATACGGAAAGCATTTGCTCTCTTGAGCCGAGCTCGCCTACATCAGCCACGTCATTCAACCAGAATCACTCCATGTTGGGGTTGAAGGACTTGCACGTCTCGATGGAAAGACCCTCGGGCGCATGTGCTCCTTTCAATGGAAATGGTTCATTCCGACACCCATATGCATATGATTGCACATGCTTTAAGCGAATTGCCGACGGGGCAATGGCGGTATGAGAATGAAATACAGGCTGCGTCTGCCTACTGTTACCAGAGATGGCCATAATCGTCCCGTCCAAGGCGATATTGATATCAGCTCCGTCAATTCCTATTCATTGGAATGAGCCAGAATTGAAATCCGGTTCACATTGGAGCCGCGTCGAATATGTCTGCATAAGGGGGTGCCTTTGCGATTGTCGAAGGATGGAGGGTAGAATCACCAAAAAGAAAGAGAGATTGCCCGATAGGAGTTACTTTGGATGGTCAAAGCACACAAAAAGCAAAACGAACACTCCCAACAGGAGTTCGTGTGGTGCCGGCGATATCCCCAGCCAACAGTCACACCGAAGGCATCTAGCAGTGAGAATGACTCGCATTAGACCGAGTTGAACCCCAGGGCTGAAACCGGGCAAACCCCAAGATTGGGTTTCTGATGCCTCACACGCGCCACACCATTTTCCCGGTCTGGCGCGGGGAGACGCCAGGGTTGGGCATCAACACGGGGGAGTTCACGGACCAGGTCGACGTATCAGGATATAATGGGCGTGTTATCGGGCCAAACTGGGAGGATTCACTTCCCATCTGAGAGAGCGATGAAACGAAGGATTCAATTCTGCTGTCGAAGCGTTTGAGTCCCCCTTAGCTGAGTCAGCGCGACATCACGTGCATCTGAGGCCGCTCACATGACCCGCAAGTCCGCCAGCCCTGAACAACTTCAGCCCGTCAGCTTCGCCGATTCGTTCCAGTTCGTCTTCTGTTTTGGGAGTGTCTTGAACCGCCGAATATCTAACTAATCATTACGTGTTGCTGACAAAAACAAAATCAAAGGGGCATTGTTTCACTTAGTCAAGCATTGATTGCCGCTTCCCCCTTAAATTTATACCCAGCGGTCCCTGCGGCGTTTAGCCGCGCGAGCTACAGTTGATATGTCCCGCGGGCATTGTGAAGTGGCATCCTCTATGCTCTCCAGCTACTGGCTGGGTTTCCCGTGCACTGTTAAATCATCAGGGATTGTTATGTGCACTCTCAGGCTCAAGCCGCACCACCAAGCCTTTACGATCGCTCCTTGCTTGAGGCTCGCATTGAACCCTTGAGTCGGACTTGAGCTTGAAAAAATGGCACTTGCTGTGGTCGATCCTCCGAAACGTCGTCATATGACTGATGTACAAGCCAAGGTTAAGAGCAATTGGCCTGAGATATCTTGAGTTTTCCAGGCACATTTAGGCCTTTAGGACGCTGCGGCACAAGGGGCTTGCCAATGTGCGACGCCATTGCTTGATGCCATAAGGCATATCATATCCCCTGTGATATGTATGGGTATGCCTTGATATTGAATTTCCTCATAGTTTGAGCAGGCCGCAGTGAAAAACACGTCTTTGATTTTGCATGCTCATCCACCAGGGTTCGTTGAGCTGGAGCTTTATTGTACACAGACAGTGCATAATGGCATAAACTAATCTCACCAAGAAGTAAAGCCAATATTATATTATATATCCTCGAAGGGGCTATTCTCAGGGGATGGTCAGGCCTTCAGGATCTCCCTGCTTCTGTCTGGGGCACGGTTGCACAATATCACATGAATACGACTAGCAATTTCTTATATAGGCTAGTATGGATATCATAGAAAATTCTACCCTGTTCTTTGACTCTTCTAGCCCTCTTAATTGAAGCCCGCCAAAAAGTAAAGACTATGCACAGGTAAATGGCAGCAGGCACGTCTTACACCCCAGACCAATTACTAGCTTGGCAGCCAGTGAGGATGGGATTATAACACACATCCAACTCCATATACACAGGCTGTTTATTTGAAGTATGATATATTGCCTTGTAATTCATTTCTGATACTTTTAGAGTAGGGTTATGTACAGCTATCTCCCCCTTCCTAGCTACTAGTCAATGGAGATTCATTCACCCGCTAATCAGATACCGCGTAAGAAAATTGTCTAAACATTGATCCACTCGGTATGACGACCAATCAGCATCATCTGCGATCCACACATCCCGAGATTCTCCGCCTATCAGAGGCTCATCCTTGTATTACGCAAGCGAACCTTTACACTCCAGACAGGCCGGCTGGCCTAATGGTAAGGCGTCTCTTTCCGGTTATCTCTCCGGAATCTGGAGAAGATTGCAGGTTCGAATCCTGCGTCGGTCGTTCTACATTTTTTTTAATTTCTTTTTTTAAATGATTGGTGAAATCGGGACTCCTTTCTACTACTGAGTTCTTCCGTGGGTCCAATCAATGGCTGGGATTATCTCATATACTACTACTCCGTATCATAGTCCAAAAAGAAACTATCGGAATAATAAATTCTATTTATTGCAAAGATGTATAGTATAGTACCATCTTGCGCCCGGCAAGGTGAATAGTAGTAACCTTTTTCACAGCTTCATAAAAAACCTCGCGAAGACATAGACCCCCGCTATGCCTCTCGTCGTTATTGGATGCCTGACGGCTGGCTCTCAGGCGCCTTTCTGATGTAGAGAGTTAAAGCGCCGAAATCCTCGAGACAACCGGGAAATTCAAACCCGTTGTAAGACATGAGCATTTCTCGAACGCGAGGAGAATCAGGGTCGGTCCTGTTCAACTACTTTAGAAGCGCTGGGAAGAAAGCGTCTCTGTGAAAAGCTTACGAATTACATTGTTCCTCTATTTCTTCTCCCTTATACTCGTCACAGCTATTCCAGATCATGATTGCCGGCCGGGCAAGATCTGCAATTATCTGCCTGACTGGAACGTTCGGGGCGCATGAGATCACGACACTGCAGTCATCAACTTCTAGGAATCCTTCCGGATCCTCTAAAACCGTAATTCCTGACTTCTCGAGGGTTAATATATCGGCATCATTGTATGCGGGGTCTTGAGCGTAGCATTTAACGGTGCCAGAGGTGCCTTGCTCTTCGAAAATGTCCCGCAATGTCAAGAGTAGTGCGTGTTGAATTGGCGATCGTCTTTGACTGTTGTCCGGATATTGACACGCCATCGAGCCGCATGCGAATGCAACTATCTTTGTAACTGTGGGCAGCGGTAATGCGGCAGCAAAGATAGCCTTTAACTTCCTGCAGGGTTCACTATTTTCCCAATCTTGTATGTGGGAATCAAAAAGCAGTTCAGTTTGTTCCACGTCCAGGGTTTCTGGGGGAGGTTCCACAAGCTCCTTGGTAATCGTGTACCGTGTCGTTCTCCTATAATAAATCTGCATGGCGCAGCACTCAAGACCAGGTTCTTCTCTTAGAAGGAACTGAAGAGAGGCGTAACCGATATGTGGTGCGTCGCTACGTCAAGATGCTTTATGATGAGCCATGACTCGGAGGGAAGGAGGCACAGAAAATGAGACCGTAGGAACCCACATCAAAAACTCCTTATCAGGCTCATCTTCAGGCAAAATGCGTCCGGTTTCCATGGTGAAATCGACTGGATTTCCATCAAGCCCCATAACGGAGACAACATCACCCCTCTTACTCTCTTTAATCTTTTGGCTGAGGTCTCGGAGGGCTTCCTTTGTAAAAAGCGGATGGCCAGCTTTGTACAGCGATTTTATGTTCTTCCTTGCGGACTCGACGGCCGCGAGGTAGTCTTCCATAACTAGTTCGAAGTGGCAGACGCTGCTGATTCGTTCGTAAGGCAAAGTGCTCAATTTGCCCTATGAACAATGCAGAACTACTTGAAGCACTTGGATGTCGCCCACAAAGGCATGTTGCTGCCAGTAGGTAGACGCTAACCTTCGGGCCATAGATTTTCCCACTCCGACTGCCGCCTATGGACCCCAACCTTCCGCTGCAACGCGAGTATACGCTTGATGCTATCAAAACCCATTGTTGAATAGGTTATTTGATACGTTACCTAGTACCTTATAGTTCCTTAAGCTTGCGCGAGAACGGATATTCTTTATCAATACCCAGGCTACTATCTCTTTCATTGTAATTCTTCTTTCCCGATCTTGCTCAATAAAAATGCGATACTGCTAACTTCAATCTTATTGAAGGATGACAGGCCGGCAGTGGACTGTTCCGATGTCACAGGACACTATTTGCTGACAACGGTGATTGGCGATTGTGATCACCAGGGTATACCCAAAGGTATTTGCAACCATGACATTTCCCAGCCTGTCAAGCGATCAGAAGAGCCTTTTGTAAGGAACATCTTCCTTACAAGACCCATTCCCTGTCATCCCGCTAGGCTACCATCGACTCCGTGTAATATTTCAGCCGAAAGACGAAGGCCAACAAAAGGGAACGTAAATTCAGTCACCTCCAGGACAAGCATAAACAGAAACACTTCAACAGGCCCACGAAATGACAACGAAGTCCTCCTGAAGCATGAGACAGCAAACTTAGTGAATAGCAGCTCTCGGCGCTGTAGTAGCCGATATAGGACAAGGGGACTTCCAGAGATTGGTACTAGAAGGGATAACGCAAACATAGGTCCTTTGATGACCTGGCCGCACATAGTAGTTTTAGCCATGGGGTCTCTCCTGTCCACATCATCCCACCATGCTGGAATAGGATGCAAGTCCAAGGACGAGAATGAGAAGCAAGGTAGCAGTCAGAATACAAATACTCCGCTTGCAAAAAGAAAGCACTGCAAAATCATAGGGATCTCTCAGAGTACTTTTGTCGACCTGTAAGGTACATCGGGGGTACCTGCTTGTCTCGCAAGTTCATAGACAGCACACCAGCGTCGCAGCCTTGATTGGGCATGCAAGTTCCGCATTGTCCGCTCTTTCAAACTGTCCCAAAGCATGCAGTGAACGGCATATTCAAAAGGGCTGTTCGGCCCCGTTGATTGGAAACTCGGTGCCGGTGGCAGTGACATGATGGAGCTCCAATCATCTAACAAACATTGGAGATTCGTGAGGCCCAATCCATCTTGCCTCAGGGAAAGCCCGAACCACACAGCCTTGCAGGGTCAATGTCGCCATTTCACTGGAATCGCCGGGTCGCATGTGATGATGTGTAGATTCCACGTTAGCAAAAAAACCTGCAGCAGTACAGGGCGACTTTGGGGGCGTGGCTGGAATCCGGGGGTATCATGTTGCAAGAAACGAACAATATGCTGCCCAATAGTGCTAGAATAAGTCGAGATGCGAGCCAGGGAATGCACCGGAATTTCTCCACGGAGTGTTTTGCCACCTAACAGCCCTGCCATGTTGCGCACCAGCCAAAATATCCAAATAGTGGGCTGCGTCTCACTCGCATGAGGATGAATTGTAGGACATTCTTGGACAGTTTATCCACACTAGCTTCCTCGATGGTCCCAATCATTGGCCACCCCAGCTCGTCCTTGCAACAGTCGGCGGAGGGCCGAAGCCCACGTCTGAAACCCGCTGTTTCGTGCCACAACCTTGTTTAGGTTTGCAGCTCACTCAGGATGGGCCTCAGATGACAAAAAATGACTGGCTCAGCCTAATATGCAGGACACCGTTCACCCGCCGGAATATTCCCAAGACTTACACAGCCGCAGCCTCTGGTAATCCTGGCCAAATTACCAGAGTGAGGCTTCAGTATACAATTTTCCCGTCTCGATGATTGGCAACGGAGCCAGGAAAGCAAGGCAGAGAAGCGGCCGAGAAATACAAAGTGCAGGAAAACTCGGAGGCGAATTTTTTGTTTCATGGAGAGATACCATCACAACAGATGCCGAGAGCGATGTTTCGGCGTTTCTTGTGCATAAATGGGCCCTCCATGGATCGAATACTAGAAAGCAGAGCACGTTGGCAACGCAGAAGAAGCGGTCAGCTCCACAACACAACAGGAACAACACGGAAACGTTATGATAGAAGTCGGAATGTCAAATCTGGAATTGTATCGGGGAAGCTTCGGTACGATTGACCTGCAATGCACCATGATGTGGCCTTAAGTCAGGCATCCTGAGGAGGCGGTGAGGACCCGCCATTGGACCATCCCGAGTGAGTCCAGAACCTTGGTTGATGAGCTTATCAAACGAAGGGTTCACAAAGCCTTGAGAAAAAGAAAAAAGAAAACCAAACAACAAACCAAATGCTGGTCGAAGCTCCGAGCAATATTTGGTGATATCGCAATGACCCTTTTGCTGGAACATCCCATGGTTGGGATTATGCGCTGTCAACCCCAAGCGGTACAAGACAAGATCGGGCACAGAGTCTGACAGCTCTCAGAATTTGAAATCAACATCATGGCAACTTTGAACGAACCCCTTTCCTCAGCGACATCCAAGAAAAAGAACGAAGTGGAGATTGAGTTCATCGAATACGATCGTTGTCATGGATCGAGGGAAGAGTCTCAAGCAGACCACCCAACCTAAATATCTGTCCAGGAAAACCGTAGGCAATCTCTTCTTTCTCAAGCAGACCCCAAGGAGGGCCTCGTATAGGTGTGTGTCTGCCTTGTTCAGTTTCCCTGCGATCTGCGATCTCCATCTTGTCAGAAGCTGCGTGGTGGGTAAAATCACATTTCAACCTGAGAGGGAAAAAGGCAACAATCAACTTCATATTTTTCTCACCACAGCAAGCCCATATCCACCAGATATGCTAAGGACAGCCCCTTGCCTGGACTCTCTTCTGCTTTTCGAGCATGGAGCGATGTTGCTGCTGCATTTCCCTTTTGTGCTGCCTGCATTGACTGTCGGTCATGTGACCTGCGATGGCCCAAACATCCAGACGTCAAGCCATCAAGCCAGCATCGCAGCTTCAAAGAATCCCAGCGAAAACCAGAGAGAGTTGGTTTCTTTCATTCTAGAAGGGCATTGTGGCCTGCATAATGTCATCATGGAAATTCACATTGTCATATAACCGAATAGATTCAAGAAGCTTTGGATCCCTACAGTCCACTATGGCCTGAGATTCTGGGAAGATGACCTAGTTCAACAAATCTGGGAGAGAGATGCTTCTCAATCCTAGCTGCTTGTTTTTTTTTTTTTTTTTCGCCCTTTTTTTATTAATACTATAGCTGGTGTTACTTGCTCTTCCATGATCGCACAATGGGACGTCGCCACTATAGCATGTTTGAAGTGAAAGGCATTGTGAAGCTCAAAGAACAATCAGAATTTCACCTGCCTCAGCTCTTCCCTGAAGTTGCAAAAAGACCAATTTGGTGACTCTAGGAACTTTTTTCCCCTTCTTTTCCCCCTTTATTGATAGTTGTCTCCTTATATTGAACTTTGCCTATAGGCGTGATTGATGCACTATTCAAGCAATCAACAATGGATGCTCATAATGGTGAATGAATTGTTGAATTGGCCAAAGGCCCAAACATTGAGAAAAAGAGAATAGTCACAAATGGCACTCATATGCCATTATGTGGTTTAAAAGTGAAGAGCTCCTACTGCTCAACTTACATTTTCTTTTTTTACTGCATACCAGGCTTGACTTTACCTCAAAAGAGCATTTACACCCCTTTGGCTCTAGGATTCCTAGCATCTATCCTACATTTAATTCAAGATTTGTTATCAAAGCCAGCCAGTCAGTACCAGTTATGTCACAACTTCAGCAAACCCCATTAAGCCCTGACAGGGATATCCGGCGTGGAAGGGTATAGTATTTGTACCCCATAGTGCTCTTTGTGGCACATGTCCTTCCTATAAAGTTACTAACGTAGCTAGTTAACGGCGATGCTGACCGACTGGCCCTTTGACTGCTGGAGAAACCCAGAGCCAATGGGCTTTGCGAATGAAAATGGCGTTGTTTGTTATAGAAACTCTATACTTGGGGTGCTTATGCACATGCCAGCCTTTGTACAATGGCTTTTTCTTCACATGGAATACGAATGCGACGAATTGGCAGAGACAGGCGAGTGTATTGCATGTCTTCTGGCATCCATTGCTCGGAGATACTGGGCGTTCGAGAAATGGAAAAATCAAGCCGAATTGAATAGCCTTGCCAGGGAGGTCTGGGAGTGCAGCCTACAAAAGTTCTGGGCAATGGAGCGTAACGCACAACATGATTGTGAGGAGTATCTCCTGGCGCTTATAAACCATTTAGCAGCCCAGTTCGATATCTCAGGCCGGTAAGAGGCCCATATCTGTCCTGGCTGTTTTTGAGCGTGACTTACGTTTAGATGTCCTCTAGGGATGACCGATTCCTGAAGCATATGTTCCAGACCGTTTATAAAACAAGGAGGGAATGCCCGAAATGTCATGGAATTTCTCAATGTGAGAAAACTTATAGTTACGTTTGGGGCATCACTCCGAGTGCAACCGGTTCGATAACGCTTTATCAGGCCATTCAACAATCGCTTATCGATAGTATTCCCGATTCGCGATGTGAAAAGTGCGGATACGTCGGGATGATTCCTCGGCGCACATTTATAAGAGATGCGCCCGAAATCCTAATTATTCGGATTAATCGTCACGGCCTCGGGGAACGCAAATTAAGCAATAAGGTGCATTACGACGAAGTCATTAATCTGACCGGAGCCCTCGAGTCGTATGCGACAGAGACGGGCGAAATTTTAACATATGAACTCTATGGCGCTGTTTTTCACGACGGAAAGACTGTCGGGAGTGGTCACTACCATACATACCTCAAAACCCCTGAGGACAAGTGGGCACATGTGGACAACGCCCATACCAGGCACGCTACCTTAGAAGGCGCTCTTGGTAACGTTTCAAAACAAGACCGCCAGCTGTCTGTGCCATATGTATTGGTCTATGTCCGGAAGCCCTTTCATTCTCAGGATGAAACTTCCAAGTTGACAAATGATGACAGTTTATTTAACGAACCATTAGAACCTACGGACGACTCCGCTCTGAAACCCGCCGACCCTTCTGACCAGCCCGACGAGCGAATCAATCAGGATAGTACTGAGCGGAGAGCCGAGGAATCAGAGGTGGCCTTGGAGGCAAGCATCGAGCTTCCAGACCCAGGGGAGGATGCAGACACTGAGGTAGGAAACTCGCCTTCACTTCACCAGGAAGCGGCACCACCTCCTCGCGAGAGGAGGTGGGAAGGCCAACTTGCAGAGATTACTGTCAAGATAACTTTGGGCGAAATGGTTTTGACGGGAGTACTAAGGGGTGTCTTGAAAAGAAGTCGCAAACGACCGTCCTCCGCGCCACCCGGCTCGATCCCACCAGAAAAGCCACAAGGTGTGACAAAATCGCGAAAGCCATCAAAGCGAACAGGCCAGCCGGCTCGGCCAAAGGAGGACGTTCACGGCGAAACAGGCCCGGGGGCAAAAGCTCCCAGTGTGGAGGAGAAATAGGTTGGCTGTCCTTTGCGACTTCTGTTGGGAAGTCATGTTTGAGCGCTGTGCTGGACATGGATTTCGGTTGCTTGTTGGAAGCCGTTTCGTTCTTCTTGTCGACTTCAGAGTCCAGCGAGGGTTGAATTGTGGACATTATCCCATCGTTCCTGTAAATATTTGATGATGTTTCCCTCTATCCTATCCAAGGCCATTTAAATACTAAAGTAACGGTCTCAAAGGCTATGATCAAGACGGTTGGCCTTGAGACGAAGTAACTCCTAACTACTAGAAGTAGATTCGTAGTCAACTTTGTTCATCCAAGACTGACTATCCTCTCTTAAGACCATCAATCAACCACAAATACCTTCGGTTCGCATTGGGTAGGATCTTCCATCATGGAACCCGGATATCGCTCTCATACCTTGCCGCGGCCATCTGCATTCTTAACCTCAATTATCCGCCAGCTATCCACCATTGTTCCACCATCCCACCCGACCAGTCCAGCACAGCATCAGGATTCAAGCCCGATCCCCAACCCTCTCTCGTCTCTATCTCCCGAGACGCTGTCAAGAGCGAAACCTCTCCTTGTTACTCTCCATTGCCTGTTCCCCAATGAATTCCTCCTGGCCCTGGATATCCTAGACCGAAGACTTATCAAAAGGTACATCCCTACAACGACAACAATTGATGCAGATGGCGCCGCCCGCAGAGCATGCTTCTTCGTCCTGTCTTCCTCGACTACGACCAAGAGCCCCGCAGCAGGTGGGAGAAGCGAGCCGTCCCACTCCGCTTCTATCGACGCAGACCAGCAATCGGGAACGGGATTGAGCCTGCCGAAGAAGTACTATGAAGTACACATCCATTCATGGAACTGCACCTGTCCCGCTTTTACGCTGGCGGCCTTCTGGGCTCTGGACAGCGGCGCCGCCGAGCCAGAGTCCGGTGATTTAGAGCGACTGGTGGAGCCGTCCAGAGGCATTGCTGATAGCTGGCAATTCGGCGGCAGTCTGACGCGGAGAGTTGGCGGAGGTAGTGAAGATCCGAGACCGGCGATATGTAAACATTTACTTGCTTGCGTTTTGGCATCACAGTGCCCGGGACTTTTTGGGCATGGGATGGAGGAGAGATTGGTAAGTGAGGCAGAGATGGCCGCTCTACATGCTGGTTGAAATATCGGACTGCGACCTCAAGATAGAGCTCTGGCATATGAAGCTGGCTCTTTACCGGTCCCCTAGTATACGGGACAAGAGTTATGAAGAATCTAGTGCATAGCGGCTATGGGATATACATGAACATGGAAAGTTCGCTTGGACTCTCCGTTGGCCATATTCGTGCAATACACTGGGCAGTTAAAGATAGGCTTATGTTTAAGTGAAAGCCTGACAACCGGACGAGGCTGTTACGGGAAAATGTACGGCACAGTCTAATCCACCGATGGACTCCTGGGTCCCAATCCTTTTGACGGACAACTAAAAGGCACATGTGTCCCAAGCCAGCAAGAGCGCCAATCCGGTCCCGCGACGCTAGTCTCATCTCTTCTACAGCGCAAAAATGCAGATCAGGCAGGTTGCAGAATTCAATGTTTGGAAGGTGGAACAGGTACAAACACGAGCTACCGCTCATCCCTTCTTTTTATTCTTCGAGCTGTCGGCTTCATCCTTGGGCTCGCCGGTACTACTCTTCTTGTCTTCGCTGTCGCCGCTGGTCGCTGCTTTTTCCTCCTTGCCTTCCTCCGACTTGGCCTCTTGCTCTTCTTGTTGCTGACGATTCTGGATTTTGTTCTCGATCAGGTCGTGGAAAGCAGTGATAGCTCGAATAAGACTACTGATGTAAATGGACATGAGCTGGTCATTCGTTTTAATGTTCATGGCACGCGCAAGCTCCGTATTTTCAATTTGTGATTGTTCGGATGCATTCGCCGACGTGCGCTGTTTGGCGGTCGCAAGGTTGGGAAGCAGGTTAAATATGTCCTGGAGGTTGCCCAATATCGCATGGTTAACCGGTAACTCGCCATCAAGAACCTTTTGAAGATATTGGCCAATGTCGCGTAACCTCAAGTGCAGTCCTTGTAATGATTGCAGCTGTGATGTGATTCGAGTAGAGAGTGTGCCGACCGCAACATCACGGATGTCGCGGAGGAGATGTTCCACACCAATCTCTTCTGCTTCTTCGGCTTCGATTATGGATGGAGTATGAACGAAGGTTTTCGATGTGGTTGTCCCATCCTAGAGACACAGAAGAAATGTATGTCAGTCACAAAGCCACTCAACCTGGTTCAAAATAAGGTCTCACATCTTTGATCTCCTCTACAGCAAAATATGCATCTGTAGGCACTCCAACCTCCTTGGGCTGCACATCGATAATGACTAATAAGGGATTCGGTGTATATCGTTTGAAGAGCTCGTTGATTTCTAGGTCAGATGCCCTCAACTTGGGGCCTGAGTGGTACCATCCAATGAGCTTCTCCCTTGCATTAATTTTTTTAAACATATCATTCATGGATTCCACAAAGTTATGGTCTAAGAACCAAACAGATGGATCTTTCTCGTCTTCCTCGAACGGCACTGGAATAAAACGACGATGTCAGCCTCGGGGGGCTCAAGTAAGTGGTGCTTCTTAAACGGGGGATTCTGCCTACCCGCGAAACTGTTTGATACCCGAACATTTTTGCCATCGTTCTGACCCAGCAAGACGCCAACTACTCGTCTTCGAGTTCCCTTTGCCGTTCGCCCGTAATGATCTGCGACTGAGAGAAGAACAAGCGGAGCAACAGAAACGGTGCGATTAACTAGGGAGAGGGTGTCGGCGGTGGTAGCCGGCATGGTGAAAGGCGATGGAGGGCGGTCCGGCGCTTAGGGAAGTGATATGGGTTGTGAAAATGAGAATTGGCAGCTTGCTGGGTTTGTGCTTGTTCAGAGAGGTTGCCTGTGCAAGCTGGGAGTGATGCGCCTTGGATTTGATAGCTCAAGCTGGGAGGAGCTGACTAAGTAAATGCCAAGCTCAGGCACATGACCGCGCTAAGTCATGTGATCAGAACTTGGCAAGCAGTTACTAATCTACTCTTCAAGCGGCAAGTCTTCAGCACGCTTTAGGCAAGAGAAAAAAGCAAACTCAAGTTGATCGCGAGATTGGCGTTTGCTGAAGTGAGTTGAGCGGCCGTCGCGCAGGATGTGGATCGAGAGAGCTGTCTAAAGGTCTCTGAACAGGAATCAAGAGCAATTGCTGATTAGTAGACTACAGCTACTCCGTACATCCGTGTGAACTCGTATTGCCCGTAGGATCGTAGAACGGCATCTCAACACGGTTGCAACCGGCGCGCATCCCCAACCACTTCTGCGAGCGAGAGATTGCTCTGTCGTAAATAAACCCTGCTGTTAACAGCAGATCCTCAGTAATTGGCTGCACTGTCTCAGGGCACCGCGTCTCTCGGCAAAAAAGCGCGCAGATCCACCGCCGTCCCCGAGCGTCAACCGTGTCCACTTGGTTTTGTGGAAAACCACCTCGGCCGTGCGGCAGCTTTGGCACTCGAAACCTTCCAAAATTTCCCAACCTCAACGTCTTCCATTGCCGACCGCGGTCCTCCCAGCCCTCCTCTCTCCTCTCCTCTCCACCTACTTCCTCTTCTTCTTTCATCCCTAGTCCGCACAGCGCCATTTCGAGACTTGCTACGGCCCAGCAATTGCCTCCACGCCATGGCGCCTACCAAAGATGAAGCCGTCGATAGCCTCAAGAGTATCATCCGCGACCTGGAGGCTCGCGTTGTCCAATTGGAACAGAAGCTCGTCCATGGAGGGAGTAGCTCCAAGCCTAATTCGCTCGCAGATGGCATGCGAATGGTCTTGATGGGTCCTCCCGGTGCAGGTAATGCTCACTCCAGAACAACGCCGACATTGCGCCTCGAGGCTCAGCTAACTCAATGACCTAGGAAAGGGAACACAGGCACCAAAGATTAAAGAAAAATACTGCATATGCCATCTTGTTCGTTTCCATTATCCAATGCGCCCAATTGTCAAAGAATCTACCTAACCCAGCACCTCATACGATGGTTTGTTAGGCCACCGGCGACATGCTCCGATCACAAGTCCAGGCACAGACCGAGTTGGGAAAGCAAGCCAAGAAGATTATGGACCAGGGTGGACTTGTTAGCGATGATATCATGATCAACATGATCAAGAGCGAACTCGAGACTAACCAGGAATGCCGCAACGGGTATGAATGAATCTACAGTCCTCGAAGGCAACAAACCAAGTTTAACTAACCCAACAACTCTGTAGCTTCATCTTAGATGGTTTCCCACGCACAGTCAAGCAGGCTGAAAAGCTAGACGAAATGCTTAATGCCCGTCACCAGAAACTTCAGCACGCTGTCGAACTCCGCATTGACGACGAGCTTCTCGTCTCCCGGATAACTGGACGATTGATTCACCCTGCTTCCGGCAGATCCTACCACAAAATCTTCAACCCGCCAAAGGTCCCCATGACTGACGATATCACTGGTGAACCTTTGATCCAGCGCTCAGACGACAACGTCGAAGCGTTAAAGAAGCGCTTAGTGACATACCACTCCCAAACGGCCCCTGTCGTTGGCTACTACAAGTCCACCGGTATCTGGAAGGGAATCGACGCCAGCCAAGAGCCTGGCCAAGTATGGAAGAGCCTTTTGCAAGTCTTTGAAAAGAAATGAGACAGCGAACTTGCCAGCAAGATGGAATTGTCAAAATAGACTTACGACCCCTGCCCTTTCTGTTCTCTCTTCCAATCTTCAGGGACTGATTTTAGGGCCTGCTGTAGGATTGGATATGTTCTTCTTTTTCCCTTTTTCATGATTGTCCATGTGGAAACATTTTGTTTCTATGTTTTCCTTTTGTGATAGGCAGGCAAATTGTATGCATATATAGACTCCCAAGTTTCGCGAGTTGTGTATACTACTACCCTTTCTGCGCAGGGCATCTAAGCCGTTTATGCAAGGCTCTACTTTGGCCGTTGTCTGCTCCCTTTCTCCTGGTCTCTCTACCTGATGTTTGGGCCAGCCTTGCAATATATCGATACGGATTATCATGACGAGGGCGAAAGGTTACGCGCACGCCTTAATGAATAGCCCTAGACGCCATTCACATGAAGCCCTAATGCGTATTCATCTTCCCGTTTAGGAACACAATGTGCCTTTGAAGTTAGGGCGTGAAGAGCACATGATCTCCTCCCTAAAGCAGGGAAATAAATTTTTCTCTCACTTTCAAGCTCTTTCACTTACAACCAACTTCATCTTCCCATCACAGCATCAGAGGACATTCTCTTCACATATCAACAAGCCACTCTTAAATCTCTTCTTATCTTCTAAAACAACTCTTTCAAAATGTGCATCAGTGAGATCCTCTGCTGCTTTGGCCTCAAGAACAGAAGGCGCACAAGAATCAGTGGCCCAATCTTGTGAGTTCTCTTTTGCTCCTGACCATACTCTCAGAAACTGACCTGATTCCTCCTGCTCTAGAAATCATACAAGTGCAGATGTTGAGAGGATGGGGCTGGCATGTAAGTAGGAGGCTTCTATACTATCCAACACAAAGAGGCAAAGCACCACGTGCATCCCACGTGGATTTCTTGTGCCTTGTTATGCTTCTCTTCCAGGCTGCTTCTATTCACTTTCGAGATGTGTTCGAGAACTTTTCGAGAAGCATTCACGGAAAATCACGTGCCTGGTTTGTTTATAAAACCCCTGAATCCTTTCAGCTGACAAGATATTTTCTTTTTTCTTTGATATAGCCCTCAACAATCAAGCTGGAGCCCAAGGCTCCGAGCTTTCGGTCCGCAGACAGAGCCTGCCTCCTGAACTGAAGGCGGCAATCTCGCAGTTCAACGGCCAACCCGTGAGTCCACCTCCTCTTCCTACTCGTTTCCCTTTTCTCAAAGCTCCTAAGGCTGCTTAGATCCTTTTCCCTTCAAGATATGGAGGCTCTAGTATGCTAATACGATTCTTTTCCGTAGCAGGATGGCACCATTGCTTCTTCTTCCTCTGCTCCTCAAGGAGCTCAACCAAAAATTGCAAGCGAGCAGCCCAAGCTCGCCCCTGCTGCGCCTTCGGCCCCGGATTTGCAACGCAAATTCTCTTTTGAGGAGGGAGATGACAAGATCTGATCTTCTTTTCTTTTTTTTTCCTTCTTCTTTTCAAGGAGCTTTATGCTCTTTCTTTCTTCTTAAAGGATTCGTGCGCGTTCTTCCTTTTCTTGAAGGTCGCGATACTTTTTTAAACTTCATGTAATTACTTCTGAAAGCAAACGGCCGTAAGGCCAATGTTGACTCTTCACCTTCTTACTTGATTTCAAGGGCTCTTCAGCTTCTTTCGCCTTGAAGAGTGCCATTCCCCTTACGCTCTCTAAGAAAATTCACATTAACGTATTTCATTTCTAGACAAAACTGCCTAGCATCGCACCATGGGTTGTTGATATATGTAAGTATGCTTTCATACCGGATGGGATTGCGAATTGCTCCTTGAGACATCCTTGATGAGCAACTCTTTCCCTCTCTCTGCTCATCTCTTAACAGGCCATGACGATATCGTTCAAGTAGGATTTACAGCCTGAAATACTTGACACCCATCCCGCATTCTACTATACGATTTTGATTCTGCAAACATTCTCGCCCGGCCAGAAAGAATGACGTCTCTTTGTTTCTTGACGAAGCGCCCTATTCTATTAGAAATCTCTCTCGTCGACACCAACCAAGGTTGACGGGTTGCTGGACGCGTTTCAAGCGCTATACGTTCGTCTCGTGGCCACTGTTCCTTTCAGAAAGGAATGAGATCCAATGTCTGTGCTGGTTTCCAATAACGATGCCCACTAAGGCCCCTAGATCTTGATATTAGCATCCAGGAGACTGTTGAAGGCCGCCCACAGGAGCAAATGCCACGTTTGCAGAAGCGCAATAGAAACCTGCATGGTCTTTCTCTCTTTGCAGGGTCTGGGCATAGTATCAAGGCGCAAAACCGTTCCTCATGGTAGATTTTACCATGAAATGTATACTGTGGATGGAACGATGGTCTCAACCGCAAGCAAGGCAACGAGGGTTGATCAAAGGGCTACCTGCTCTCCTAGAAAACGGAGAAATTATGGAGAAGGACTCTTGCATTCCAGACACAATTGCCTGCTTTCGGGACAAGTCGGTACGGTGGAAGTGACGATTCGACGTGAATTGAATCGTCGGCTTCTGTTAAAAGCACTCCTCGGTATGAATAGTATGATTTATTATTTACTATGGATCATTGACGAGTAGTTAGGTCTCATTATCCCCTTGGTCGTTCGGAGAACGCTTACAATGCCGCGTGACATGACACCTTCGTTGCCAAAGGGATCCTCGTTCACGTATGTCCGTTCTCGGCCTGCTATGCGGCGAACTTGATACTAGGTTCAGTGGTCGGCAATGTGTGTTCGTGCATATGCCTGTTGTCTAATGTGCGATTCGTGCACCACATGCCATGTGAGACACAATGCGGCGCAAGTCTGGCTCCAGGAAGGTCTGCAACAGTCAACATACCTTGGATTATCACGCCCAGCAGCAAATGACCGGGTTGTTCTAGGCAAAACGCTTGCTTGGGATTTGAGGAACGAAAATGTCTCTCTTGAAAACCAGGCAACACAAAATGTAACATGGACATCTCGAATCAAAGTCACGGTAACGAATCTTCCTGAGGCACACACGTAAAAAAAATAATATAAATCAATGACATGATCTTCGAGCAGTCAACAGCGTTTTTCCAAACAGGCCATTCCTTTGGAACTCAGGCTTCCACTGCGCATTTTTTTTATACTTCCCAGGAAGCTGCCCGAGTCCACTCAACAATTTGAAGAATGAAGTTATCTTCTGTGGTCGCTGTTTCTCTCGTCGTCGGTGCCTCTGCGGCACCTTCGACCTTCGCTCGAACCTGCCGCGGTACAGATTTGAGGGGCACAAGTCTGCGTGCGATATGTGAGATGGGGGGAGGTTTGGAGCGCAAGACCAGGCTAAACTTGAACTGGTGCTTCGCGAATGACTTTGGGAATATTTCGTTTAGACGATAGTTAGTGCTAAAGCCTCGTTTCTGCACGCTTCCCTTTTTTTTCTGGGAACGCCTGAGGTTGCTAACTCGATATAAAGCGGTAATTTTGGGAAAAGCTGCAACCGCTGTAGGCTATTCCTTGCGGGCGATGACGGGTATGCAATGATCTGTCACTGCCGTGACGGCCGTGGGGGGTGGATCAAAGCGATAGTAGATTTGAGTAAGCCCGATCTTTCATCTCTTCGTTTCCCTTGTCTGCTCTCGCGGTTGTGGCCTGGAATCGACTAATGCCTTGTATAGGGAAGTATGTTGCCAACAACCATGGCTTTCTCCAATGTCATGATCTGATAGAAGGGTAATATGGGTGGCGTCCATTGAGGTAATATTTGAAGCTTTGTAGTTAGCTGAAACAAGTTGACAATGAAGCAAAGGTCTATACATTCATTCCAGCAAAGTCACTTACACAACCTTTTCAAAGTTGCAGGGGATACTGCGTTGACTCGATTTTCTTCGGATATACTAATCCTCCTTGCCTCCGTACTTGATCCATCACTTCCATAATCACCAAGCTCTCTGATAAGGGTAATGTTTCACTTTCCAGCTTCCCATCCCTTAAGCATCTCGCTACTTCGTCTGCTTCCCAATACATGCCCCTTCCATTTCCAGGGAACTCGGCACAAACCTGCTCTACCGTCTGTAGGGGTTGCCCTGCAGCCTTTCTGCGAACAAGCACATATTTCTGTGGATGAAATGGGTACCCGTGAACTTGTATCTCGCCGTCTGTGCCTTGGATACGTATGGACGGCCCTGCGGTGCCTTCTTGATCCGGGTCAAGAGACACGCGGATGCTTGTCGTGGCAATGGCGTGGCTCTTGAATTTCCCCGCTGGCGTGGAGCGTGGGAACTCAAGGAGAATAGATGTGTATTCATCGGCACCGGTCGCAGGATATTTGATAATCTGAGAAGAGATTGCGGAGGGCGGAGCACGGTCTGATGGAGGGAGTGTATGGTAGAGAATCTGAAAAGCCCAAGTTAAAGAGTAGATTCCCACTGTCAAGAGGGAAGTCAGCCTTCATCCACCAAACCAGACAAACAAAGGAAATAACAAATCACATCAAAGCAAGAGACTGAAGCAAGGAAAAAAAGATAATGTGCTTACGGTCAAGCAGGGCACCTCCCGCAAGATCCATATTAACCAGCCTATGATCCAATCCCAAATCTTTCTCCAAATCAACACCCAGGCTCGTATCCGCTATGACCCTCAGTACCTCTCCAATCTCCCCCTTCTTGACCCGCTCCCTAATCTCCACACACAGCGGGAAATACCTCGTCCACACCGCCTCCATCAGGAACAGCCCGTTCCTCCTCGCCGTCTCCACTAATATCTTCGCCTGCGCCGCATTCACCGTAAACGCCTTTTCGCACAGAACATGCTTCCCATGTTCCAGCGCAAGCATCGTGTTCTGGAAATGATGCGAGTGCGGCGTCGCGACGTACACGACATCGACATTCGGATCTCTCACCAGCTCTTCGTACGAACCGTATGCAGCGCAGGGAGCCGGAATCCCGAGCTCGGCGATGAATTGCTCCGCGCGCGCTTTCGATGTGGACGATGCCACGGCACTGACGGTGTGAGAGATGTCTGCTGCATTGCGGAGAGCAGCATCGATCAAGATGTCCTGGGTGAATTCTGGTACGGGTAACCGCGTGTGACACCGTCAGCTCAAAAGTCCTACGGGCCTGGCTTTTTCCCAGGACGAAGTGGACGCAAGGAAAATTGGGCCGTTACTTTTGACAATACCACCCGTTGCTATGAATGATATCAGCTTTATGACTTATAGTAGTAGAGGTCGTATAGAAGCATGCCTTACCCATCATCCCCCACCGGAGGTTGAAGATTTCTACCATGGTGAATAGTAGGTTGAGTGAATTGAATTTACCTAGTAGTAAGTGCTATGGAACTGGAACTCGAAGAATCTGAACATTGAGAAGAGCAGTGGGATTTTTTTATATCGAATGCCGAATCATTGACTCGAAGGCATGGAGTGTCTGAGAGATGAGGGGTCACGCTTAACTCCTCCGTTAACGCCGGGATAGAGCGGATTGATGATTGCACACACAAATTCCATGCATTTATGAATCAAAAGGGAAATGAAATGAAAGATTGAGACTGTGATTGCATGCCATTTAAATATCTAAGGCATTCGGCTAAATAGTACATAATTCAGTCAAGGATAGCGAACGAGCTTCCGCCATCGACTCATCACGAATGTGCGTTTCACCATGATGACAGTTGAGGCCCTACAATTCGAGTCTCGAGAAATATGGTCATGAGCACCTGGGCTTGGGATGTTAAGTTACGCAAATTAGTCAAGTAACTGGCTCCGTTTTTATTCTAACATTAGATCCAGTAGAGTCAGAGTCCTATTATCACATTGTCAGTGCCGAGATCTGAGCAAGTCCAAATGATATCCGGACAAATTTCTTACCTCTGCCTTGCGTTTCCCTAATACAGAGTCAGGGGTCCCGGTTCGCCCAAGTGGGGTTGCTGAGCCAGCGGGAGCGACAGTAGTTCCATCTTTCGTAAGCTCCGAATAACAACTGGCATGATATACACGACTTCCCACTTTGATAGCGTCTCTCCATATCCAATCCTGTGCTTCTTCAGACCACGTTGATTCAAACTGCTCTTGACAAATCGGGCAAGGGGTATTGCGCAGGCCGGCATCATTCGGCGCATGAATCCATTGCTGCTGCGGAGTTTGCTTCGCTGCCCCATCTTGACCGGTTGATTTACCGGCCGAAGCGGATGTGGAGTCCGTCACATCAACATCATCATCGTACTCACGAGATTTGATCCAGTCCTATTTTGTGTAAGACTCACACCAAAGACATCAATGGAAATCAACTGGTGCAATACTAACTCTTTCATCCACGTACCAGCTACGGCTTTGGCCGCGCTTGGACGCTTCGTTCATACGTAAATTAGTTTTGAAATGCCAGTCTAGATGCCGAGCCTTTTTCTCTTTTCCTTCGTCGTTGGCAGCAAACCGACGGCCACACGTGCCGCATCGGTTTGGTTTATCCTCATAGAGGCGGAAAATGAGACTCGGGCGAGGTCTACAAGCGTGTTAGTAAAGAATATAGAGGAACATTAAATAATACTTACACTTTTATGGAAGCCGAACTCATCTGCACGTTGATTTTTATATTGGTTTGCGTGGGAGTGGCCACTTGTGGCGTTGCACTGGGAGTATACGCATTTTGACCAGGAAGAATGAACGGGAGACTGGGGGCCAACGATGGTACAGAAGCACTAGGAAGTGGTGGAAGAAGGCCGCGCGCTCGAAGCGAAGCAATCAAGGGATTCTCACTTATCGCGGGAGTGGCGGACGGCGTATTGGATGTGGTGACGGGAGGCTGTTGAGGAAAGACCTGGGCTGGGGGTGGAGGTGTGCGATTCTGCGGGTTCGCAGTCGCTTTAATAAGCTCTGCGAGGGTATTCGGGTTCAGTAAGGCTTGGAGATTAGGTTGTGGAGTGTGAGTCGCCAGGGCGGGAATCGGTGGTGTGGGGATAGCTGACGTTGAGATCGGGGGAACAGGCAAAACAGCCGGGGTTGGTGTCGCGGGAGCTGCAGCCGAAAGTTTGGATACCTGGTCGCGAATGAGTTTTAGCTGGTCTTGTGGGAGTTTTTGATGCTGAAGAATGCTTTGTAGATCTAATAGCGCCTTGAGTCGCTGTTGGACTGAGGAATCAAGAGGCTTGTTAGCAAAGTCGGTACGAGCGCCCATGATCAAATTGTCAATGTCACGGTGTAAAGATGCCAGATCGACAATCTCTGAATATGGCTGGTTGTAGGGGTATTGTTGCTGTGCATTTGGAGGATACTGCGGGGGGGCCGTCTGCGCATATCTCCCTTGGGACAAATCCGGCTACCAGGCATTAGCTTCGTGTAATGACACAGATGGAGCGCAAGACCACTTACATGAACATGGCCGTTCATTGGTAGATGAGCCTGACCCGCGGACGACCCATAAGGAGCCGAAGCTTGAGGCGGCGGGGGCGTGTGCTTCCAAGCCGGGGGAGGAGTTGCGACACCATGATTGCGGCTGCGGATCTCCTGCTGCTGTCTCGCCTGCTGTTGCTGGAGGGCAGCTGTTCTTGCTTTGATCAGGGCGTTCTCGATACTGCGGGTGATTTCAACAGGAAACACAGGCCTGGGGTCCAATGATCCTGGGACGGGCTCTTTCCATGTCTTCAACATTTCGTCCAGCTTTTTTCGAGTTTGAGAATCGACCAGCGTATAGGCATTCATGAAGGTTTGGTAGAGGTTGCGTCCTAGAAAGAGGGTGTACGGCGTCCCTACATTCTTGACGACCGAGTCCACTACATAAAGAGCCGGCAACTTTTGCGATGGAGGGGTCTACAGAAAACAAATTAGACAACGGTCTCGCAAAACAGAAGCATCTACAAAACCCAAGGATGTGGATTCGACACCCGAAAGAAGCAGAGGATCACCAAAGCTAAGCAAAATAACTCAATATAAAAGGAGAGATCTCGACCTACTGTTCGTATATGGTTCTCCAGAACCCGGGATATGGCCATCGCATGCTCAGTATTTTCTTTAGCAATGACAGTTAAATTGCTAATTTGGAACTTGTCGTTCGTCGTCAGGTCTTCCAGGGAGTTCTTGTAGTCCTCAGCGACTTCATCCGAGGCGAGTCCAGACATACCGGGCAGTGGATATACTGCTGGAGATTCAAACTAGTCGGGATGCGACGGATGGAAAGCGAGCACCCTCAATATCTTAGACTGAAGGGGTCAAGAAAAAGCGTAAAGGGAAAAGAAAAGGGCAGGGTGAGAGAGGGTGAGTTCTGATTATTCTCTGGCGAAGTGAGGTTTGAGTAAGTAGCTTCCTGTGTTGCCAGGAGTAAAAGTCAAAGATATCTTGTTTTCTTTGTTTGACTGTCTTCTGTCTCTCTCCCTCCTTGCGGAGATAAATCTCTGATTCGAGCGAGCAATAGAAGAAGAAACACCAAAAACAGAATATGCAAAATTTTTTTGTTCGCTAGCTATTAGTCGCAGAGACTGATCATAGAGCAGAACCCATGCGATATTATCCCACGAATTCAATCCCAAAAGCTCCCCGCACCCTCAATCTCTCGCAATGTCAAATAAATAGAAAGACTTCCTCCGATCTACGCATTCCTCTCAAGCGACGTAAGCTGAATGACCGGTGGAAGGGTATTATGAGTTCTAATCTCAGTTGAGACTTCCGGCCGGGGAATCGCGTCAGGCTCTTTGGCGAATAACCGAACGTCGCTTTGCAGGAACAAACGTGCAAAAAACCGCGAGTGAAGTGGGAATAAGAAGCGCTCCAAAAGTGAAATACTTTTTTCAGATATTAGAAAAGCAGTAAATGCAAAGAAAGGGATAGCTTGTGGTCGGAGGGAGTGGGTTGAAGTTGAAGGCGGCAGGTTGAATGAAGTTGAAGATGAGAAGAGGTTTTGAAGCCCGTCGTTGACCACGGCCTTACGTAAGAATCCGGATCGGGCGCCAACCCCGGGCTGACTAAGTAATTGGGGGGCTGAGAGTGTGGCGCGGCGGATCACATGATGCTGCGGCCAGCCCCTCGGGATCGGCGCGATCCTTTCATGTTACATCTTGAGTGATGACGATGAAGTGACCGGTTAATAAGTGCCCAGGATCCTGTTGCAAAGACCCTCCACCCGCCTGTATAAAAGGAAGCGGGCAGCCAGGCAGAAACACGAAACAATTCTTTCCTTTGAACTTCTAACTCTCCAACAGATTCTACAACGAACCAAAAACTCCAACGAACCCATACTTCCTCTTGGGCCTTGACAACGCATCTACTAGTTACTACCCTACCCCGCGTCCAGCCCAGAACATTCCAAGTTAATTTGTTTCAAAGCATGAGATTGATTCCTACTCTCATTCTCGGTATTCTTCTTCCTGCTGCCACCATGGCCTCCGGCGCTCCAAGCAAATCCGTCATCATCACCTTCCCTGAGGGAACTCCTGACTCCGTGGTGGAAAAGGCAAAGCAAGAAATCAAGGACAAAGTATGCTAAGCAAAGACTTTGTATCCCTATTGATGCTGTGCTATGAGAACTAACCCCTAGCCTTCTTGATAGGGCGGCAAAATCACCCATGAATACAGTAAGTTGCACATCCTCTGAAGTCGTACTAGTTGTAGATACATACTAACCTCTTCTTTGCACAGCTTTGATAAAGTACGCATCTTCCAAAATGATCCCTACTTTCTAACTGTTATACTTATTCGGTCCTTCCTACAGAGGCTTTGCCGCTCAAGCACCGGTGACGGCCCTAGATACCGTCAGCGCCATGGGGTCTGAGCACCCTCCGACTATCGAAGAAGATCAGATCGTTACCATCAACCAATAGTCGTCGACTGATTGTGTCAACGAGGGAATGGATTTGCATGTTATACCTAGAGTCGATGTGCTGGATTGTTTCAGAATCTATTTGCAATGATACTTTAAAAAACAAGAATGAATGAACGCCATCAACCTTTTATGTGTATGGAGGATTTTAGGTCACTCTTTAATGCTGGATATACTTTGGCTTGAGATACTCCAAATAGGACTACAATTTTAATTTTGAACTTTGCGCTCCAAAGAGTAGCTTGATTAATGTTGCAGCAGTAGACATTACGGAGTACGGGGCACAGCTAGTATGTACGGAGTATGTAGACCGTGACTGAAACAAGGGGGGTTTGTCTGGCGCCATATGAAATGTCCCCAAGGTGTGAATTTGTATGGAGGGCGTCCGTTATCCGGGTGTTCTGATCTCTGGGTGTTCAGTACCGCCGCTTTGAAAGCCCAGCTCAATTTGCAAAGGACCGAGTATGGAGCCTAAACTTCTCGCGACCCACGGCCTCCGGAACCGCCCAATGGAAATGCTCGCTCAAGCCTAATTGCACCCCCAAGGCGCTAAAACAACAAGGGGCAGCATTTCCCCATCAACGCGCCAAACTGTGTTCCCTTGAATGTCTTTTTTTGTTCCTTTTAGAAGAGCTCAAGACGCACCATTCTGCCAACGGCATCGAGCCTCCTTGTCAATCTTTCTCAGCGCCTTGTGACGCACCGCACTGCCCTCTAGCAATGGCTGCCCAAAAGCCCAAATATGATTTCGGGGGACCGTAAGTCACTTGCTCAATTGCGTTCTCTCGCGTGACCCGAGTTGTTTGCTGACATGCTTCTGCTCTCTCTGCTCCCAGGCCCGGTGCCACAGCCATTGTCTTCGGCCTACCCGTGTTGATGAACTTCTTCTATATGACCTGCAATGATGTGACCGGTTGCCCGGCGCCTGCTCTGCTTGATCCTCGCACGCTTACCTTGGAGAAACTAAAGGCTCAAATTCCATGGCCACAAGACGGCATTTGGGGTTTCGCTAGCTGGAAAGTCACCGGATGGACGCTGGCTTACTATCTTGTCAGTCTCATCCTCTATCGAGTGCTTCCAGCTCAGGAGGTGTATGGCACAAAGTTGCGCGAATTCAATCGTCCGCTCAAATATCGCTTCAATGGTATGGGATTCACAATCCAGCGTATCTTACACTGGAGCTGACTTTTCTTGCAGCCTTTCATGCTTCTGTCGTTCAATTGGCCGCGTGTGCGATCGGTACTTACATGTACGGTGCAAACTTCCCACTCTGGACTTTCATTACCGACAACTATTTGCAAATCCTGAGTGCGAACATCATCTTTGCCTATGTCATCTCTGTATACGTCTACATAGGTAGTTTTGGCGTGAAGCCCGGAAACAGCGAGATGAGGGAGTTGGCTCGGGGAGGTCATACTGGTAGCGCCATCTACGATTTCTACATTGGGCGTGAATTAAACCCTCGAATCACACTGCCGTTCATCGGCGAAGTCGATATCAAGGCCTGGCTAGAGATGCGACCGGGTTTGACAGGCTGGATGCTGCTCAATCTAGCCTTCGTTGCGAAGCAATACCGCACCTACGGATATCTATCGGATAGCATCCTATTCCTGGCTGCTGTTCAGGGCTACTACGTCCTCGAGGGTCAGTACGCCGAGGCCGGGGTCCTCACCATGATGGACATCACCACGGACGGGCTAGGGTTTATGCTCAGTTTTGGCGATATCGTCTGGGTGCCGTTCCTGTACTCGACGCAGTGCCGCTACCTCTCCGTCTACCCAGTGCAGCTGGGCTGGCCCGGCCTCGCTGCTGTTACCACCGTGTTCGCTATCGGCCTATACATCTTCCGCTCCTCCAATGGCCAGAAAGCAACTTTCCGTACTAATCCCAACCATCCCAGCTTCGCCGGAATGTCATATCTTGTAACTAAGAGAGGCACAAGGCTGCTTACAGACGGGTGGTGGGGAATGGCGCGCCACATCAATTATTTCGGTGATTGGTTGCAGTCGTTGCCGTTTAGCCTTCCAACAGCCGTTGCGGGCTACCTCATTCTCCCTGCAGGGAGCCTGGTTGTGGATGAGGGTGCCATCCAGATGCTCAACGGCCAATACGTGGTCCAAGGTGCCGCCCGAGGGTGGGCAATGGCCTACACGTATTTCTATTCGGCATGGTTCGCCATGCTACTCATCCACCGCGAGCGGAGAGACGATGTCGCCTGTGCAGAGAAATACGGCGAGGACTGGGACAAGTACAAGAAGATTGTGAAATGGAGGATCCTGCCTGGCATCTACTAGAGAGAATGGAGGTAGATCGGGGTGACGGGATCAAACTTTTATCTGTTTTTCGTAGCCCAAACCTCCTGGTGAATGATTTGGATTGAAACCAGTCTACCCATGTTGGGTGGTTTCAATCATAAAATACACGTCTACCGTGGTGATGATGTGGAATTTGTACCTATATAGATAATGTGTAATATTACTGGACTCTTGAAGAGAACTCCCCTCTTGAGTGAAGACTTGAGCCTAAATGATACCACGCCTTATGAATCTAGGCTCATACGTCTTGACAGCTCCTATCCTCGAACAGAAGACAAGGCGTCATTCCAGGTCTGCTTTCTAGGCTTGATATCACCGACACCTAACCCAAACACCCCGGGCATTTTCTAATTCTATGCTGCTGCCATATAAAAGAGGCTACTTCGCCCTACAATTTGAATACCTCTATCCCGACATGATTGTCGCAATTTCCGTCAGTACGCCCGCTGCTACCAGCCGCGCCAATGCCGACCATTACAATGTATACTATGCTGCTATTTCCTTCCCCCGTGCACCCACTTTGTCTTCTGTCATCACCACTGCTATATAGCAATGGGAGCGATGAAGCCACCCAAGTACATTTCTGTTATTCATATGGTGAGTATAATAGAAAATAATAAACCATTCCTCGATGAAGTATGCCCTGATTCCAAGTTCCCTCTATGCTTTGCTTTCACCTCCGGAAGGATATACACTGCTCTGCTTTGACACACCTGTCTTCCGGTTTCGCTTAACTGCAAGCTTTAGCATCCTAGATCTCAGCTATCCGTGTAGTGCTATTCCGCACCGCTTTTATGACCAAGAGAACCATGGCCTTCAGCTTCGTCGGGTGACTGTCCGGATAGGTCTTTGGCCAACACAGTTGATCCAGAGCTTTTCTGTCGTTCCGCAAGGCAACCTGGATTCTCTAGATATCGCCTTTCGGCTTCCCAAAATTCAGGGGATTGAATCGCTTGTAGAGCTTCAAGAGGATTAAACCATTTCAATACAAATGCCTCGTCAATTTGCCAACCTAAGCTAGTAGCGCTCTCAGAGTGAGTGCTGAGGAATTCTTGGCAGAACACATCAAGGCAATATGCAGCCCGCCTGGAAGCCGACCTGAGGCTTTCCAAGTCCCAGTAGTCATGACCAGGATCAGTGTCTGGGGCTGCCAAGCCCATTTTCACGAGCATTGCAACAAGATGTGCCGCTGTAACCTTGTGAAAGAGCAAGTTGTCAATCTCGAGCAGGCAGGTGATCCCAAGCGCACATTGATGTGGCTTATGCGTCCTTTGCGTTGTCTTCACTGATCGCGGCTTCTCTGGGTCTTCGGAGATAGTGAAATCGGGGGGCGGCGATGGCGAGGCCGTGGGCCTGCGCTGGTGTAGTGTAGGATCTCCGCATTTCTCTTCCCTCCAGTGTTCGCAGTACTCTACCACCACCGCCTCCTTCTCACCCTCGTCGGTACGCGAGGCGGTGCTTGCGGTCGGAACCAATAGGGATGGAAGTTGTTGTTCCAGTTTTCTCAAATTGTTCTTCGTCAAACAGGCCCGTTTGGAGGTGGACTTCTGAGGGGTAGTTGCACCGTTCGTCTTCTGGCGTTTGGCGGATCGGTTGAAGCACGCACATCCTGGAAACTGTATGAGTTTTGGTCATGTATATGTGGCCATTAGAGAGAGGACTGACGGTATGTTCGCTTTCTTTTTTCTGGTGGCTCTCCGCAGGTTTGTGGAGGCTGCGGAGTCATGTCCATAGACTGATGTTGGTCAGGTATCGCAAGGTGCGATCTCGCTTGCATGGATAACTAGCAGCAATGCCAAAGCTCGTTGCTTCTCTTCGTGACCTCGATTTCGATCCCAGACGATGGGAGCCATGGGCATGATGGCCTTGGGCCGAAAGATTGGTTCTTGGTTCGGTTATGAGTTGTCCCATCCTAGCAGCCTGATGCAGTTATTGCCAATTGGATACTCCGTCTTCAACCAGTAGGATTGGGAGAAAAAGGAAGAACTATCCTGCTGCCTTGCATGGTCGCTTAGGTGTCGTGTTGCAGGGAGCCCAAACCCCGCCTCGAAGGGAGGACATCTTTCGCTTCTGCTCCAGCCCGCGTAGGGGAATTGCTTCTCCGTAGTACGGAGTATCTGTCCCATATATGGATTATATATAGTAGTAGTATTTTTGTAACGCATATCAATTTTGGTTATGGAACCAGACTTTCCACCCTGGAGCCTGAGGGACGTGGCCCTTATCGTTGTCTGCCCTGACGAACTTGCATTCCTCCAGGCAAACCCAGGCGCAGTCCATCCACTTCTGACGCCACGCCATACCTGGGATAGCGGCGAAAATCGATTCCACGAAATCCTTACTCAGTCCAACGAAAGCCATGCGGAGAAGGATGTCTCGGGACCGCGCGTAACAGTCCTTCTAGTCCGGGACGAACCCAAAAATGGCGGAGCTTATATCTTTGGAAGAACCAACCGCCGCATGAAACCCGATGTTGCCGTTTCCAACTCTCGAGTGAGCCTAAGGCATTTCTGTGTCTATCCCGACCTTCAACAACGGACTTGGTTCATTCAAGCCCTCTCTGGCAGACATATAGTCGTCAATGGATACCAAATTAGTTCCAGAAAGGGATATAATATGTCCCCTCGAAGGGTTTCCCTGCGATACGATTGTTTGAATAAGGTGGTGTTCAACGTCACCGCGTTGCATCCAGGGTTGGTTCTCTACATCAAACCTATCTGGCCTCAAGACTCCAGCTACTTACACTGGGATTGGCAGGACCCAAATCTCCGGGAACTAGCAGCGTTGAACCTCTGCTGGACTCTCACATCACTGGAGCCTTCGCCGGGCGGGATTTCTCAGCCGCAGGAACCGGCCCATCCTGTGAATATATGTCTTCTGGAGAGACGACTGTGCGACGATCTGGAGCTGTTCTATGCACAAGATTTGGAGACTGGAGCAATGCTTGTGGCGGAGAGATCCTCATCGGAACATGAAGCAAGAGAGCAATTTAGGTGGCGGAGAAGTCTCAAGGCAGGAGTTGGCTATAATTTGCTTTTGTCAAGATGCTGACCGATGGCAGGCTGAACATCTGCTGATGCCCACTAGCATCTGCCTTCTCGACCACCCATACATTCTAACTCCCTGTCCGTTCGATGCCCTTCCACTCTCCGATATGATTGACTATGAACGTCCCGATGATCGAACTGCCTATACACTTCTCCGCGGTATTCTCGCCACCCTTCAAGTTCTTTTTGAAGGCGGTGTTGCCGATGTCCCTCTCACATCTAGTAACATTCTCGTTGCCCATCTCTGCCCTGAAGCCCCACGCTTTTGGCTTACTGGAGTCTCATCTGCTCGGCCTATACTGGCGGATAAGATTAGTGAAAGACATTCGGCTGATGTGAGGGCAGCCCTGCGAATAATCGCGGACAGTTGTGCGGGCCCAACTTATTTCCGGGATCCAGTGGCCAATGCCATCTTTGTTGGATTCCTTCAGGCTCCCCAGTCTAAACATCTTTCAACAAAAGAAGTACTTAACAGTTTTGCAATACTGACCAGTGGGCGAGCCTACTTTCCATTCAGATCAAAGGGCCTCACAGCAGTTTTCCCTATCAAACAATTTCAGTACGACGGCCAGGCTTACTACCAGAAGACCGAGTTAGCCCAAATAGCCTGGACGCTCTGTGCTCAAACAAGTCTCGGATCTGAACAGGCTCACGAGAAAGTATTATCGACCAAGTCCAGCTGGACTCTTCCAGGTCGCGAAGAAGAACAGCTACTACACTGGGAAGAAGTACAATATTTGTTCCAACAGCTTGAAAACGGCCCACGTTCTGATTTTTGGCTGCCTCAAAAGAAACGGAAAAGAGGAGACGAGGAGATTTTGCAATATTTCCGGATTCATCTTCAGATCAGCTACCACGCACCTACTTACCTTTGGAATATTTCACAGTTGCTAAAGGTGATGCGACCACTCGATTCCGTCAATATTGAGAACCCGAGCGTTCTTGTTGAAGTAGGCGGAGACACTGACTGTGAGGGGCTTTATGTCGATCTCAGTGTCTTTGAGGGTCTCTGTCGCTTGCTGGATGTGTCTTCCCCAGAAACGCCCCAGAGCAACGCTTGCGACGATCCTGTTGAAACTCAGATATTTGTATCCGCTGGGGCCCATGATGACTTAGTAGTAGCGGATAAGAACCTCCTTGGTACTGCTATCTTGAAACGATCATCAAGGACTGTAGACTATGGTGGCTATGAATATTCTGAAACTGACGCTCTTCGGCGATTTCCGAGGATTACCTTTGAGGGTCTGCACCGTGCCATCATGCAATCCAGGCATCCGCCGCAAAGTCTGAAGACGCTCTGTCAAGGACAGCCAATGGATGATTTTCCTGAAAGCCAGTGCGAGAACTTGACGGAATCTCAAAATGAGAGCGCACTTTCCTTTGCGAGGTTTCGACAATCACGCCGTAAAGCAAGCCACGACCGACTGAAAATTTATATAGAAGAGTGGATCAGTGAATTGAGGAAGAGATTGAAACGTTCCAAAACACATATGAGACCTAATGAAATTGTCAATGAGGTGAATGAGGTACCCCAGCCAGTAAATAGCGGACCTGAAGGGTCTTCGCCTTCCACAGTCATAACAGCACAAACGGCTCGGTATGTATCCAGCCACCAGGCTCATGGGTGTACTCCGTAGCGTTGCCACTAATTGTGTACAAATAGTGATTCGATCCCTCATACTCCAAGCAGCCACGATAATCCGAATGATGAGACCACAACGGAAACATCGTGCGAGAGTTGAGAGGCTTCAGGAAGGCAAAGTCCGCTCACATCGGTCACTCGGCTCAGAGGTAAAAGAATCCGATGAAGGAGGTGGATGTACATATGTATGTACCTGGCTTGTACGCCGATGAAGGAGCCTCGTCGCAGGCAAATGCACATGTTGATTCTTTGTCAACTAGCTCAGCCCTTCAGAATCTTGTTACTTTGGTTCAAAATTCAACATTTTGGCTAGATTGATAGAATTTATGTCGCTAAATCGGTTCAGCATTCTATGCCATGTCCTGTATGCCGGTAAAACCGGCAATGAATTAGAGCCGGTGCAGCAAAGGCCGGCCGTGTAACAGCTGTCAGATATTTGGAATGGCAAAGGTCAACGTTGCAGCAGAGACCTGAGGTATAGCGACTTTCGTCATTCGAGGAACCCAAAAGTGGCAAGACTGGGGAAACATCACGTCGTGAAACAACTTGAATACAAGGCAAAGAAGTACTAGCATGTACTGTCTAAGATGGCTATTGTCTTGGTTCCCTCCCTCAGTGCTTGCACTTCTTTATGCACAAAAGCTGCGAGAGCGGGAGATGGGCGCTCTCTTCGCCCGGCTTCTAGGCGCGCTATGCCTGAACAGGGAATCAGTTGTGGTCGCAGAACGCGGCGTCTCCACCGAGCCATGTAACTCACTCACGCACACTAGTGAGCTGACACAAAACCACGGCGGAGTGCTCCATGCTTGGCTGGGATGGAGGCGAGTGTGCGTCCGGAAGACTGTTGGTTGATTCCGCGCAGACCGTTTGAACTGTATTTCCTTGTCCGCACGCTGTGGCATCGGATATCCCTGTCACTGATTGGATTGTCACCCTTTGCCATGAGGGGTAATAATAACTTGACTGTTAAACGAGCTCGCTAGACGGCCTGTTGTGTTGGTTTGGATATAATAATGCGTAATGGCTGTCTTGCCCTTTGGGATATATCAGCTTTCCTTTCGCCTGGTCGCCGATTTTCTACAACGTGCTGAGTGATCTCGTCCGGTATAACTTATTGATTCTGGCTCGAAAATGACTGAACCTGTTGAGAATGTTACTGGCGATGACCAGAACAATGATGCTTTGGAGGTCGATTCGCAGGTCTGTACCATGAGGTGTCGCCCGCCTCCCGCGGATCGGTATTGTCGACTTTCTGACCCTCCCTATTCTTTTGCAGGCGACCGAGAACGACTCTATCTACGGCTCTGAGCTCTCCAGCTATACCGCCTCCCTTACATCCTCTGTTATGAACTACCGGCAGGAGAATGGGAGACGATATCATGGTTACCGTGATGGAAGTACGTCTCTTCTCTGATATATGGGAAATGGACCTCCGGCGCCTTGTCATGCTAATATGGGTGATAAAAAGACTATCTCCTTCCAAATGACGACGAAGAGTCTGAACGGCTGGATATGATTCACCACTTGATGTTGACGGTCATGAAGGACAAGTTATTCCTAGCGCCAATATCCCCAGGTGTGCAGAAGGTTATTGATCTCGGGACTGGGACGGGAATTTGGGCTATCGACTTTGGTATGGGCGATGTACACGAAGCTCAGTGATTGGTTCTTTTGAAGACGGCTGACTCTGTCCTGTCACAGGTGACAAATACCCATCTGCAGAGGTACGTCGGCGTATGCTCCCTTGGGGAATTCGCATTCTCAAAGAATTCGAGAGAATGGTGAACCAAGTCCATTGTCTTATTTAGGTCATCGGGAATGACCTCAGTCCGACTCAGCCAACCCTGTAAGGTTTCCCCAAAATTGCTCTTTGTTTTTCCTTCTACCTGCAGAAGCCAAGACCGCTGACTGCTCAATAGCGTTCCGCCCAACGTCCGCTTTATTATTGAAGACTTTGAGGATGAATGGGTTTACCAGCCCAATCATTTCAATTTTATCCACGGTCGGTGGTTGGCTGGTTCTGTTAAGGACTACGCCAAACTAATCAAGCAATGTTACAAGTGTGTTCCCCCTCGGTGCACTGATTTAAGCCTAAGTTGTTACCTAACCGGACACTAACATCTTTTTTGCTCAGACATACCGCTCCTGGAGGATATGTTGAATTTCATGATTGGAACCCAACACCTTACTCAGAAGATGGGTCACTGAAAGGAACGGCCCTTGAGCAATACTATACCGAGGTCGTGTCGACATTTGAGAAAACTGGGTATATAGTAAACGCCGGGCCATGTCTCGAACAATGGTTCCGCGATGCCGGGTTCGAGGATATCCAAGTCAAAAAGTATCTGGTACCAATTGGAAGTTGGCCCAAAGATAAATACTACGTATGTGATCTTCAGCTTGGACGCTCTTTCGTCGCATTTCGTCGCCAAAAAGATCAACGCCGGATATTTAATGATTACTGACATGCAACTCGACACCAGAAAAAAATCGGTACCTGGACCATCCTCCAGTATGAGTCTGGCGGCTTCGAGGCCGGCGCTATGGCAGTCCTAACGAGATACGCGGGCTGGACGGAGCAGGAAGTGAAAGTCCTTGCGGCCAAAGCCAGGAGTGACATGCGCAAGCGTCAGGTCCATGGAATGTTTGATTTGTGAGTAATCCCTCCCCTGGTAAGATCGGAGTCAAGGAGCTAATACTCGTACTTTCCAGCTATGCTGTTTATGGTCGCAAACCGGAGTGATATCGGGAAGACACTTATGACTTTGCGCATGTTGAATAGATAGCACCATGTCGCCTACACCATCTTCGCACTGTGTAGCGAAGGTACTCAAAACGCCTCTCTTCACACTGATAATAAAAAACATTGGGTATCATGCATTTTCAATGTAGTGCAGGACATCGATACTGCATATGCAACGGCGAAAACCTGGAACAATGAAGCAGAAGTGAATATGCGTTGCTTATTGATCCTGTGCAACAAAGTTTTAAAGGAGTTGGCATGCGATGTCCATATTCGAAGCTGATGGGTCTTCGTGGAACTTGAGAATCATTTCTAAGTGGTTGACATCGGCAGCTTGCCTTTTCTTGTGATCGGATTCACCTTGTTCCGATGATACTCGACTACTCCCGGCTATCGTGCATGGAGATCAAAGGTCATTTTGTCCATTTGAAATAGCACCTTGGCCAAAAGAGTGCTGCGCGGCACCCATATCCCAGATCAACTGGCCATGCTTGTGTGGGAGCTCACTATATCAAAACACAGAACTCTTCTGTAAGCCCTTCGCTTGACCTGGCACTCCTAATAGCCACGCATGTCGAGCCCGGCAAAGGCGCTGGTCAGGGTATTATGCCGATAGGGTACAAGTTGTCAGAAGTTCGAAAAAGAAAAACACTTCTCTTGTATAGATAAAACGAATGACGTTCGCATTTAATTTCATGCCGGGGACGATGTAAATCGCAGTTCAAGTCTTTCTTCTCCTTGTGATGAGTAGTCACCCGACCCGCCACGTAGTTCCGGAACTCAGCGTTTAATCGAAACGGCTGTTTCTAGCTTCGTGACATCGGCGTACTCATCCAGTTTCCGCTTTGCTAACGAGTTTTGTGTGTAATTCCTGGCAGAGAGCAAATTCTCGATCTTGAGCGGATAGAGTTGGGATTAAACAACGGCATGTGACACAGTACCCAAAGGGCGAAGATGTCACGACGACAACGGGCCGGTGATGAAACGGGCGCAGACGTATTCATGGTATGCTCAACAGGCGACTAGAACGACCTTCAGTCCACACGGCCGCGGGTCCTAGGTCTGAAGGCAGGCTATGAGAGTGATTTCCATTGAGATCCTTCACGTGGACGATGCGGCTGTCCGAGCTGAAGGTTCGAGCCCCTTGATCATGTCAGCAGACTAGCAGCCGGCACCTTACCCGAACAGGAAAACAGTATTCACTGAAACTCCTCCTTGGACGCGCTTCATGCACACCGATATCTCTGCAGGGCGTCTCGCCGTGATGTTCTTCATGCTATAACTTGACTCGAACCGCTTCGATGGGCTTCCTAAAGTCATGCCTTCCGATCTCGAAACCACAACGCTCCTCGAATGGATCAACAGTTTCTCCCTGGGGACTGTGATCCGGTCCAGCGACGATCTAAGCGATGGCTCGATTCTCTGGGAGATTCTCCAGGACATTGACCCCCAATACTTTCTGGGAAACCTTCCCGAGAATGCACCCGCAGACCATTGGGTTCCAAAATGGCAGAATTTGAAGCATATGCACAAGCTGCTGCTCACTTACATCCGAAACCAGAACGATGGGGAACTTCCGGCAGGCCTCTCGACGGTTCCCGACCTCAAGGCTATCGCCGAAAACGCTTCCGTCAAGGATACCAATCGTCTATTGAAACTGTTTTTGATGGCGGCCATCAATTCCCCGCATGCCGAATCGTACATTACCACGATGCAAGAGCTCTCCACGCAGACGCAGGAAGGATTGAAGGACATTATCCAAGAGGCCCAAAGCCCGTCGGAAGACCGCCTAGAGCAGATAAATTATGAGCAGGATGAATACAGAGCCCGGCGTGATATCTCCATGGACCCAGAGTTGCAATTCGAAGAGCGCGTCGGAAAGTTACTGGCGGAGAACGACAAGCTCTCGCATGAGAAGAAGGAGCTGGAAAAGGTTCTGGACGATTTGCACGACCGTTTAGCAAAACTCCAGGAGACCAACGACACCTTGGAGGAGAAATTGTCGTCGACGCAGGACCGGCTGGCAACCCTGAAGGCCGGAAAGGGTGACTTGGGTGCCGATGCAACTGGTTTTGAAAGTCGAAGTCAACAACAAGACATAATAGCAGCGCAAGAAGCGAGATTGATTGCCGCCCAGGATGAAATTGATGGCTTGAGAATGACACTTGAGTCGATGCGCCAGAAAAATGAAAGATACCAGAAGCTACAAGATGATTATGATGAAGTTAAGAGCGAAAGAGACCAACTGTCTCGAAAGGCCAATGCCGCTGAAAAGTACCGACAAAAACTTCAAGCCAGTCAGGATTTTGAAAAAGAGAACCAGGCTCTGAAAGTCCAAGTGAAGGACCTGAAGCAACAATTGAAAGAAAGTGATTCCAATCAACGGCTTTCATCTGAACATAATAAAGAACTTCAAAAGTACAAACAACTCATAACACAGATTGAACAAGACCATCACGAAATTCAAAATTTGAAGAAGCAGCTAGAGTTTGACAATCATGCCTTGACCGAAAGACTACAAGGCTCTGAGGAGCAGCACACGCGCGACGAGGCTACTATTGCCGAACTACGAGAGCGCATCAGAGAACTTGAAGGGCTGGAAAGCCCTGGAACTGCAACACCCAAAGGCCATGGAACGTTTCAGCGTGATCTCGACGAGGCTGGAACACGGGAGGCTCAACTGTGAGGCACCTGTCCCAATCAAGACTATATTGTCGGAGAATATACTGACGAGCCGAATGTAGAAACTCCGAGAATGAAGACCTCCGAAAAGAGCTTCGGGAGATCAAAGGTGATACTGAGCCTACTGAAAACGACATCGAGAAGTAAGTTAAAATTGTAGCTGTATTGTCACTCGTTGATATTGAGGCTAATAACTCTAATAGCGAGTCATATCGAAAATTGCACGAGGAGTATGCAGCATTACGTACCAAACTCACTGAAACGGAAACCCGCGCCGAGACGACTGAGCGTGAGCTCTCGGACGCTAAAACTGACCGTGAGTGACGGGCATTTCATTTTCAGCGTTTGGGACTATAAAACTGACTATCGGGGCAGTGGGTCTTGTTGACAAGGATAAGTTGGATATGCTTAATGAAGTCAAAGAGTCGACCGCTTCCGAAATCGCGAAGATGCGTTCCGAGTGGGATACCCTTCAAAATAGGGTTAGAGAGCTCGAAGGGAAGCTAGATGTCAGTCGGACGATTGTCAGAGAGGTTTGCAGTGAGCGAAATGCTCTTCGTGCGGCCCGTGACAGAAGAGAGGAAGAACTCCAGGGCGAGGATCAGGTGACCTTGTATGAGATGAAGAAGTTGCTTGAGGAACTCAGGTCTCGGATCGACGGCACCTCAGACGGGCCGGAACTGTCGCCGCTGGAGCTTTTGAGGCAGTTTGCTGAGACGACCGAGAGAAGTGCCGAAAACCTGACGAAACGCGTAGAGGTGAGTCTACTCCCCCTTTTCCTCTCCGTCACTACCTTTGTGTATTCCAAACCCTCTCATTCACTCGAACTGTTGCGCCCGACTGGCGTTCGAGCGCACAAGCCCACAACATTCCCCTCCCAAGAAACCACCTCGAGAACGGGTACAAAGCAGAGGTTGACCATTACTAGGTCAGGAGCAGCACCATGACGCTCTGGCATTGGTCCTTCTCTTTGCCATTTCTCGCCATTGTCGTGTTCACTGCAGTCTACCCTCAATCCATGTCTACCCTGACCCAACTATTTTCCATCGAGGTCACTTTGCACCGTTATGTCAAAACCACCGATCAGAGATTCTGTGCTAATAATGGAACTCTTCTTCCCTCCGCGCGTGGGGAGAAAATTGAGTCGAGAATAGCACATTAAGCAGCAGAACGAGCTTATCAAGTCGTTGCAAGAGCGGATCGAGCACTACGAGGAATTTTCGGCGGATTTGGACGAGTTTAGGGCTGCAAAGGAGAAAGAGGTATGTCTTTCCCTTTTTTTTTTCTCCCCCTTTATACCGTTTTATCGTGGTGGAATGAGAACTGACCTTATTTTCGCCTGCAGGCCGAGCTGATGCAAGTCATCCAGCGGCAAGCGCGAGAAATCGCGCTGATATCTTCGGCGTGGTACAACTTCCAGTCGAGACTGCAGAATCAGAA
Organism: Chrysosporium queenslandicum; assembly: GCA_001430955.1. Classification (NCBI taxonomy): domain Eukaryota; kingdom Fungi; phylum Ascomycota; class Eurotiomycetes; order Onygenales; family Onygenaceae; genus Chrysosporium; species Chrysosporium queenslandicum. Next base: position 8,169 of record LJPI01000220.1, on the reverse strand, counting down.
TGCCGGTGGCATGGCTCGATATCATCAGCGCGCGGGGGCAAATGGGACCGGCGTGGGCTCGGAGGGTGGAAGGACGTGGTTGGCGCAGCAGAGGGCCATGGTGGGCGGAGTTGGAGGAAAGGGAGGTGTGGGGAAGTAATGGGAGCAGCCCTTGTATGGGGATAGTCTTACTGAGAGGGCTGCCCCGTTTGCGATTCCGCCCGTTTGGTGGGCGATTGATCGAGTTGGAACACGGGACACAATTGTGCTTTCCCGGCCATTCACTTGCATTTTTCTTTTGGTATTCCCCTTTCGTGTTTTGTTCATTCGTCCGATTATTCTGGTCATTATAAACTATTGGATACACACAGCACAGAGATACCTTTGGCATATATACAAATAGAAGCTCGCATATGCATTATATTTCTTGTTTATCTCTTTGGGAGATATCTTTTGAAGGGGAGGAGGGTCACTACGACCACTTTGGGTCATCTCTGTATGTATCCCATCCAACTACATATATGAACTCGCCCATGAAAAACCCGCCCAGTATGCACCTCCTCTCTATTAGTATGGCCTTAAGATCCAAATAACAGGCTTATTGCCGGAAATAACTCGGTATCTAACCCAGAACTCATATCGTACACCCTTGCAAGTCCAGAGCTCCAATAACCAGACCAGAGCCCAACCGGGAAAAGAAGCGAGGGGGAAACCGAAATAACGATATTATTTTGTACAAATAAAAAGAGACGGGCGCTTTGTAAATCAGGTCAAGGGAGGAAAGGAAAGAGAGCTGTCTTCTTTTCTTTTATTGTTTTTTAAGACGTTTCGTCACGCCCATTCGCGGGGATACTTCAACACGTCCATAACCTCTCTCTCTCTTTTCTTCTCCTCACCGCCGACTTCCTCGCCGACGACCGCCTTCTCCTCGCCCATCCGCGTCCCGGAGATGGGATCCATGTACACCCACTCCGCGGTCCGGGGCAGACTCATCAATATACTCTCCACGCGGGCACTCGGCGTTCTCAAACCGAAACTGGTGCCGCGGTCATAGACGAGATTAAATTCAACATACCGACCGCGACGCAGCTGCTGCCAGTCCTTCTCGGCCTGGGTGAAGGGCATGTCCTTCCTCCGTTCGACTATGGGGACATAGGATGGCAGGAAGGAAGCGAGGGCGTCGGAGACGAAAGAGAAGAGGGTTTCTTGCGGGTTTGTGGATGAGTGAGCGGTGGAGTGGGCGAGGAACTCGGCGTCGAGGTCGTCGAAGAAGATGCCGCCGATGCCGCGGGCTTCGTGGCGGTGGGGGATGTAGAAGTATTCGTCACACCATTTCTTGAATTTGGGGTAGTAGCTTGGGTCGTGCTTGTCGCAGACGTCCTTGATGGTCTGGTGGAAGTGTGTGCAGTCTTCGGGGAAGATGTAGGAAGGAGTGAGGTCGGTGCCGCCGCCGAACCACCAGTTCTTGGGGCCGTGGAGAGGGTCTCTGGGGTCGGAGGTTTCAAAGTAGCGGTAGTTTAGGTGGACTGTGGGAGCCATGGGGTTCTTGGGATGTAAGACGAGAGATAGGCCGGCCGCGAAGAAGTCTAACGAGTCTACGTCTGTGGCCACGAAGGACTTGTGATCTGCGCGCATTTTCTCTATGGCTGGACGGGGTAGTTGGCCGTAAACGACGGAGACGTTGACGCCGGCTTTTTCAAAGACGTTGCCGTCTTGCAGGACGCAGGATATGCCCCCACCGCCATTGGGTCTGTTCCACTCGTCGACGATGAATTGCTTTCCATCAATGCGGGAGAGCTCGTCTACGATCTTCTTCTGGTGGTCCTTTATGAGCTTTTCCATACGCAGGCGCATGGGCGAGGAGGATGTTATGGGGGTCTCGCGTTTCGTCTTGTCATCGAGGGAAGCAATTGAAGGCGCATCGAGGCTGACGGGCTTTGCGGTCTATTCGGAATTGGCACAGATCAGCATTGGGTACGTATAAGCTTGAGGAGATATGGAATGGTAATACCAGAACGCGCAAGGTAACGCCTGTCAGGACAGCAGCAACTGAGAAGACCACGATGGGCTTCCACCCGTCTGGGTTTCGTGGAGGTTTACGGTCCGTGGAGGAGAACTGGCGTCGCGGAATTCTTGGAGCTACGGAGCGTGGACATGGCTGAAAGCTCATGCGCCCGAATGCCCTAGAGCAGCGGGAGTATACGCGGGGAGCAGACATGGCAATTAGGGAGAGGATGCTGAGGGAGCAATGGCACGACGAATTACAACTTTGCGGAGGAAAGGGGAGAGAGGGACATGAGGAAGCCAGCTAGCTATATAAATATCACGGAACAGGGAGGCAACATGGGCTGACTGCTTTGAATTGCCGGCAATCTGTGTGGCTCGCGCGCTGCGAGTTCGACGGCAAAGTCGCATGGTGTCGAGGAAACACGACATCCCGGAAGCAAGCTCGCGGAACACGTGATGGCCAACTATCCGCACAGCATCGGGAAAAGGATCTGGCCAGCTGCGTGCCGCTCCGCTTTTCTCCGGGATGGGGCTATTCCGGGTTTGCAGGAAGATGCCTTGCCTTTTATAGCACGCATCGCAGTCACTGCCTGATGCTCGGGAGGATCGAGGTGGCGTTCCCTCGCTTCTGCCGAGTCATTCACGGCATCGCTGACTCGCTGATACTGAATGGCTGGACTTGCTTGGCGGTGATTGGTGGACTGATTATCGGATAAACAACGGACCGCGGAGCCTCTGTTTGCACTGTTTGGCGTGTTTGTGCTGTTTGCATGATGAGGTCATTTGCCTCGAGTCATTCATCATCATCACCATCAAAGCGGCATCAGGCTGCTTTGAATGGAGTATCCTGGCACCTCTTCTCAGTGCTCCGGATATCTCTGAGAGCCCGGAGTCTCAAGGCGGAAGCCTCTTGTAGTTCCTTATCCCGGTCTCCACATTTAAAGAGTGTGTGGGTTTAGTCCCAGGCTCCCACGCACTGCTCTGACTCCCTTCACTGCCAGCGTCTTGCAGTCAGCAACTGTGACTCCCTTTGACTCCTCTTTCGTCCACTTTTGACGGTATTTCTCGCTGCCAGTCACTTGACCCGGATCACGTGGAGATTTACAACCGCTCTGATTGGCTGTACTTCCCCAATTAGTCATATTACGTGGTCAGCAGCCCGCGCCCGCTAGCCCCAGTGCAGCCTAGCGCGCCCCTCCACCGCCCTTACATATTGGCTTCGCGGGGCTGCAGCCTTCCTTGTGGAATTAGTCGACCATCATCATCTCTCCATCTCTGTGTCTCGCTCTCTCTTTGTCGCTGTCTCTGACCTCATCGTCGCTTTATAACCCGAGCCACTCCAGCACTGCCCATCGACCCAGAACTCACCTCTTCGAATTCCATTATCGCCATCTCTCGCTCTCGCTCTTGAACCTGTCGAGTCCCATACATCCGTTTACCGGCCATTTCAAATCAACTACGTCAGCCATCATCAACCACCATGCGCTCCAAGTTCAAGGACGAGCATCCTTTCGAGAAGCGCAAGGCTGAAGCCGAGCGCATCCGCCAGAAATACGCAGACCGCATTCCAGTATGCCCGCCATCCCTTTCCCCGTATTTTCTGTTGGGCAGCAGCCCTCGCCCGACCTTCACCGCCTGCTAACGCTTGACACAGGTAATCTGCGAAAAGGTTGAAAAGTCAGATATCGCGACCATCGATAAGAAAAAGTACCTCGTCCCAGCCGATCTCACCGTGGGCCAGTTTGTGTATGTCATCCGCAAGCGCATCAAGTTGTCCCCAGAGAAGGCCATCTTCATCTTCGTCGACGAGGTCCTGCCGCCAACTGCCGCTCTAATGAGCAGCATCTACGAAGAACACAAGGATGACGATGGATTCCTGTATATTACGTACGTCTTCGCTTGCCCATTCTCGTGCGGTTATCTGCATCTATCGATGAGTGCCTGGCGTAATAGCTGACTTGAGTCAACCTTAGATACTCGGGAGAGAATACGTTCGGAAACTAGATCGTCACCCTGGATCAGTCCCTTTATATTACTTCGCATTTTCTCCCTAGGCGAGAAATCGGGGCTCAAGGATGTTCCCCGATGGCCTGTCGGTTATCGTATCATCATTTTATTGACTAGGCCTTCTCGCCGCCCTAAATTTTTTCCTCGCCGTTTTTGGATCCTTGCCTCCTGAGGGACAAAACATATATTCCTAACGAAATCGGAACTGTCATGGTGATCGGTGTTCAGTCTGCTTGCTATGGCGTTTTTGCTGCAAGTTTGCCCTGTGTGTTTTACCTTTTTCTTGAGTCCACCATCGCTCGATGGCGCAAGCAGACACGATTGACTGTTTGGGAGCTCGAGGCGAGTACTTTATGTGGACTTTATGTTTGATCATCGGGTTTGTCATTAGTATGAGAATGAGATAATGAAAGGGAGTTTGCTTTCCATGCCCATCTTTAAGTACACTCTTACTGTCTTACCGCTGTTCACTCGTCTATGTAATCAGCGGGTCGATGACCTACTTCACCGTTGTAACGGTAAGTTCTCTAAGCCTCCCTTGTGATTTCATAAACACTGATCGATTCCATAGATTTTCTCCAGTGCTAACCACATCAGCATTCTATGATGCGACAAAGACATCATATATGTGTCCGCAGTATGAAAAGCTACCAGCTATCATGCAAGCTGCCATTTTTGCAGGAGTCATACACTGCTGCCGTGGGACCCGGGACGACTATAAAAGGGCCGTTCTTTCCCCCAGTTGCTGCCTTTTCTTTCCCCTTTACACTCCTATTCATTCCTGCCAATTCTACAGATCATTTTGAGCGATAAATTCACTTAGCACAGCAATAACAACTCCGGCACATACACGCCGGGAGAAAGAAAAGAATAAACACCAGTACTGTCAACATGACGCAAGTCAACGTCGAGTAAGTGACCTAGTCATTCACTTGACCTGAGTGACTGGGAATCTTGACAAGCTGGAAGGTGCCCATACGTCGCCAGCAACACCATCTGGATCCGCCTAAGCAACTCACCGCTCTCCAAGAAGCCCATGCCTGTGAGAGCAACCATCCTCAAGGTCTTTAAACCGTTCACCCTCTCGTGTGTGATGGTGGTTGCTCTGAACCCGATATGTCCCGGGTTCGATGAGCCGGTCGTCTTGAAGCTCTACGACCGGCGCTTTGCATCGGGGCTACGGGAGAATGAGAACCGTCCGGCCTGGACTAGTGATGTCGAAGAGGAGTACCGGGCTTTTATCCAGGCCGGCCGTTCGGTAGAGCTGTTGGAGCGCATCGACAAGTTGCGCTCCGAGGAGGAAGTCACTCGCTGCGACGCGGAAGCAGAAGCACTCCTCGACGACACGGCACGAATTATCCACGACCTAGAATCGAAGGTCTACCGCAGTATGAAGCGAATCCAAGGAAAGCATATTCCGGCGTTCCTTGGCAACGTCACGATTCCCGGGTATTCTCTGTGGAATGACGACGTGGACTGCGGTGATATGGGCGAGCCGATGGTGTCGGGGATCCTCATGCAGTATATCTGCGGGTATCAGTTGAGGAAGCTGCCCTTCCGCGCACCCAGGGCAAAATGGCAGAGCGTCTGCGAAGATGCCATTCGTGTCGTCAACGCCATGAGCGATCAAGGCATCTGCAACCATGATGTCAAGCCGAGAAATTTCGTTGTGCGCAACGACCTGCCCGGCGGAAAGCTCAAGGTGTATATGATCGACTTCGGGGTGTGCACCTTCCGCGACGAGGTCGCCGATGAAGAGGAATGGAGGAGTTTGCAGGCCCATGAAGACGAAGAAGGCATGCTGGGACATGCCATGGAAAAGAAGCTGAAAGGCGGCTTCGTTTACCGGCGGTCTGCCAAGTATCTGAAACTGGACGAGGAGTTCATCAAGCAGGACGGCTGAGATACTTGCTGGTAGGTACCCTCTCTTGAAACGCTATAGCCACTAGCATCTTTCTCGAATTGGGCATAAGCTAATATACCTGGCTATAGTCACAAGTTTCTCGCCTAGAGTTGTACTGTTCGCCCGTGAAGGATGACCGCAAATTCACCGCTGTGGTTCGACAACTCAGCTTCGGACACAAGTGAGCGGATATAGGAGATTCGCTAGAACAACCAAAGGACGCTCGACCCGGCCTTACGTTACCGGCTACGAAGCACATAGTGCCTCCGTCAGAAAGGAAGTATCGATAATGCCATCATGGTTGAATATATCGTATTTCCACGGATTCGATACTCGGATCTTTAAGTTACTTGAGAGAGCCTGCTGGCATGGCTTGACAAGTGGCCCTTGACCCCTGAGGTTTGAGATGGTTGAGTGGCATAGTTATGAGGTGACCGACATTCAAGATTATGGGTACTTGGATACGCATAGAAGTATATTCCTATGAACACACTCTTGAATGAATTCATTGACACAAAATCATGTGGTTGCTGCCCATGTCATTCATCAAATTCAGTCCTAATATAGTATCAACAAACAATGCGAATAGTGTTGTACTAGGATAGTTAACCGCACAGCAAGCGCTAGCTCTTCAATACAAATTCTTTCGAGTTTCCCTCGGACAACACTCATACCCCTCCCTGCTTTGACCCTTCATTTAAATGCTCCAGGCTGTATCTTATTGAAATGTGCATCATCTTCTCGGGTTGTAGAGCAGGTGAAGAAGCAGGAAGACGCTAGCATATTTTCTTGGCTGGCTCGGGCGTTTGGGGGAGGTTCATGGGATGCTGCCAAAGCCAACTAATCAAGCCGACTGGGATCGACAGCCAGTCATCGGGTGTGATCAATGACTTTAGAGATGCAGCTTTTCTTCTGGAAAATGCTGGCTACCCCGTTTCTCACAGAGACCATAAAGTGCTAGAGTTGTATAGCGGAAGACGGATTGTTGAGCGATGCCGTGGATCCATAAAAGGCGTAACCATACGTAGCCATTGTAATTTCACACAATCTCGAATTCGCCGATGGTGTAATTAGCTGTTCTCTCTTCATCTGATGGTCCGATAGCCGTCGTTGTGGAAAGAACTATCCGAAAAAATCTTAACCCAGCGCATCGTTCTGTCGCTCGTATATATACGACCGTGCATCTCCTATCGTCCGGCTACTCAAAAGCGAGCATTGAAATGAACAGACCGTCCCCCGGTCGTACCCGTTTATCATGCCCACCGGAGATGCGTATCTCAAGTTACGGCCATCCATTCCACCACCTCACCACTCTTCCTTTTCCCAGGCTCAGAATGGAGACCATGTCACTGGGCATATCAGGATGTTTCTCTCGATATTCACGGCGGATTCGGACATAGGCGGCTGATGTCCCGATGAATAGGGCAAACAGCGGGTCGCCAATCCTAGGGTGAGGTTAGCCATGGGCGAGGTTGCCATTGGACGGGTTGAAGCCAGGCAAACGGGTTAGAGGGTGGCGGAAGGAATGTTTACCTAGAGATTAGATACGGGTAGGTTACTGCGGGCGCCATGGTGCAGGAATTGAAAGAAGGGTGAGAGGTGAGAAGCTCTTGGAATATTCGAGTTGTTGTTGTGTCGATTGAGATCGTGCCATGTGGCATGTTTGCTATGCTTGCCCCCCCTTCTCATCTGCATCTTTCATGAGCCATCCTGATTGGCTCGCTTCACTCATTAGCCTTTTCCTATGTCACGTGCTTTGTGTTGTTTTCACACATATAGCAGATAGATTCACTAGATCTACATAGAAGAAGACTCATCTATCCTGCTACATTTTTACACATCTTCTTAGAGTTCAATAGTTATGAGCCTGGTTACTGCATTAGGCTCTCACACAGATTAATTGCCATAACCTGCCTCTTCTTGCAACCTGCCTGCCTTTCTTAATAGGAAAACCCCAGCAAGAAAACCCCTAGCCTTACTGAATCTGGTGCTGACCTATCACTACATCTGCTCAACTCTAGGAAACATGATTGCCATTATCTCTTTCAGTCTTGCAGAATATCTCTTTGAGACACCTTTACAATAAATATAACTACACAACAAATAAACATGATGTTGAACATCCAAAGAGAATGAGATGCTTGGATTATCTTAATCAAGAATACTGTGAAAGCATGCTGAGTTTGAAAATATATTGACCCTATCAATAAGAATCCACCTATAAATAAGAAGCCAAAGCCTTCTACATTAAAACAGCTTCTTCTGACAGATTC